>CM055200.1:1846789-2177574 GCA_029224185.1 Karalla daura
GAGGCTCATATGTGGTTGCAAGATAGGTATAAAAGGTGCCAGATCAGGATGGACTGTAATATTCCCACACACAGAAGAAGAATCGTATAGAGCTTGTATTATAGCATCTGAGCGATTTCTGTTCCAACCAGTGGTCCACAGCATATATATCAACGCACGACAAAGGGGTGTTAGCCTTTTATCCCACCCAGGCTTGAGAATGTCATGGAATCAAGGGGATTGTTTTCCTCCAAGACCGAAGTTAACATTTGCTTCAGCAGCTGGTGACAAGATACTCACAGGCATGGTCTTCCAGTTTTTTTTTTTACAGTTTTGTATTTCTGTCTCTCTGCCAAAGACCTGACTATCACCAGCTCACATTCCAAGTCACATTTCTATTCATCTCTAGATTTTTGTATTGCACTGTTATTGCAATCCTCTATTTAAAGCATCACATGCACGGTTAACTTATTTCTGTGATACCACAGCAAGTACACCACAGCAAATATCGCGATCAAATCCTTCAATAAGATTGCACCAGGTGTATGAATGCATGTGTTTTGTATCTCTTACCCTTGCATATTCAATCTTGAGTGTACAGCATCCCGCATAGATGTCAGCTCCGTTCAGAGCTGCTTTGACCTTCTGCGCACATTGAATGGACTCGAATCTGGAAAAGCACAGTAAAGGAAAGGACACAACTTCTGCACAGTCAAATGAGACAGACCCAGCATAAAACACACATTTTACACATCTGAATTAAGGATACTCCACCATGGCCTGGATTCCATTTCGTTTGAAGATGACAATTCTCAGGACACTGCCAATTGGGTTACACACTGTGTAGAGGACATCCTGAACCAGAAAGGGAAAGAAAATTGGAAATTTAGCAGTCTTCATCCATTTTTACCTTTTACCTGTATGAGGCACCGACCTCAGGCTTCTGAGCATTTCTTCAATGCCAGAAGGTGACTAAAGATGGAGAGACTGCGACATCTCAAATATATGAATGTTTCTCAGAGAAAGAATTCTGTACACTCTTGCTCTCAGATTTGAAAATGTTCAGTCACGTGGTAAATCTGCCATGTGCTCTAAATCAACAAATACAATGACAGTTTGTAAATGATATGCATGTCCATAGCAACAAAAACTCTGGTCTGCCCAGCACAGGTAATAATTTCACTGTCTCTGTTGTGTATTTCTAACCTCTGCTGCCATGGCTGAGGAAGTCCTTTCTTCCAGTCACCTTTACCATTTGACTTCTGTTATTTCCTACTCTAAATCGTCAACTGGCTTCATACACCCTATTCCAGCTGTGTGTTTCTTTAATAAGCTCCTCCTCACTGGAAGTTATCAATTTCACCCTTTCAATGGACTACATAGAACAGTTGATGAACAGTTGAACATTTGAACAGTTGATGATTGCAGTCAAAACTGATGTTCTAATACTTAGACCATAACACCTCAGAGATTGAATATCTGATGTCACAACACTGCTAAACGGCAATACTTCTGCCTCTGCCACCAGAAGGAGCCTGGGTATTAGCTTTAATCATATCTGTTATTTGCTGCCACTTAAAGTACATTCCAAGGAAACATTCCAAACTTCACAAACCATGCACATTGCATGCTGCAGAAAATCTTGCCCCTGTTTTTAGAAATCATATCTCTCCTGTTTTGGGTGTCCTGCACTGGCTTAACTGCAACAACTCTCTCCTCATGTCTCTTCTGGCTTCTGACACTATGAAGAATTGCCTCTGATGCAAATAAGTCCACGCAGATGTCAGTGTGTGTTTACCGTGGTTATGGGATAGAGAGGATTCTGTATGGATAGCAGGAGGACCTTGTTGCCACTATTAGGGTTGTCGGCATTGGTTGGCCTGGTGATTCTCTTGGATGTAGAGTAATTAAAGTATGCCTGTTGCCCTGATGAAAAGATAGATGGACATTTGAATTATACATACATATGCTATATGTAATCAGTTTCATCACACAGTAATAGTCTTTGGCAACATACCTGCAATGTAGACAGGTTCCTTGGCTCCACAGGACACGCAGCAGTCTGCACTCTCTACTGCAGAGAACTCCACCAGGGCTTGACGTTTGAATGGCATCATCATCACGTAACTGAGACATCATCATACAAGCAGAAAGGACACATACATTTTACCAGTATGGCTCATACAATAATTATAGAACATCATCTCTCCAGTTCTAAAGCTGGTTATTGACTCTCCACATCTCAGAGTAGTTGATTATGCTTCAAAATTCTATTCTCCATCACTCTGAATAGAAATAATACATTTTTATCCTTCTGCCGATTTGGAACCAGGAGCATGAGTCTGTTAGGAAAGTTCTCAGCATTCTTTTCCAGCAAAACCAGAAATACCCCTTCCATTTTCTTCAACACTGAATAACTCATCCTGAATTATTGAATTATGTTATTATACCTAATTAAAATATACAAGTAAAACATCTCAAACATATCTTAATAAGGGTCCTACTTTGTTTCTCACTCCTAAACCCAACTGTTGTAATTTTTCTTTCAATAATGTTGCTGCCAACATCTTACCTTTTTTGGTTAAAAATGAAGAGTGAATGGATAAGAGCTCTGTATATGGTAGATACACTTACCACAAACCTTAATGCAACTTTTAAACTCTTAGAATGATTTCCCTTTGGGGATTAATAGATTAATCTTAAGAGATTAATCTTAATATTAATCTCTTGTGTTATCTTAAATTGTTTGGTAATAAGTACCAGCAGAGTCAGGATAAAAGAGTGGTCAGCGTATTTTTGTTTGGTACATAGGCCTGTTATAATTTCATCTTGCAAATAAAACACCAGAATGGCCGTGGGCTATGTATATATGCTGTGTGAAAAGCTCCAGCTGGTCATACTCCAGTAATTCAATGGGAGAATGGGTTTGCAGAGAAAAAAAAAGACATGCCCAGGAGGGGGAGGAGGAGGAGGAGGGTGTTGCTCCAGCCACTGGAACTGAGCAGGAAATCATCTGGGAACTGGATGGCATTCAGCTGGTATTCAGCTTGGAATGGAGACGTGTGAATGTGTGGATTCACCCAACCCAACCAAACAAGTTGAGATAGCTGGCCGCCCTCCCTGAGCTTGGCTCTGACCACGAAGGGGTTTCAGTCTCGATATAAAATAAAATAGAATAGAATATTCTTGCATAACGTGTTGAAGTCACACACCAAAACTGGTAGAGCATTTTCAGCACGGCACATTTGAAAAAACATATTGCACACAGAGAATACTGTGCAGCGTGAATGAATAAACACACAATGTATTATCAGTGTATGCAGTGGCTTTCAGAAAGCTGTGCAAGACAACAGTTGTATTTGCAAAGCACAATTTTATTTTATGCTAATGACATTGCTTGGGATTTCTTAGACTTTCCTTGTAAGATGAATGTTCATACCCGGCTTTGATACAATAACCTATTACCAGTTAACCCGTTAATCTGCTTTCTACTTTTTCACTGCTATCTTTTCCCTTTTGTGGAATCCTGGCTGTGATACCTATATTTCATCTGGAGCTTGTGGACTGAGTTGCCAAAAGCTATTTTTCAATGGTTTTTATGGCTTTTTCACTACTCTACTACTGAGCGTGGCTCACCATCAGCTCAAGCATACACTACAGTAAGTGGGTACAGTTGACCAGCAACAGAATGCCACCCTTCTCCACTGACGCTTTCCAAAAAATTGAGCAGAACATCACTTTGTTGGCAACCAGAAGGGGTGCTGAGAGATTCAGCAGATAATGCATCTGAACACATGGCCTTCCATGTGATACTCATTCATATTCATTTTTTGGACTATTTCAATATCTTCGGGGAAAGCAAGCAAGCAAGCAAGATGGACTCTACCTAAATCAAGAGTCTGTTTAACTGTTTATGTCCAACATGTCTTTCTGCCTGCACATCAATCTGTTCCTTCCACCAAGCAGGAGAGGCAAGACAAGCCGAAGCAGACAGGAGACAAATCATGAAGACGCTCAACCCCCAGCTGAAGTGAGATCCAATCATGAGAGACGCCATGGCGAACAGTCAGGTTACCCGACAGACTGGAGAAGTGGGTCAGACTGTGCTAAATTGGCTCAAATCTTTCTTAGAAGATCGTGACCTTTTTGTCTCACAGGGTAATTGTGAATCTGACCGAACAAAGATGATTCTTGGGCCACTTTTGTTCAATAGCTATATGCTCCTGCTGGCCCAGACCATGGAATACCATTACATCTCCTACATATGCTGACAACACACAACTATACATTACAGCATCACCAAATAACTACAGGCCATTGCAGTTGCTGAGTGAGCATATAAGTCAATGAGTGGATGGGCCGGGATTTTCTTCAGCTAAATGCAGAAAAGACAGAGGTGGTTGTTTTTAGTCCCAAATCGCAAGACAGGTCAGTGGCCAACTTATATCAACTATAAAATAAGCCTCTTATCATCTCAGATGCACAAATGAAAGGATTTTTGACTAAACAAGACATAGATATCTGGGTCCATCCTCCCATGATTCCTGACATAAACCACCAGGCCATTAGTCAAAGTCATTTCAGCTATATGTATATACAGTGTACCTTAGGAAGGGAGGGGTAGCAGTTATTTTAGGATAAATAAAAGTGAACTGGCTGTTTCACCAAACTCTACAGTGCACTCACCATAAAGGCAAGAAAAGCGACAATGATTCAAATGTGAGAGATGTTAGTTATTGTTCTGATGGAAGTAATGAATCTTAACACCCCAATCTAATGACAGATTTCTCAATCACAGCAATGTTCAGGCAATAATTGCATATCCCTAGCTAGCCAACCAACCAACAGGAATGCTGAAACAACAACAAAGATCCATTCATTCTGCTCTCTGCTTCAGAGAGCTACTCTCATATTCAGTTTGATTATGAGATTAACTCCTCTGTACACACTTACAGAATAGGGAAGAGGAGAGACAGGGAGAGAAAGGGAGATGTTTGCTAGCAAAATGAAATTAAAATTAAAAATAGACTTGGTAGGGTCGACTTCCTTTAATTGCATTGACATCACTCCACTGTCTCTCTAACCATAAGCCTTAGTCCTACAGGATTTGGCTAAATTTAAAGGGTGAAGGGCCTGTAAACTGGAATAGCATTGCTAATAGATTGAGTGCAAATTAGTACTGTCCCATCTATAAGACTTATGAGTACACAACTCTTAACCATTGTTAGAAATGTGTTCTTTTTCTGACCCCCAACACAGAATAGGAGAAATAGTACAAACTGGATGACTGTCATGCACACAGAATGTCTCACCATATAGGTCCAAATTTCTCCAGAGCATCTATCAGGTCTGCTTCCACCACAGCTTCACACAGACCCCTGACATGGACCACAGGACTGGGAGAGATATGATGGTGGTCCTTACCATTATCCTGCAATACAACACACACACACACAATTTACTTCAAACAAAATCAAAAGTTAAGTACACAGTGTTAAAAGAATAGGATGCAAGGAAGTCACAATCCTTAATCATGGAATTATTTGTAAGCTGACCACCAGATTGGACAGGAAACTTTTGCTGTTGTGAGTTGTGAAAAAAAATTATTAAATGAGTATTTCATGATTGAAAATGATGCTTTTTGACAGGGTGTGTATTGGAGAAAGTGTTTTTTGGAGCCAGGCCTAGCCGATATTCATGGTACTGCAAGTAAAAGTATCAATAGTTAACTTCAAAAATTTCAACAGAAAGGTTGAGGTTTTTGGGTCCCTTGCCATTTAACATACCTGATGCTTGATTTTCTTATCAGACTAAAAACCAAGTTCTTACATTTAGAAATAAAATCTCTTGAATTGGCTCAGGAAGTATACACGGACAGATGCAGTGTCGATCCATCCATAGTCATTCGCTTATCCAAAGACGCGGGTGCACCCTCGGACTTCCCTCTACTCTGCAACACTGGCTAATTCTGGCTGAGAGATCCCCAGGTGTTACTAGGCCAATCTGCCCCAAGGTCTCCTCCAAGCTGGCCAGGCCAAAAACGCCCTGGTGGCATCCTTAACAAGGGCCCAGACCATCTCAAGTGGCCATTCTCCACAACAATGAGCAGCTGCCGCTCACCTTATCTCTCATGGAAACCCCAGCCCCCAAACTCATCTCAGCCGAATTGTATCTGTGACCTTATTCTTTTGGTGACGACCCATCATTCATGACCATAGGTGAGGGTAGGGAAAGAGATTGACCAGGAGATAGAGCTATGCCGTCTGGCTCAGTTCCCATTTCAGGAGGGACTGCAATACCACACCCGCTGCCCCGGCTCTCCAGTTCATCTCGCACAATCTCACAATGGTGTTCCCTCACTCCTGAACAAGACCCCAAGATACTTGAACTCCTCCACTTGGGGGAGTAGGCACTGCATCAGTTGTCTACTGAGAACCATGGCCGCTTCACACTCAGCTGCAAACCGATCCAGTGATGATTGTAGAGAGGGCTGGCTCTACCCAATTTGGTGCCCTAGGCAAAACATAGAGACGTTTTTGCTATGCTTGCTTGTTTGCTTGCTCCCTCTGCCTCTGTCTCTCTATCTGCGCTCCGTGCAGAAATTCGGGACATCTAGTCACCCTAGCACACACACAAATACACACAATTCAATGACAACAGTCAAACAGGCCATGGGTGACTGGCAGCACTCCTCCAGCAGATGTCGCTCTAGGCGACCGCCTACATTGCCTATGCCAAGAGTGGGCCCTGACTGTAAATCTAGGCCAATAGTGTCATCAGGACAACATAATTTGCAAAGAGCAATAAAGATGAGATCCTCTGGTCACTGACTTGAAACCCCTCCTCACCACAAATGCTCCTTGAAATCCAGTCCATGAAATCATTAAGGATCGAGACCAAGGCATATCAGAGGCCAACACCCACTGGAAACAAATCTGACTTACTACCGAGTATTTGCACACAGCTCCCGCGTAATATTGAAAAGGCATGTCAGCCATGACAGCCCCATTCATCATCCTTCAGCATTTCTGGAGTTACCTCATCAACCCCTGGGACCTTGCCACTATGGAGCTGTTTGACTAACTCAGTGACCTTACCCAGGGAAATTGTTGATGATCCCCCACCATCCTCCAGCTCTGTCTCTGCAGTTCACCAAGGTGCACTTTCCAAAGTTCTACCGCCACTATGGATCTAAGGTTCGTGGTTTGATCCCAGCATGTGCAGCCTACATGTCAAAGTATCCTTGGCCAATATACTGACCCCCAGATTGCCTCTGACATTATGTGATCAGACATGGAGCTGTTTGACTAACTCAGTGACCTTACCCAGGGAAATTGTTGATGATCCCCCACCATCCTCCAGCTCTGTCTCTGCAGTTCACCAAGGTGCACTTTCCAAAGTTCTACCGCCACTATGGATCTAAGGTTCGTGGTTTGATCCCAGCATGTGCAGCCTACATGTCAAAGTATCCTTGGCCAATATACTGACCCCCAGATTGCCTCTGACATTATGTGATCAGACAGGAATGTGGGTGAATGGTTAAAAAGCAACTGGTTATAACTGGAGGTCAGTGTAAAGTAGCCTCTGCCACCAGTATGTGAATGGGTGAATGTGACTTGTGACATAGTCTGTGTAGTGCTTTGAGTGATTGTGAAGACTAGAAAAATGTGACATAAGGACCAGTCTATTAAACATTTACGGCAGCACTCAGCTGGAGATGAGACAACAGAGTGTGTAACCCTGGTGCCTCATGCCTTTAGCAACTCCAGAAGAATAACGTCCAGCCCCTATCCTGGATCTTAGATCCAGAGCCAAAGCTGTGTGGAGGTGAGTCCCACCAGATCCGACAGGTAGCACACCACCTCCTGCTCAAGCTCCAGTTCCTTTCACCCCAGAGAGGTAACATTCCACATCTCCAAAGTCAACCTATGCTACCCAGGTTTAGGTTGTTGAGGCCATCCACTTTCACTGCCAACCACGTGACAGCACACCTGGACCCCGAGTTTCCTCCCAATGCTGGTCGGTCCACAGGACTGGGAACGATAGGTTCCACAGAGCCATTTTGGACTGTGCCCTGCCCCATGTGGCAGACCTGGGCACCAGGCATTCACTGATAGGCCCTCTGTCCAAGCCTAGTTCCAGACATCGGCCCCGGGTTCCCTCCGGGCAGCGTTTCTTTGCTCCGTCCTCTGTACTTTCCGGGTCTTTTAGAACCATGCTTAGTCTGGTCCCTCACCTAAGACCAATTTGCCTTGGGAGACCGTACCCTAGTGCATGTGGCTCTGGACAACATAGCTGTCAGGTTCATCAGGGCATGTAAATCTCTCCACCACAACAAGGTTACGGTTGCCGGACAGTGCAATGCGTCCTTCTAAAACTGGCAAATGATGGCTGCATTTGAAGGCATGATCTGAAGGGGCTACCCATCATGATCTGCACCGTACAGGCCTTACCCCTCGCTTCTACTGGATACATGTGTGTTCCAGCTCCACTTGGCTGCGTATGGGCGTCTGTCACCACCAACTTGTTGAGCAGGGGTGCAGCCCAGCCGGATAGTGGGAATTACAAAGATCTACAAGGGCTCATGAATTCACACAAAATCACGCAATATGTGAAAAAAATGGAAGCACAACTGCAAACAGTGGAAACATAAACACTGACATGAGTTAAAACGTATCAGCTCCGCTCCAGCATGGTACGGAACGGACACACGTCCAGTGGAAGCCTGAGGTAAATGCGGGGCAGAGATTGCCCTTCAAATGCAGGCCTCCAGGTGTGTATTCTTCTTTTGAGGTCAGTGGTGTTTACCTAATCAGTTCATTAGCATTACCGCAAACTACAAAACTGGAGCATGGGGCAGAATTTTGTCAAAGACAAAAACAACAATCAGCTAATTTACAGGTGAAGAATGTGTGAAGAATTTACTTGCACTGTCTCAAATTCTAAAGGAAAATTGCATCCATTCAGGAGCAGTCTGGAGCCCTGAAAGGGCTGAGAAAGTGTATGTGCTTGTATGTTATAGACTCACATGAAGACTAAGATAAATCTGTGGGGCATGCATATGAATGATGAGTGTGCTTGTGCTACCATGTCAGTGTGGGACTCATTACAACAGAGAAATTATAATACACAACGGTGTTTGAGTCTGTCAGCCCCTGAAGTGAGCGCCAAGAGGCCCAACAAATTGATCTGATGATGGCTTTACCCCCAGTAGGGATACACAGTAGGAACTGCTCCATAGTCAGACCTGGACTGATTTAACATGAGGAGGCATGGAATTGATATATTGACTGAAACAAGGTGAACAGACAGTCAAAAAGTGGTTCAGGCACACCCCTAATGAGACGTATGAACATCAAGGAAGAGTGCATCCTGCCTGGAGGGTTAAAAGAGTCAGTTGTTCAGGGTTCTGTTTAGACTGTGAGACCACAGTCCTTGCAACCCGAACTTGGAGAAGCAATAGACAACAGGATGAGAAAAAAAAATGATGTGACGTACTGACCTAAATTCCTTTTAGTTTTTTCTTTGTACTTTTTGATTGTTCTGTACCATATTGGTGTTTGTGTTTTATGAAAAGAGTGGCATGTCCTGGGTTTGGTGTGACGTATGCCACCTCCTTATCATGAGAAAAGGTCTGGAAAAAATGGACACTTTCTTTGGCAAGTATTTTAAAATGTTCAGCGTTTGATGTATCTTATTTGAATGATGTTGGGCCTTTATGTTCTGACAGGAAATATCTTTAAACTGTTAAAAGCGCTTGTGCTTAAAACCACAAGAAGAAGTCTAGCCACCACTGTATTTGCTCAACACCCGCACCATGTGCAATGAGTGCAGTGTTCGAAAATTGCCTCTGTGAAATGGGCCCCATGACTGAAATCAAACTGAGAGCAGTTCCTTTAAAATGAGGTTTTACATGTGTTGTGAAACTCAGCATTTCATAGTTAGGTTTAGTAAGCGGTAAAAGAGGTGAAAGATGGTACATATAGGCATGTGTGCGCGCGCGCGCGCGTGCGTGGGTGCCTGCGCGTGTGTGTGTGTGTGTGCGTCTTCCAGGTGTTGATACGAATGACAGTGACCATCACCAACACCCTGTGGCCATCGACGTGTGATTGCAACATCGGGACATCAGATCATTCAGTACGTGTCATATGTTGGTGACTCAGATCTCGGATGTGTGATGGCAACATCCTATCATATGATGCTTCTCCTTACCCTGCGTCCAGCATCAGCAGCGTATTGGCCTGCGCTCCAGCGGGCACGGTTGGCCCGCGCGGACTCGCCGTTCCCGGTAAGCGAGCCGGTGTCTGAATCCTCTCCCTCCTCCAACTCCTCCTCCCCCTCCTCTCTCTCCTCCACCTCCGGGGCCCTCTCCTCCGTCTTCAGCCGCTTCGCAGCCCTTCCGTACTCCCCCTCGTCGCGCTGGCCGGCTGCCTCTGCCGTCGACATGCTGGAAGCAGTTGGGGGCGAAGACGCTGTCGGGAAATGTTCACAGTGACGCATCCATGTCAGCAATGATCCAGAATGTCTTCTCGCTGGGCAGTGCCAGTGCTGCTGTCAGTGCCTTCCCCTGGGTGTTTGTCCTTGTCCAGGTCTTGCAGACCCACCGCGTCCCTGTATCGCTGTCTGTCACCAGTGATTTTCTGCGTGGAGGTGTGAACGGACAGCGCACATCCCGCCCCTGCGCCCCTCTGATTGGCCAACCCGGTCCTGCGCCTTGGAGAAACAGTGTGTGATTGGCTAAGGTCGATGCGTCAGCAGACAGCGTTCCACTCTGCAAGGGAAGCAAAGATGGGAATGGTGATGTAGCTGTAAGTATTATGCTAGGAGACCGCAATGAAATATGGGATGGGGTTGGGGTGGGGGTGGGGGGGTGTTTAAAGTCAAAGGCGATAACTGACACCTGGGGTGGAGAGGTCTGTCACTAAAGGAAGTGGCGTGGGGTGGGAGACATTGAATTCATGTCTGTGGCAAGGCGCGCATAAACACCTACAGACCATTCAGTTTGTCTAAACATGCATGCTTTTGGTCTGAAGGGGAAGAAAAGTAATGTCCAGAGAAACCCACACGCATGTGAGGCGAACATAAAGAAAGGCCATCAATTCCACCAGGGGTTGATCCCAGGACCTTCTTGCTGTGGGGTATTGATATAAATTAGAAAAAAAAATAAGAAAATGTCGGTATGGTTCTTTCATTTCAATTGTTGGCAGTTAAAACAATTCTGAATGCTGTCAGCATCTGCACAAACCGTTGAAATCATTCAAAATTGCACTATTCTACTGAGACTTTTTTCAGTATGCTGGACTTCAGTTATGAAGCGAGAAGTTAAAAGTAATTAATTATTAATACTTAATCATTACTAATAATTAATGATTAAGTAATTAAGTATTAGCAGAGAATGCCAAAATGCTAATATACTGATACCATACAGCCTTACCAGAATTCTACAGAATTTTTAAATCAGTGTCAGTGCACACAAGTTATCACAAGACCAATTCATAGTGGCTAAAATAAGTCATGCTAATGACACATGCAGTACCACAAGGTGCGTTCTCCGAACATGCCTGTTTGGTTGCATGTGTATTCAGACTCCAAACTGTATATGTAAAAAAAAAACATATTCGATTGATGCATTACACCATTTCGTGTAATCAGGGACGGTGTGGCCTTTAGTGATCAACGCCCTATTTCATTATTTGGCTTCTTCAGCTCATTTTGTGGTCAAAACTTGAAACTCCCCTTTTGGGAGGAACACTCTCAAAGTAGCTGAGTTATTGAGGGGGTTGCTAGAAAAAGTAAAAAAGAAAAGAAAAAATTAAAGGACTCACATTAACTGCTAATGACTTCAGAAAGATTAAATGGGAAGACACCTTTTGGAATGGCATTTGGGAGACTGTGGTTCCTGGTGCGTGGAAAGTGAATCAACAGATCACCGTCAGTTCACTGTTGGTTTGACTGACAGGCTCATGATAGTTATTGAAAGGAAACCACTAAAAGGCTACTATATGAAACGTCATGAGTACGTATTTGTATATCTTGAGTTATTAATTTGTTATTCTTACTCTCATAGATAAAAATAAACAAATGATGTGGACATTTTTGTTGTTGCATAACAATTCTGCACACTAATACTTGTTAAGTATTTCTAGGTGCTAATAACTACCTACTAACTACTAATAACTAACTACTGCCTAACAATTGTGCACACATATATGGGCTTGAGAGTCCCAAGACACACTTTTGCTTTGTTAAATAATCAAGTTTGAAGATCATTAGCATGTTCGATTGCGTGGAGGGACTACTTGTTCAACATTGAAATTAATACTAAGGAATGCATCTTGCCTAATGTGCTTGGGGCTCCTGAGGGTGAAGTCACAACTTAGGTACAATTATGACAGCATATCTGAGTCATATCCTGTTCCTCTTGGTACAGCTGCAGACAACATTTCAACATTGCCTTTTTTCACACGTTGTGATTGAGATCACCTGTGAAGCAGCACATGGGGTTGGACAAACCTGAAGTTGATAGATGAAACTGTTCAACCAATCCTTTTCTCATGAGAGTTAGTCTTGAACACTGTTAGGTCTAAAGGTTACGGAATTGGATATGTGTCAAGAGTAACAAACAAAACTAATTCCAAAAAGAAACATACCTTGCTATCAAATATCGTCAAATGTGTTTTTTTGACTGACAGCAACTTAGCCACAAGACTGAACAATATTATAACAATGTTATAACTAAAAACAAGAGATATGTATATGCCCCTATAACCATAATAATAACCATAATAATAATACAGGGTTAGGGTTAAGCAATGATAATAATCATCATCATAATAATGGTCTGGATAATAAATATGCTAATAATAAAATGACCAAAAATAATTCAAAATATATTCAAATTCAGCTGATAGGTTATCGTTCCTGAGCCACAATTGGCAATGTACATAGCCTTATTTATTCATCTTCCTTTTGAAAGCTACAACTCTCTTGTGTAGTAGTACTTTACTTCATAATATTTCATGGCAGCCTCGTCTTGCAGACCTGCCGGCTGTGCTTGGAGGCAGGCGTCACATTCTTTTCTTCCTGGCACTTGGCATTTTCTTATGAAATGCAACATGTGCTGCTCAACAGCCTTCGCCTCATCATTGGTCCACTTGCTTCTCAGCTTCCCAGCTGTCATAAAAGGAAACAAATGAAAATCTCTTAACATTGGAACAATGGTTCTGCTTATGGGAAAATGCAGGATAGGAAAGCAAATATTTAACGTGGCAATGAGAATACAAAGTGTTTGTTAACCTTTTTTTTCCATTGGAGTTCTTTAAGGATGCCTGGGACATACCCATTTGAAGTGCTGTGTTCTGCAGGGGAAAGGGATAGTGATAAAAAGAAACATACCAACCTTAGTGTGTGTATGTCGTCCAGGGTGGTTGAGGTAACAGTGCCCTTCATGCTGCCCAGGGTGGCTGAATCAAGTGCTTGGCTTGCAACCCCAGAATTTTCAGTCCTGAGCCTTTAAAAAGTACCAGTAAAATGCGTTAATTGTGAAATGTTACTGCATGCTTTTTGTTTACATTGTATACAAGGTCAGTGCCCAAAGCACGTAATACTGCATAATACTGTATTACTATTAGTATTAGCATTAATATTTTACATGTAAACATAATCTGCTATGAATTTCAAATGTAGAACTATTTATCACAATGTGATCGTTTACCATCGTCATGCCGTTGTGTTATAACGCTAATCCTGACATACAATCTTTTCATAAGGCTCCACCTCCATCACTGACTTAGAGACAACAAGATTTGGGAAGGCTGGTAATGCCGGTACCAGAGGCGCCAGTTAAGACATCCGAGTTAAGCATATTTACCTTTGGGATACTCTGTGTACCCTTCATGGGCTCCGACCACTCCGGAGAGAGCTATTGCGGCCACTCTTTTATCGTGACTCTTTGTATCGTTTGAAATGTGGCTTGATCCATGCGTATGCACAGTTTTATACATCTCAATTTTTTTGTGCGTTCGACAGACAACCTAAAACAATATGAGGACAATGTAAATCCGGTCAACTGAATGCAAAATTATTATTTTGCCTTGAATCTTAATTCATTTGCTAATTATGTCAATAAATCGGTAGAAACCCTGATTACAATGTGACACTAAATAACCTTCTTAGTATCTTCACAGGTTATTATAAAATTATTAAGTTAAAGATTATAAAATTCAAATACAATAGAGATGAATGAACTGACTTTGTTACCCACTCTTAATTACTGAATGAAGCTTGTGTAGTTTTTGATAGTGTATTAATGGTCACTAAAGATACAATCTGCCTTTTATAATATATTAGAAAAAAATAGGGGTTAAGTTTGATTAAAAAAATAATTCCTGAAGTGTTGACTTGTGCTTATACTTGCTTGTGCTTATACGTGTAGATACACAAATGTCCTTTTCTTGGTAAAATTCTTGGTAAAATTCTCTAAGATAAGATGCATCTTCACTGATCTCCCTTGTGAGAGCATAGTGATGACACAGCACTAGAAAAAGTAGCAGTGACTGTGGCCACATCTGCTTCTTTAATGTTGACATACAGCTGGTCCAAAGTCCCTCTAGTATTGCAAGTCATATCCTGGGTGAAGTTGGTCAGTGTCTTTGAGTAAATTACGTCTGCAAGGTGTTTCCTTCTTCACTGTAAAGTCCATTCTCTGTTTATGTGTGATGGAAGTGTCAAGTGTCAACATCACACTTGTATGAGTTGAATGTTTCATATCCTGCTCCTATGCAAAACCTTACAATTTGATTTTCTGTGTGAACAGAGACCCTTATACTTGCTGCGGATTGATATAAAAACGGTTTTCAATGGCTCAGATTTGCACACTCGTAAGTGTGCAAGGGGAAACCACGATTAAAAACAAGATCTGTTAGCCCTTTAACAACTGAAACTGAGGACTTTCCTTTACTCCCAGCATGGTCAGTGTCCTCAACTCATTCAACATTCTCACAGTGAAAATGGAAGCATTCACAATATCCTCAACTCTTGTTAGGGAAATAGAATGTTGTTATTGTTCTGTTCTGCCAAAGACTGATTACTGAACACGGGTATTTACTGTACAGAGCTGATACTGACTGCGAGTACAGAATACTGTTGTTCGTTGTGAGAACTGATAGGGCTGCTATACGATAAACGGCACAACTGTAAATAATGTTGTACTTGTCAGGTACATTGCACCCGTTTAATCGGACTTCTGTTGGTACTTACTGCATATAAGAAGCGGATCATGATGAGAATATACAAGGGAACCTTAGTTTTTATTGGTTGATGCCATTCATTTTTGTCTCTGATGTCTAAAATGTGGAAAATCTAGAATGATACATTAATTGCATTGATATACTATGTGTAATTTGAATAAAAATGTGTGAGATTTAATTTTGTTTTCATTTTGCCTCTCTGGTCGTATAACTATACATCCATGTGACATCACTGCAGCATACATATCCTTACAACTCGGGTTGTCATATTTATTCATATTTATTACATTTTATTAGAAGTGGTTGGATCAATGTTCTTCATGATGGGATTGGACTGTAGGCTTGGAAAAGGTACATGGTTGACACAATTCTGGTGACCTGATTTGCAGGAGGTCACTCTAGGTAGAAAACGTCAAAAACTGAAAATAGCAGATCTGCATGCACAAAACACATCATGTTGAAATATGTGAGTTATAAGCTTGTAGATCTGCAGTTTTCTGTGACATATATTGCTTTGATGAAAGTAAAAAATGGGGTTTAAGTGATTCATGAAGCAACTAATCAATTAATCAGGATAGTAAATTCATATGGTTATTGTTTTCCAATACTTTAGATTATTAATGAGTTTTCAAGTTGTTTGTTTACCTTTTACCATGTCTGTAAAGCCAGTAGAGTGCAGCTAGGTTTACAGACCCTAAGAGGACCTAGTTCCTGTCCGTTTCATGATTGAGATGGAGAAGCTCAACCGTCTTCATCAAAACTTGTGTATTTGTCATGCTTAGAAACTGAGGGCTCTGTCTGTTCTGGGAGCTCCTCTGTGCACATCCTGGACTAAATCTGCAGACTTCAAAAACCTTCAAGATGAGCATGGTGACACGACACACCACACCATGCAGTTATTTCTATTATTTCTATTTCTATTGCTATTTCTTATGTCGAGTAAACTCCATAGAATCTTAAGCAACCATTCTGGGCCATTTGAATGCATGTTTATCCACACCATGCTGGAAGGTACACCACCTCCAGTTTATGACAGCATCACTACCTCCCTCCTCAGCCTACAGAGTAGTGTAACGCGACACCTGCTCCTGAGAGGGCCGCGCTGAAGCAGCAGCATCCTTGCTGCTGGCCTCTACAGCAGACATCTCTGTCACTGGTGGGACTCTGGGGCTTTCTAGCCTCTCAAAGGGCTTCTGGCTCAGGCAGGGTTAGGATTAGGGCTAACGCTAACCACTAACCCTGACCCTACAGGGGTTACAGATAAACCACTGGGCCAATTAGTCATCACCTCTCTGTTTCATCGTGTCTGCAGCTGAGCACTATGTTGGACAGGCATAATTTGTTGTTGCTGGCCCAGGTGAGTTCACATTATTTCAAGGCAAGGTGCACAAAAATGAGGACAATGAAAAAGACAAAGACAAACCAACAACAACCATCCATCAGCCCACTAGGAAAACTCCTGGTACTTCCAATGGCCAGAAGTCCACTCCAGCGCATGACCACACATGAAGTGCCTTTCATCCAACTTATGTGTCTTCATCTACCTTTGTGCCTAGATTTCATGCAGTCTCAAGGGAAAAAGAATAAGAATAGGAACAGGAACAGAAATAAGACACACAGTCCAATGGCACGTCATCCGCTGCCTTTGTTTGTTTGGATCTCTTTTGGCGAGCTTACATAATAATGACACGCTTGTTTGGAGGGGCAAAACCTTTGGTGGACCTGAGGGTCAAAATACAACATTTCACTAAACACTATTCAGGGGGGAGTGTGGTCATCTATGGATCAGAAGGTCTGTGGTTCGATCCCAACCCAGTGCAACCTACATGTTGAAGATGAAGATGTCTTGTCTTGGACAAGACACTGAACCCCAGATCGCCACTGTTGTCTACTGTTTAAAGCAGTTGTTTAAAGCAACTGCAGATAAGTAGATAAACTGCGTAACCACCAGTGTGTGAATGTGACTTGTGACGCAGTCTGTAAAGAAAAGACCTATAAAAGTGCTATATCGGGACCAGTACATTTCCTTTTAAACACCATCGTCGTGACAATAGAAATAGAAGTCGTAACACAAAAAGAGGCAAATTCTCTCCGGCAGCGCGAATTCTAGAAAGATGCTATGCAAATTCACTGAACAGATGTAACGCATGCAACATTCATGCGAGTTCCAAAAAATCAAACTTGAGTGAAATAATCTGCGTGCACCCCAAGACCTACGATCTATAATCTTCTTCCTGCAGGAACAGATCTTTGAAATATGCTCATTGTGGCTGTGAGGAGGTCCAGGACTTGTGCTGTCTTTTCATAAACTTTATTGCTGCTGAAGAATGTGTAAAATATTGTGGCATCCAGAGTGTGTGTGTGTGTGTGTCATGTATGAGTTTCACTGATTCTGCTACAAAGGCAAAGTCTATCCGTATATCCATATATCCATCTTTTTATTAGTATATATCCATCTTATATCCATCTATAACCACACTAGTCTGTGGGAGTTATCACTGTAGGGAGAATGCCCTCACTGTACAAGATGCACCCACAGAGAGAAAAATTTGTGTCACTCTGAGAGAATTATCTGCATGCTGGCTACTTAACTGGATCCCTGATGCCCAAAAATAGTAATGTGATCCTCCGAAATTAGGTATGTAATGGTAGCGGTAGTATCGTACTGATAAAAGTGCCTCGGTATTGGTCTTTTGTTGTCCAAGATGGCCAGTGGGATAGATTTGCCATGGGGTGCACGCCTGCATATCCATTTTTTTGCTTGTAAATACTGTATTGTAATATGTAATATTTTGTACTGTAAATTTTTTTTTTAGCTTTTTAAGATTTTTGGGTGTTTGTAGTGAGACAAATAACTGGAAGAACTGCAACAAACTGTATAATTTAATATTTAGTTACAGACAATTTGACACATTGAATGTTAGTAGCGATAGAAGTGATCTCTGAACTGGTAGAAAAACTGTCACTGGCAGCCAGCTATCAATCTCCTGTCATTTTATGTGTACTAGTGAGAGACTTCTCAGCCTCCAGCTCTCTTCCTCTTTCTCAGCCTGTGGTTCCATGTCCTCTGCCTCTGGTCCTCCACTTCCCTCTTCTGTGTCCTTTCCTGCCTCTTCTGCAACCCCACTTCCCTCTTCTGCTCCCTCACCTTCTTCTTTTGCTTACTTATCTCATTTCCCTTTCCTGCGTCCCTGCTTCCTTTTCCGGGTCCCTGCTCCTCAGCCTTTGGTGCCTAGTTCCCCGACTCAGGTTCACATCACAGTATTGCTGTGATGTGGGGAGCATTCAGGAGCACACCTTCACCAACTGGAGCTCCCCACTCTCCTAATAAGTGCTCAGCTGTGTGAGTTTACAGTACCTTTAGTATTTTTGTATTTTCGCATTTTTGCAAAAATGAGGATGAGGACATCGAACATAACCAAAGGATTACCTCTGCAAACTGCTGGCCGATGGACAGCTGGGCAGTTTTTCTTATCCCCCTGTTATCAGGGAAAGCCCTAGCTGCCTATGTAGCTATGGACATTGTTGGCGCCAGGGATTACACCAAGGTGAAGCAAGTCAATCTGGCAAAGTACGAAATTGACTCTCTGGCATACCGACATTGGTCTCAGGCCATGAGCATTGTTGGACTTTCAATATGTTGTGTGTGTTCTTTAATGATCGATCTGCTCTATAATGAAGTGATAGGACTAGATTTCTTTTGGTCTCAGTTTTCCAAATTTATTCTGAAATATAACAGTAGAGGAAGAGGAAATTATCATCCAGAGATCTGGGACAGTCTTCCATTCTCTGACTTCAACAGAGTGTTGTCAGCTCGAGAAGTCTGCGTCTGTGTCCTCTTCTCATATGTTCTAATACTTATGCCAGGGTCCGCTGCTGCCACGCCCCCAGGGTGTTCCCCTCTCCATATTGGTTGTTACACCTCACTCCATTCTCCTCTTCCTGTCCTCTGACTCCGTTGCCCTGGAGATGAAACTGACCGGGCGGGGCAGTTTCGAACCTGATAGATGTTCAGTGGAAAGTTCATCCTGTTTTCTGGGTGAAAAGTCCTCACATGTCAACAATTCCAACCACTTCTGATTCAAGGTTTCACTCCCCCTCACACAGAGCATAAGCAACACAGCCTCAGATTAACTCTTGTTGGCATAGTTTCTGCAGCTCCAGAATCAACCTGTTGTGTCTCGCCCCCTGTATCTTGCTTCCCATGCCCATCGCATCTCAGAAGGGAACCCTGTCTTGCCTGAATGCGTCTGGCCACAAACTCATCGGCTGCACAAGAAATTGTTTTGTATCATTTAAGCACAGTAACTCACATCTAATGCATGGCCAGATGCTGTAATCCATACACATCCCGAGTACCTAGGTTAACTTAGAAGTACCACTGTTCTTCATAAGAGAGTATGCAAATAGTAGCTTAATACCAATGAGCATGAACTGATTAGTATGATATGTATTAGTATAATAGAATACAACATTTGTGAATGAATATAAATGAATATAAAATGAGTATGCAAATCAATCTAAAATGAACCTACAGATGGATATAAAAGAATATAAAAAGAATACAAAAAGAATATAAAACTGTTTCCTCACTATCCAGGAAAGAGAGACTGTTCGGAAACTGTTCGGGAACGCCCCCTATTGAGTAAATGAGTAACTGAATGATTTTTAACAAAAATGAAACAAAGCAGTAATGAATGAGTAATCCTGGAAAAACCCCATCCAACTGCATCATGTTATATACAATCCATCTGTCCCTCCCTCCGTCCCCCCGCAGCAAATGCACAAATACGGGCAACGTGGCAAACAAGCAGGAAGTTGGCAATGCCACGCTGTGTGTGGTGAAGCCACACTGGTTTCAGTTCTAACCAATGGTCTTACGTTTATAAAGTATGTGTGGCGACACAACTTCTACACAGTAACAGAGATTAGGCAAAATAAGAGAACATGGTAGTCTCATTACATTGGCATTTAACACACTTTTGACTTTGTTCATGGCAAAAATATTCTTTGACATTTTATTTTGTATGTGAGCTACAGGAGCCTCCCGTGTCAGTCTTCATCTATAATCACACCCAATGAATGAAGTTCAGATTTTCAGTTTTACCATTTCATTTTATTTACTTGTGGCTATAGTACATTTTTCTTTAAAATGTTATATATTAAAAAAATCCACCCGTTTAAAGGATGCCGACGTCATTGCCACCCAAGGCAAGTGCCAGCCTAGCAGGGATTTGATCATAGCCTGTCAACTTCCACACCAAGTAAAAGGGGAAAACGGAGGTAACTCTGTCGGCCTCGTCAAGCAGTGCTGGTTCACTGAACATTGCAGTGAGTGGCTTTTAAAAGGAATACTCTGGCTAGCTATCTGTATTTCCATAGGTCTCAAAACAGACATCTAGGTCAAACAAGCACACTGTGAAGCTCCCTGTATTCGTTACCCTGAACCATTTGTTCGCTCATTCTACACATTATTAAACAGCTACCTGATCAGTTCAGAGCAACTCCTCTGACGGCATATGATTTTATTTTTGAAATGATTTTATGTGTTACACTGTTTTATCTATTGTGTTGAATGCTTCCTTCAAATCAGTGGATACACCAAATGTAATTGTGCCCCAGGGCTCGACATGAGCTGCATAGTCCAGTGCCTCGTAGCAAAGCCAAGAGGTTCTCTTGTTATCCTATGTGTCTCTTCTTCTTCTGATTTGACTGGTAACTCTGCGTTACCAGTTTCAGAGAATCAGTTCAATCAACCCAGAATTGGTTCACCTTGAGTTGAGCGTGCGCACCGTGACTATAAAAGGCCATCATCAAACGGAGCCCCGATTCAGTGATTCACCACGGCAACCGGTGAGGAGAAAAGGTCAACTTATTATACTCGGCTGGAGTTTGAAATTTCAATGTACTCCTACAGTGAGACTGAGCCTGTGTTAGGGAGAAACTGTAACACGGCTGCAGCAGCAAGGGAGATGGAATCCGTATGGGTGTACATCGCTGCTCAAGTCAATGCATTGGTTTGGCTGTATTTTATTCACTTGTGGAATGATATTAAAGCTAAAGCTAAAATTGATTTTACTTACATGCAATCCCACTGGCGAAAAACAAGGTCAAAATGAAAAATAAAAACATCATTCAACCAGGTGAGGCAGTCTCATGGAGTTACCTCATTTAAATCATTCTTACCAGTAAATGTCATTGAATGCTGTTGCCCCTGGTCCTCTCCCATGAAATGAAGCCTATTTAGTGAAACACCAGGCTTCTACTTGGCCAACAGAAAGAAGGCTGAGGCCTGAAAAACGGATGGAGGACCACCACCACCACCGCCTCTAACAGAGGCAGAGGAGCTGGCCAGAACTCTGGGAGCCCAGCGGCAGAGGATATTGCAGGGGGGGACCTCATCCTCTGAGCCGGTCACCCAGCAGGAGCCACAAGCCCTCACACTAAGTAATGGGCCTATATCTTCTTTTGGGCCTGTATAATTGGATTTTTGTTTTGTCCCAGCTGATTATGATACCGTTCTCCATCGTGTCGATCCTTACGCCACTGCAGCTGTCAGTAGCCAACACTCCATATATTATGCCATGTAGTAGTTAAAAGTATACTGACACATAACACTCATGTTCACAGGATGATCGGGGAAGGAGCCTGAGGGCCCTTCAGAGGTTACATCTTGATGCCGTTACTGGCGGTTTCCTCCCCATTCACATTTTTACACAAGTATGAACGGATACTATTCTTGCTTTTTACTACAGCGTGGCTTGGCAGCAGGACGGGGGTCCATCTGCCTCCACAGCTCAGATGAATGCAGCAAGATGTCCAGTAAATGCCAAAGGTAAATTTTGCGGACTTCACGGGCAACTGTACGATTTAATGTCATCCTTATGTATCCCCAGTTACCAGTGAAGGAGATGTACAAAATTCATCTGATAAAAAGAAATGTAGAAAATGGTGTTCCTAGATCAGAATATCGTGCAGATGAAAAGGAAGATAACAAAAATCGATCTAGAGATTGTGAAATACGAGGTACGGGTGGGTGCACTGTGAATTGCGATAAAATAACTGTTGCTTTTGTATTTGTAGGAAATAAAGACCAAATGAAATAAAAAATGCCTTTATTTGACCGCTATAGACAAACAGAAACTTCCCACTGGAAGGTTCCTGTCGGGAAATTCAGTTCCAGTCGCAGCACCATGTTAGAAATCAAAATGAGTATCAAAACCTCAGCCAAGCCGCTCTAATACAACAATAAGGCTAGGTGTGTTGTTGATGGAGATGGTGGTGATGCTGTTGGATGAAGATGATGATGATGGTGGGTGGAGCTGGACATGGTGGCGGTATTGAAATCAGGCTGTAAAGTGATTGCGGCAGACGATGTCCCTGACTGTCCCATCCTGGATGTCTGCGGGTTCTCCGGGGTCATCGTCGGGCTCCTCCGCCTGTAGGGCAGGGTGCTGCTCTCCTCTAACGGTAGCAATATTGTGGAGAACAACGCATGCCACGATAATGTCGCAGGCCCTCTCGGGGGTCACCCTGAGGTGATCGAGGCACTGGAAACGGGCCTTCAGCAGGCCTATGGTCCTCTGCACGCAGGCACTGGTCCTGCTGTGGGCCAGGTTGAAGCTCTGTTGGGGGCCCGGCTCAGGGTCAGGATAGGGGGTCAATAGCCTGCGCTGGCATGGGTAACTACTGTCACCCAGCAGGTAGCCGTCAAAGTCCCCTGTAACGGATAGAGGATGCATGTGAGTGCATTGAAGGAGGGGATCCAGTGGAGTACACTGTGCAAGACTTGAGGCTGCTTACCCTGTTCCATCAAGTTATTTATGTTAGAGTGACGATATACCCGGGAGTCGCGCAGAGAGCCGGGCCACTTGGCCTCCACGTTGGTGATGACGTTGGCTGCGTCGCATATGATCTTGAAGGTGCAGAGAATGACACGTTAGTTGTCAGTTGTCTTATTTCGAGCCAAAGCAAATCTCTTTACTCCAGATAGGTGCATCACCCTAAAAGTGACTTGTTCTTAGAGAATTCTGGCTTGTTTCAATTGCGATGAGTAGGATTTTGCTCCACTGACATCGTCTACTTATTTCAAACGAAAACGTGCTTGAAAAAGTGAAAATTGTCACACAAAAAAACCTTCTACCTCTCGAGACTCGTCGGGACATGTGCTTTGACTGAAAAATGAGGCACCGTGACCAGAAAAAAACACGTTCTTGGAACGAGCTGACGTGAGTTTTTTTTTGCAGCGTCGCGCAGCCTTTGGAATCTGGAGACGGCAGTCAATTTACCTGCACATTAATGCTGTGAAGGGACTTCCTGTTGACAAAATCCGATTCGTTTTTCGAGGGGGCAACGATGGGTATGTGCGTCCCGTCGACGCAGCCGATCACGTCGGGAAACCCTGTGAGAAACGCCAATCGGTCATCCCAGTCTCGGGTCGCAGCACCGTGCCCCATCCCCGTATTATAAGACGGTGCGATTTACCTGCAATCGCGTGGAACTCCTCCTTCGTGACCTCCACGGGCTTGGGTCCGGGGAACACAACAAAGCGGCTCAGGAGGCGCTTGAGCGCCAGGCACACTTTTCTGACAGCACGGCACGCGGTCGCCTTGCTGATTTTCTCCGCATCCCCGACGTCGCACAAAAAACTGCCGCTTGCGAAGAAACGGAGCGCAACGCAGAGTATCTGTCGGGACGAGAGGGCCCCTCCGCGGTGGGTCAGGTTGGCGATCTGGCGGCGGACGAGTCTGTGGATGTATCCGAGGGACTGCGAGGTGAGATGGTACCGTTCAAAAAGGAAACCGTCGGGGAAGGCAAACACGTCCCGACGGGGCCTCTTAATGACCCCCCGGCGTATGCGCAACTCCCTCCGAATCAGTATCGCCCCCTCGTCCACTGGATCCGCAAGAAACGGACAGGCCATGGCCGAGAGATTATTTGAACGATCGCTATGGCAGGTGGGTGGACTGCGCCGAAACTCCCGTGGGACACGCTCGGATTCAATGAATCAAACTTTATTCGTGGCGTAAGGGCGGAGGAGACGGGAAGAAAGTCGAGGTCTCTGAACCGACCAGGTACGGTTCAGAGAGTCAGTTGCCATAGTTACTGACATCGAGCAGCTTTACCCCTCCTCCCCGTTCTGGAACGCAAAACCCCGAGTTTACCTCCCGAAACGGGCCCCAGGTGAGCTGCGATAAAACAAAACCGGCGACGGGATCCCGGGAAAACACGGAATATGAACACCAACGTTCAGGCGAAGAGAAGCAGCTGTCGACCCGGAGGAAACTAGAAAACATACACACCGGAAACAGGAAGTGAAAGATGAGAAAATAAAACAGGAAATGGTTAGTGAAACTAGAGGAGCAGGATCATGTCAACTGTAAAAAAAAATATAATAATAATAATAATAATAATAATAATAATAATTTGACACCTATAGCAGTTTTATGCACATGATTAATAAATATATTGGCAATAATATTGCACTGTTTAAGGTAATGCTTCTCGGTTTGGTGGTTAATGGAAACATGCTTCTACTATATGAGGCATCTATGAAGTCTGCCCCAGGCAAGGGATTGAAGAAGCCGGCTTGACGACTGATTTGTTTAATCACAAACTGATCAAAATGGTCTTGCAAAAATAAATTCTCACATAGCATTCAAGAAAAACTCTGAAGAGATGCTTTGGTAATTGACAATTCCTGTACCTGGTTTTCAGTTTAGGCGCGAATCCTGTATGTGTGTTCAGTGAGGTGGACCAATGAAAGATATGGGGAAGAGGAAGATTGAGATTATGAGATTATTTCTATTGTTTCCACACCTGACCATGCATAGCTCATAGCCTAAAATACGAAACCCCACACCTCAGATAGTGCCATTTATCTTAAACCTGTTTCTCAATGATTGTAAAAATTCAGTAATCTTTCCAAAATATGTATATATGCTTCTTAAGTTTAAGCATATTCATGTAAATTCATTCTTTAATTTGAGATTCAAGATTAACTCATTGTCAATATAATATTTACAGGTATCATTTCTGGGGTTAAACACATGACTCTCAACACTATCAACATCATGTTCAAAATCAAATATTTTATTGTCTCATTAATCAAAACTGGAAAAGATACGACATTCCAGTGGGTCTGTCATCTACTTCTTGAGATTTAAAAAAAAAATTACAACAAAAACATGACAACACTCAGAGGGAATTACAAAAGCACTTAAAGGAAGTGGGCATGAGTTTTCATGTCCATGATTACATCAAATCAGGCTGTAGTGAAGGTGAATCGTGTCACATGGTAGTAGACTTGACCGGGATGTAGCAGAGAGTCAGGAAATGAAGCCTGGAGATACAAACACAAACCAAATGCAATGGAAATCAACACATGACCTTTATTAGGCACCAACCCTGTCCTTTTTCTGTCTGAGGACCATCTGTCCAGGGGTAAATAGGATCTATATTCTACCTCTGAACCTATGAATCTTGTCCAAGTATCTTTCTGGCCCCATTCTGCTTATATGATTCAGACATATTACCTTCTCTCAATGTTATGGAGAGTGGGGACTTATAACAAGGTAATGTTTTTCTTGTAAAGTGACACACTATTTCATTATTTTATGGCTGGGATGTTTCATACCCAGTCGTATGTAATAGTTTACAGAAGCTACTGTATTGAAATGACATTCCATATCACTGCACTCAACAACACCATAACTTAAACAATTGTTCTCAATTGTTTTTTTTATACAACAACTTTGTATGTGTATGTAATCGTTACGGCCTTACCTGGTTGACAGCATCAGGCCAATTCTGTGTCTCTAGACAGAGAGAGCTGTGCTTGCTGTACCTAACCCCATTCTTTCCTGCCAGCGAGCCATCTAAGAAGTTGGCGGTGTACAACTGGATTCCTGGCTGGCTGGTGGAAACCTCCAGAACACGTCCGCTGGCTGGGTGACACACCCTGAGGAAAATAAAAATGTGCGCAGCTTAAGAACATGAAAGCCAATGGTATATGTGCAGTATTCTATATAGTTTTGAGAAATGATTTATGAGTCAAACCTGGCAACCTGCTTCTCTTTCCAGGCGTCACCAGGTAACGATAGACAGAAGTTGTGGTCAAACCCTGGCCCTGGAAGCTCCTTCAGTCTGGGGCCAATCACAGCAAGCTTTCTGAGGTCAAAGGGTGTGCCACCCACTGCTCTGATCTCTCCTGTTGACAAATTAGGTTATTGAAGAGAGCACATCCCAGTCCTTGCCACTTCTGTGTGGAATTTCTATGTTCTCCTTGACCTTGTTGGAGGTCCAACAAATGTATGTCTGTCCACTTTTGTCATTATGTTGAGTTGAACTAACTAACAAATCTGATGTGAAGATGATTTCTCTCTACACAATCAAACTGCGACTGCATCTTCTTTCACTTCTCGACCAGTTCTGAAAAACTTTGGTTTTATTTCGACCAACCAGAGACGGTTGTGAATGCTGAAACAGAAGAAAAACAAGCACAGGTTTCGAGGCTCTGTTTTCTGTTCTGTCCTCGGAGAAAGGCATCTATACTGGCAGATGAAAGAAAAAGAACACAAGGATGTCTGCTCAATTTAAAGCAGAGGTTGCATAAATGAGTGTGAAAGGGCGTGAATGAGACTTGTAAATTCCAGTGCATAAGAACGGGTTAATGACCTCCAAAAAGAGCCAAGCTACTGAAAATGAATGAGTTGCTAGAATGCAATCACACGCACGTCTATCTTGGACAAGATGGACTTCTCCCTCTCTATGAATGTCTCCTACTTCTATGTACCTATATGTATATAAAATGTGTCCTGTTACACGTGTTACTTGCCTCTTTCATCTGTTTATATTCACTATGCACAAGCAATGATGAATTCCACTTTATAACCACATCTAAGTTTTTTGACAAATTCTGGCGTGCTCACTCACTATCACACAGGCAGTAATTAGCCAAATGTGGAGCTCACACCAACTCATCCGAGCATTTATTCGTAGTTTTAAGATCAGTTAGTGATTTTAACCCCCAAGTCAAAGAGGAAATGTGTGCAAAGTGTGAGAAAGCCACTTGAAAGCCATTTCTTTTAAAGGTTAATATGAGGGTGAATATAGGCCATAACAATAACAGCCTTTCAATTACTGTAACATGAGAGTGCCTTGGAGTTTTTCTTGATGTGCTACCTGTAGTTTGACATCCTAAGAGTGCCTCACAAGCTACCTCTGAGACCAGGAAACACTCCTAAGAGGACATTGTGTATAATGTATATCATTTACCTGTAGGAATGGATGTCTCATCCACAGGCAGGTAGTGCTCAGCACTAATGGATATTTGATGGTCGTAGATGTTCTCTGCACCCTGCAAGTACGCACACATCATTATTCATTATTTCTTTGCAGTATTTGGTAGCCGGTTCACAATGTTAGCTATGTGCTAAAGAGACATCCTGACAGAAATTCTGGAATTTACAATTCAGAATTCCAACGTCCAGCAAACATAGGGGATGACCGTGTGCTTACCTGTCCAGCCAGGTTAAAGTAGGAGTGGTTGGTGATATTGATGGGAGTTGTTTTGCTGGACTTGGCTTGGTATGCAGCACTCAGTGTTTCCCCCTGGAATTACAACTTTAAAGAATTGACATGCACAGAGCACAATTTAAAAAAAAAAACAAACAAAAAATCCTGGGCTACAATATAATGGTCTGGTCCAAAAATATTCTTTGAATTGAATGGAAAAATGCCGAGTTAATAATGATTAAAAAGTGATTTTCATAATTATTTGACTCTTCCTGATTAATAATAAGCAATGATCTGACTCTCTGAAAAATCAGTCCAGCAAAAACAAACGACTGTTAACAAAAAGAAAAACTTTTATGACTTTATGTCAAGAAAAGAGGAAGATGTGTTTACCTGCAGGGTGTAGGTGACAGTGATCTGAATCTCACCAGGATAACCCTGGTCTCCATCTGGACTTGTTAGACTCAGCTGCACACCATCTTCCACTGCAGTCGCAAGCCAGATGGCCTGAGCAGACACGTTCATACAGAAAATATTATGCAGCACAGACAGACACATGAGAGACTTTCAGTTTTAGTAGTCATTGTTTAAAGGGATCAATAGTTTCCCCAGGCACACCTTCAGGCAACCTACCATACTAAAATAGACAGCTATGGGCAATTTAGATTTTCCACTACCTGCAACATGTAAATAAACATGCAGTATGTCAATGTTTCAATTTGATGGACACAGAAAGGCCCAAGTAGTTCTAGGTGCAGAAATCATCTTATGCCAGGCTGCGTGTATCTTACTGCACAAAAATGAGTTGAAAATAATCACCATTTCAATGTCATACCCCTACATTTTTATGGTCTGAAGGTCTTGCCATATTGTGAGAAGAGAGATTTTTCTCTTTCAGATACATAGCATCATAACATAAGATGTCCTCAAAATCAAGTAAGTACTGTTACGTTGCCTGAACAATGGTGCTTGAGGACCATTAAAATCATTAAATGTGTTTTAAGCTTATTTAGGTGCATTGCAGTACAATCGCAGCAGCCGGGCAGGACATGTACATAACATACATCATAAATATTAGTGGTGCATCTATGCAGCCATTATAAATGCAAGATGGAAATGTCTGAATAGGCTGCGTCTATTCAGCCGATAATGAAAAAGGCTGATCCCAGTGATTTGTTGTGAACCATACATGAATGGGAGTATCTTACTTTATTGAAGCCCCGCAGCCCACCATGCAGAGCATTAGGTCCGTTATTAATATCAAGCTGGTACTCTTTCCCCTCCACTACAAAGCGTCCCCTTGCAATCCTGTTGGCCACACGACCAACCACAGCTCCCAGGTAACGCTTATCCGACAGATAACCTGCCAACACAACACGGCAACGGCGACTGGTATTCACTTTCACCAATGGAGTAAGGTAGTTTAATATTAAATATAATATTAAGTATAAAAGATAGAAAGATAAATGTTTGGGTGGTGTGCAGTTTCTTCATCACTTCAAATGCTAACCCTAGATGTTTCCACTGGAGTGTGAAACAACCAACAATGCGTAACTAATGCATAAAAGGCCTTTATTAAATGTTTTAGCACTGCCTCTGTGATTTCAAATGAACAACAAGAGCCCACTTCTCTGTGTGTGTCCTCGGTGAAAGCATTTTCATCGAATCAAAGATTAGTTTTGATTGACCGACTGAAACCTTTATTGAAATCCTCAGAATTGATATTACATTGCAGGGAGCCCTCTTTTCCAGTGCAGCCGATGCAATGGATCGAAAGAAGCATGAAACCAGTGATGTTAAACAATAGAACGTTATGAATAATTCAATCTAGATTAAACGTTTACGTAGCACATTTTTTAAAGTTAGAGTTCATTTCTGCAGGGAAGCCCAATATTACAACCACATAAGGTTAAGTTAAATGCAGCAGCAACACTCCATGTTGATGTTATGTCTACTTCATACAGCTGAAAGCCTGTTGCGTTACGCAGTATGCATATGTTTCCTCCATTCCTACCTTCCAGGTCATCAAAGCCCAGGACCACATCTTCCATCTGACCATCCTTCCCTCTGGCGTGCACAGACCTGATGATGGCACCCAGGGTAGTGATCTCCACCCGTAGCAGGGGGGTCTGCAGTACCCAGAGGTGCACAGTGCCCTGGCCGGGTACCTCCCCCCACTGCTGCTGGCTGACCTCTGTCATCTGGACCTATCAACAGCCACAGCAGGACATCGTGGTGACTAATGGACTGTGTACCTTGTCTGTGTAAATCATTTACAGTGTGACCTGTTAATGATGCCTTTCACACATCTCATTTAAACGGCCAGCCATTTAGTTTGACTTAAGCTTCCACATGCCTCTGTAAAACTACAAATGCCTTTCAACGTGGCTTAACATATTAAGCAGATTCACAATCACACCTAACAGCTTCCAGACTTGCACCAGTATGGCAACACACACTAAAAGGGGAAGAACTGAATTTCCTGATGGGACCTTCTCGGGGGGATCAGTGGAGTTTCTATCTATCTGTCACAGGCGTGGAACATCTATGTGTACGATGACTTGTTTTGAAGTAGCCTCTCTTCTTACTCACTGGCTCTCGGACCTCAGAACGGGCTCCGTGCTGTTGCTGTCTCGTTGCTCTCCTGCCTCCAGAGATTGGTCATAAACTCACACTGGTCATGAGTTTGTGTTCCTCTGCTTCTTCTTGGAGTTTTTTGGACGGATCGCAAAGCAACACAAACGGGGCATTCCGCCCCCTACTGTACCACTGTGCACATTGTTGTGCCTGAACGATCCCCCTTCCCTTCCTCTACCGTCTGTGAGACTTCTTTTTTCTGATCAATGCTGATCTGAGAGTCTCTCTCAGTTTTCGAACCAATTTTTGACAATCAAAAAGACACCCTTTAAATATATACTTTTAATGTTTGTATTGTCATTATTCGTACTGTCTTACATTTCATCACACTGTTTCTTCACCCCTACCGCTGCATCACGTGGAGAGCCGAAAGTGTGGCTTTCCATACGAAACGGCAGTCAACGGCACCCATAACTTCCCATTCATGATGTACTCCCAGTTTCGACTTGTGACATCACACAGCACTGCTACAAAGTATGAAGTTGTGACTTACAGGGCGATTTGTCCAAATGAAAATCGAATGGAAGCACAATGTTAGATCTATGCTGTGGCTAAATCAGCAATCAACAACAATAATAGTAGAATAAGGCTAGATGCTGCCACTGACTAGATGCTGCCACTGTTTCCAGACAGCCAAGACACAGTCACTAAAGACAACTAATTTAAAATGACAATGAAGGCTTTGACCAGCCTGTCGCTTGTGTGCACATGAAGCCTCGATAAACCTCTCACTTTGACAAACCAGTTTGCTGGGGGCTGCGGGGGATAGTGACTTGCTAAACACTAAGCAGCATATATAAACACACACACACACATAGACAGTAAAAATATGAAAAAGTAACAGCAGGAAAAAGGGATATATGTACAACCTTCAAAAAAATAAAAGCGGGGCAGCATGGAGGTAAATAATAGCTACATAAACAGTTAAGGTATTGAACACAGCTACAGAGCGGACATATGAAGGTTTTCTCTGTCACAGAAGAAAAGAGGTAGCATTGAATAGTGAATGTTGACATGGAGAGGCCCCGGTCTCTTTACTTGTTTGCTAGTAACCGTCCAAAATAACGGCGGAGCCAGTCACGTGAGTCACATAACATTCCATATCTCTGTTACACGGTCTGAGCCTATGGTCTGAGCTTGATGAATCTCCAGTGGTGAACAGGTTGTCCTGCAGGGGGCAGCAGAGGCCGCGGCCTGGCCTGGCCTGCGTCAGCTCTCTTGCTCTGTGGTCTTTGTTTACTGTGGCATCTCTAGCTTCCCTGGGCTCATCCAGCGGCGACTCGCTCATCGTTCTCCCCCCCTCCCCCCCGCCCGCCAACCCACAGCCTCCTCCCGAAGATGTCGGCGCACCTGCTCCTGAGGGCCTTCGTGACCGAACGCCTGACTGCAGCAGCCGAGGAAATATTCCGCGTTTTCGACGAAACTATCGCGAGATATGAGGAGGAAGCGTCCCGCTCCAGGCAGGAGATAGAGCGGCTCAGCGGACTGTTGCTGCAGTCTGTGTCCAGCAACACAACAGGTCCCTTCACTGCTCTTCATTATCGTTTCAGTGGCAGTGTGAGACTGGAAGAACCGGCACAGTGTGTCACGTTATAAGAAGCTGCATTTAATGTGCCACTCATGTCACTTGCTGACTTGTTTACGGTTTGTTTACTCTGAAGGAACCTACCTACCAGTCAGTTATCAATAACCAGAAAACCAATGAATCAATTCATATTTACTGATATTTATGATAATAGCAAGGGAAGGTTGTAGCACTTTGAGGTCGAGGAATTTTCAACTCAAAGAGGTTAGTTTGAGTAGAAATTACTTTGAAATTTTAGGATCATCAGCCTTTCTTTCCTATATATGAGATTTCCATGAAATAAGATTTTTTGTACCTTTCATGGGGCTCTGCTCAAACTCATCTTTGGCACACATGGTATAGACAGGGTATACACAGGATGTAGGCGCTCAATCAGACAGTCAATCCATCACAATTAGTATCTCATTATACTTACTAGTTTAAATAGTCCATTGACAATTTTAATTTAATTTAAAAACGTAAACAGACTTTGTTGTCCTTGGGGAAATCTGTGCTGCACAGCAGCTCCTCAGTCCCCACATTTCTCATTACATCTCATTGTAGCTCTTGGCCCAAGCCATGCACCTACACTGGCTCTGCCAACAGCTTCATAGAGGTTAACTCCCTGCCAGCCAGTCAGAATTCAAGAAGCCTTTTGGATGAAGGTGAAACATTAAGCATTAAGAGCCTAGAACAGATCTACAGCAACTCCTCGGATCGTTGGGAGAAGGGTGTGCAAATTCCACACAGAAATGCCAAATGTAGGCTTGCTGTGAAGTGACAGCACCCTCCCACCGTGCTGACCCCTGTGGGTTATTTATTGTTTTTCTGTTCTTCCTTTTTCCAACAGACGTGCAGAAGTCTTCCATCTGTCAAGAGGAAGCCTCCCCCGAGGAGTGGAATCTCAGCCTTGGTCCGGGGGATTCAGAGCACATTAAAGACATTAAAGAGGAGGACCGTGAGCTCTGGCTCCCTCCGCAACAACAACAAGAGGAGCAACGGCGTAAGCGCCAGGGGCGTGCCGAGCCGCCGCACATTAAGGAGGAGGAGCAGGACGTTTGGGATGGCGGGCAACAGGAGGGGGACGACACCAAAACGCCTCTGCAGCTCTGCGCTGCGAACGGCGACGGTGAGGAGTGGTCCCCGGAGCTGCAGGAGTCCCGACCTGCCCAGCCTGGCCCGCCTCCCGCCTCGGCCTCGCCGTCTCCCCGCCAGTCTCTCCAGGGCGGAGGGAGGGAGAACGAAAGAGCCGGCGCGGGCCTGGCGGACCAAACCCCCGAGCACCGCTGCCGCCTGTGCGCCCGGGCCTTCGCCTCCGCCGACCTCCTGCTGAACCACGCCCTGCGCGCGCACGCCCAGGACGGGGACGTGCTCCGCCCCGCGGCCCTGCGCGAGCGCGCGGCCGCCCACCGCGGCGTCAAGCCGCACAGCTGCCACGTCTGCGGCCGGCAGTGCCGTCGCAAGGGCGACCTGAAGATCCACATGCGCATCCACACGGGCGAGAAGCCCTTCGGCTGCGCGCTCTGCCACAAGACCTTCACGCACAGCGGCCACCTGCGGAAGCACACGCGGATCCACACGGGCGAGAGGCCGCACCGCTGCCAGGTGTGCGGCCGGGGCTTCATGCAGAGCGTCCACCTCAAGTACCACATGAGGATTCACGCTCAGAAGTACTGAGGGAAGCCTCGGAGTCGGGAAGTGTGTATGAAGTGACCGAAGGACTGAATTTATCGCGGCTCTCGCACCTGCACGAGGTTAAAGGTGCTTCCACTCAGACCGCGGCAAGCGCAGGCGGCGGGCGGCAAACCCATTCATTGTGTATGTGGTTGCGCGGCGCAAGAGTTGAGAAATGTCCAACTCGGGCGCTGCGCGCTGTGACGTCATCGCGGCGCGTCCAATAGGAGAGAGGTTGTTGGGTCACGAGTTCCAGAGCTATGGAGGGGCAGCTAATCAAGTTTCCCGATCTCTGGGACACAAGGTTTACCGGGCAGGCGGTTAAACTGCTAACTGCTTAGCCTAAGTAGACCTCAAAACGGGCGTTTTGGAGCTGTAGCTCCCGGACCAGCCTGAGGTAGCTCTCAAAGCGGTCGCTACGGAGCTGTAGCTCCCGGACCAGCCTGGAGGTAGCTCTCAAAGCGGTCGCTACGGAGCTGTAGCTCCCGGACCAGCCTGGAGGTAGCTCTCGAAGCGGTCGTTACGGAGCTGTAGCTCCCGGACCAGCCTGGAGGTAGCTCTCAAAGCGGTCGCTACGGAGCTGTAGCTCCCGGACCAGCCTGGAGGTAGCTCTCAAAGCGGTCGTTACGGAGCTGTAGCTCCCGGACCAGCCTGAGGTAGCTCTCGAAGCGGTCGCTACGGAGCTGTAGCTCCCAGACCCGGTCTATATTCCCCCGGTCCCTGCCTTCCTATCAGAACTGGATGGACCCACATCCTCCTTTTCTGTGCTGCTCGTCTCCTCGTCTCCTTATTAGCACTGTAGCCAGGACTTAATGCACCTTTTCACAAGATCGCGCTAAAAACCAACTGCTAAATGTTGTTACTGGTAGCTTAGCAACCTAGCCGCCTTGCGCTGTACCAGGCGCTTGCCGCGGCCTATGTGGAAGCACCTTTAAGCAGATGTAAGATTGCACCGTTATGGCTTTGACGAACAGACCCCGGTCTGTTTTGAACAAGGACATCTCTTTCACCTCTGCTTTGAGCAGTTTATTTCTCCCGAGCACAGACTTGTAGGGGGCCGTTTTAGAGGAACTGACTGGACCAGGATTCATTTTTTTTCTCTTCACGAAAGCCTTAGGGAGCAGCTTCATTACATTTTCAGCTGGGCGACTTCTTCAACGAAAGGTTTTCGCTCCAGGCAAGGCGTCATATGCTCGATTGTGTAAGTTGGGAACTCTCCAATAAAGAACTCGGCGATTTGGCGCTAATTGAAGGGATAGATCTTGTCCCCTTGAGGTGTAATTGGTACTGCAAGGACCTCCAGTGTCCACCAGAGGTCACTGTAGTAGTATATGTGGTACTTCCCTACAGGTACGCTTCATTGTCTGTATTCATCGGGAAGTTGAGCTCAAGTTTCATGCTAAGTTTCGCAAGTTTCATTCTAAGATCAACCAGAGCTCTTTATATTCTGGCCTAAATTGAATATGTGCATGTAGAGCTGTGTCCTAGAGACAGGATCACCCACGGTGGTTTTCAGAGCTGACTAAGACTCCCTGGACAACGGCCGTGCTTGTTGCGCAACATAAACAACTGGGCAGAAAATAAACCTCAGTAACCACTCAAGGCGGAACAAGCATATGTTCCGAAGGTTGACGACCCCGGTGACGCTGACTCCAGCTCAAACCTTTCAAAGCACCTTAGAAAACATGCGCTCGTGCGACCACAATGCTAACCGTAGCATAACCCTATGCCTGTAGGAGCGAGCGTTTGAAATGAGGCCCAGAACTGGCAGGAGGGGTCACAAACCCGAAAAGCAAAGGGTTGAGTCTGCTATGCGGTCGGTTATCTCGCTAAGAATGTATGCTGACGTTAAAATGATTTATAGAATATAAAGAAAAAATAGTGCTCAACGCATTACATTAGCCTCAAATATGCTTTATAACATGCTATATTTGATTGGTAAGAACAGACATTTTGGGTCATATAGTACCCTTCTGTTTTCCATGGCCTCTGAAGGAGTCGTTGGGGTACAAAGCAGCCAAGATGATGCATGGATGAAACTCTTTCTGCAGGAGACTTTACTTCTCAGAAATGAGCAGGGAGTCTAGGAAGGCTCCCCACAATCTTCACTAAACATCCGTTTTCATCACATAACACGAGGGCTAAAAGCTGTTTGTGAATATGTGACAGAGCGCAATGTCATTTCCGTGATATTTGCATGACAAGTGCGGGCATAAAAATCTGTCAAAAATCATATTCTATTCAACATTTTAGTAACATACTTCCACTTCTGCAATTGTGGAGGAGCAGATGCAGAGTGGGAACGAAATGTCCAGTCTTGGGACCATGAAGGCCTGAAAGACTGGACTTGGATCACTCCCAGGTGGCCTGAGAGCCTTACTCGGAACAGAAGCCCGTTCAGGAATCTCTGCTTCAGGCGATTCAGATTTTTGGACATAAAGCCAGCGAGCTAATCAGGCCTCAGTGACCCTCAAGACGCAAAACCAACTACCCTAATCTGGTTAGATAACTCCGCCCGGAGACCCAGGATCACCAGCAAACACCCCCCGGATCCGCGGGAACCATTTCCCACACTTCATGAGAAGTGAAGTATACGTCGTCTGCCATCCCGACGTCTTCAGACGAGGCCAGGGCCGGCTGTTTGCACAGTAGTTTCTTCTGTATGGGCTCAGAGCAGGGTCGGACCCTCAGAAACCTGAGAAAAGTGTCCCATACTTCTCTATCCGAAGGGGGGAGAGGTTAATCTGCTGTGTGAAAGCGAAGTGAAATTATGTGAAAGTTACTCAAGGGAACACGGGGGATTTTCCGTATGTGGGTCAGGCCACGTCTCGTAGTCTGACACAAAAGACGAGTGGTTGAATTAGCATCTCTATCGTGTCTGTGTGTGTGTGTGTGTGTGTGTGTGTGTGCGTGTGTGAGAAGTGACATGTTGCACTCGCAGGCTTTTACAAAGAATTTCACTGGCACTCGGCAATCAGAAGGAATTCCGCCGGCCTTTGCTTGCATAACTGGGTCATCGAGTTACTGGCCGGGCCCTGCGCTGCCAGGTCCGCGCATTGCACGGGGCGGGGCCCGGGGGGGTACGTGAGGAGAACGCGGCTCGGCTCGGAGGCCCAGGTGTGGACGGAGGCGATCCAAGGGAGTCCGCGGCGCAAAGGGGACGGTCGGAGGAGGAGGAGGAGGCCTGATAGGATGATCCACGTCGGGTGGGTCCGCTGCGGAGGAGGAGATGCGAGACATCTGGAAGACATCCTTAAAAAAATCAATAAAAATCTTTTCCCTCACACACACACACACATCCATCAGTGTAGGAGTGGATGGGGAGAGGCTGCCTCAGGATAGTGAACTCTGGGGAGATTCCTTTGGGTTTCCAGAGAAGATACGGACGCGAGTTTCTGCTTTTATTTCACTTTTTCCTTTTGATCATCTCAGTGCAATGGGCGTTCCTGCCGTGGATGCTTTCGTCCCCCCCCCCCCGCCCCCCCGACAACTTGTGTTGTGGAGGGGCCTTGAGCGAGCGCAGCAGAGGCGCTCGGCTTCTCGTTTACCCCGCGCTGCTGCTGGTGCTGCTGCTCTCATAAATCACACGGCGGCCCTTTCCACGCCACGCTCCGCTATTAAAAGCCCAGAGGGTGATCGACGCCGCCCTCTGATGGCTCCGGCGTTTTGTCGTCGCCGACGATGCGCGTTTGCGTTGCGTTCCATGCTCGTGCTCTCAGGGCTGTGCGTGAGGATCACCGTGGTTCCGAAAACAGACCAAATCAACCGTATGTCCGTTTCACTTACCGCTGTCGTTGTGTCTGTCGGATTTTAAAGTGGACCTAGAGTGGTTGAATGGAGTGTTCATCCTTTTTCTCTCTGGTGTCAACATTGAGAATGTCTCTCTGGTGTCAACATTGGAGCATTGGTTTCCTCATAAATGCTATTTTACAACCCTTTTACACTAGCTAGGTATGAGATATTGCAGCACTTCTGGCTATCTTGGCACAACTGGCTATCTTGGTTATCGGTTGACTGTCTCCACTCGCTTGTCTGATCACGTGATCTGCTAAACACCAGAGCTGAGCAACTTTTTCATAAACCATGTGGTGACTGAAGCGATGCAGCCATTGAGCCCTTGTGCGATGGTTTAGAGGTGGAACCAGTGACCGAGGGAGGACTGAGAGCCGACATTTCCACTTACATTTCACCAGGAACTGCGCCACACAGGTGAACGCAGAGAACACACCCCGGACAGGCCCGTGACGGGGCACATTCACTCTCACACTGGGGGGAAGCCAGTGGAAGTGGAGCAAACCCACACACGCATCGCGAGAGCATTCAGAATGTCTGGAACTGCGAACTTGACGAACTTGAGGTGACATGACTTCGTTTCCCTTCCTGAAATGTATGTACGAACGAGGACGCGATGTTGTCTTTGGACCCGCTGGATGTCAGTGGCCCGGCGCATACTGTTGTCAACAAACCACGGTAGAAGAGTTTTCCCATTCTAGGTCCCCTCTGGGGGCGCGGGACACAACGTCACAGCGACACAAAAAGCGGGCAGAGAGGGCACTTCGTAGGCTGCTCTGGCTCATTGACCGGCGAGACGCGCGGTCGATAGCAGCGCTGGACGGCCCACAGAGCCCAACACCATCACCCCCATGCTGTTGTTGGGTTGTGTCCGCTGCTCTGAAATGATGACCGAGCGGGGAGAAGTGGTGACACGGAGCCAGCGGGCTGCTTGTCGTACGAATAAAGACCTTTTGATAATCTATCCCCCCCCGCCGCCCCCCCTTCCTCTCAATGACCCAATATCTGGCTCGGAACTCGGACGCATGCTTTACGGGGATTATAAACCTGGCGCTTTATTTGTAAAAAATCTAAAGCCATCCAGCCGTCGTGCTATTTGCCAGAATCTGGACCCCCCTCCACCACCACCACCACCACCACTCCCCCACCTCTCTCTCTTACAGACCTGCAGCCTGCCTCTCTCTCTCTCTGCCAGCCGCATAATGTGACGCGCCGAGCCGGGTCCCGCTGCTAAATGAGACGAGAGCAGAGCAGACGAGCGCTGCCTGCCCGCCAGCCGACGCGCTGCTCGGATGTGAGGGGCGCCGCAGGCCCGTTGCGTGAGGGTAAGTCCGCGCCCCCCCCCCCCCCCCGCGTCAGCGATCGAAGGTAAAGGGCGGCATCGCGGGCTGCTAACTCAGCCTGCCAAAAATACTGGGCCGTGAGGGAGGGAGGGAGGGAGGGGGGTTGGGGAGAGGGGACGAGGTGCTTAACGGGGTGCGCGTCCCTGTTTTCTGCTAAATGCAGATGTTCGGCTTGTGAGCAGCTCTGTGGAGCTCCGAGGACAGGAGCGGTGGCAAGGTCAAACGGTCACGGAGTCGCAGTGCGCTGCCGGGAGGCGACAGAGGCGTCCCAGCGCGGCGTGCGAGCGTCGCTGGCAGCCGCAGTAGGCTGGCGTGACATATCTGGAATCACAGCCAGGCATTCATGCTCTGGTTTCAACATGACCACCAGGCAATCTGTGTGTGTTTCGCATTTTCAGCCTCGTTTGACCTCAAATGTCTCCATATGGACGCCGACTCCTCACTTAGATCTTATAAATAGTTATGACTCGACTTACGAATATCAGAGTTTGAAACTAGATACCGGCCACTTGTCCGGCTCGAAACAGCGACCGAGACCTACACATGGACAATCGCACTGCTCTTCGGCCGACTCACGAGACATACGAGTCAGGTGGAGTCAGGTTTTAGGAAAAGAACGAAAGAGAGAGAGAGAGAAAGAATGCAAGAATGGAAGAAGGCTTAGATGAAGGTGGCGTCGCCGCTACATTTACTGAACCATAATGCAACCACCAGCTACTCATTAGCCTGGAGCACCGCCTAGCCTTCATCACCATAAACATTTCATGGTTTCGATGGTTTCTGCCTCGCATCCCAGTCAGGGTGTTTGCAGTTTGCATGTGCTCCCTGTGTATGCATAGGATTTTTTTCTGTGTGTGCGTGTGTGTATGTGTGTATGTGCGCTCTGAACTGGGACCTGTTCAGGCTGTATTTCCTGCCTTCACCCTACATACTGTGGATATAAGACAGGCTTTGGCAGATCCTTGCCACAGCATTTGTCACATGCCTGCAGTCTTTAAGATCAGTCACTAGTGCTTTGCAATTTGAATATACTTTAGGTAGTGCAGTCATCCTTAAGGAATCCATTTTTTTATATGACCCTTGTTAAGTGACACCTTTCATCTTGCATGTATCCCACTGACTTGCATGTGACACTGCTGCTTTAATTGTCTGCCCTAAGTCCTGGAATACCCCCTCACTAGCAGTAACCCAAGACACATGTTGTTGTAGCTGCAGAGGAAGTTGAAAGCGGAGCTCGCCGTGGACTCAAAAGTTGCTGTGGGCCAGAGGTTGAGGCTTCTACACGGTCTGAGTTGAGACATCACAGCAGGTGACAGTGTGAGAAGATAGATCCTCCTCACACACAATCTCACACACACACACGGCGGGGGACAGCATGAAAGAGCTCCGAGAATAGATCCTGTTGAGCCAGTAACCACTACTGTATCATGTAAGCAGTTGGTACTATGTTTTTACACACACATACACACACACACACACACACACACACACATACACTTTTTATGCAGTACTTTGTAGCAGTTTCACAATGTTATCCATGTGTTAAGAGACATCCTGGCAGAAATTCCTGAATTTACAATTCATAAACCCACTGTCCAGCAAACATACTACTGACATAGAGGATGACCATGTGCTTACCTGTCCAGCCAGGTTGAAGTAGGAGTGGTTGGTGATATTGACGGGAGTTGTTTTGGTAGACTTGGCTTGGTATGCAGCACTCAGTGCCCCCCCCCCCCCAGACTGAATACACAGACCACTTATTTTTGCCAGATTATAAAACAGATACTGGTCGAAAAATGTTCTTTTAATTCAAAGAAACCATTAATGACTAACAATGAGACCATAGTATGCGTAAGATTTTCAAGTCCCAATTCATTATCAAGATTTCTTCCATTTCATGAAGATTGACCGTGCATGTTTCATTTACTTACAGATATGTCAAGCCATGAGCCAGGTGTGTTGGCCTGCAGGGTGTAGGAGACGGTAACCTGAATCTCACCAAGATAAATGTGTTTTCCATCTTCCACTGCAGTTGCAAGCCAGATAGCCTGAGCAGGCATGTATTGAACACATTTCAATCCTCTATGCCCAGTCTGCTTGATGTAATGTTTGGTGATGTGGGGGTTTGACATAGTGCAGGACTGTTCCTGTGTATACTTACCTTTATGTTATATTACGATAGTTGTGCACTTTTTCTTTTTACGGGGTCACCTTTTCATCGTGTTTTTAGCTACCTTTGATCGGGTGCAATGTGTAATGACAAAACAAAGAAATCTGAAATCTGAACGTTTGAGAAAGCGACTCTTGCCGCAGTGAGAAGTTGAAGGCAGTACTAGCTCGACATTAGCTTAACTCCGGTATCCTCCCACAGTCCAAAACCACACAACTGAAGACTCTAAACTGGCGCTAGGTGTGAAAGAGAGAGTGAGCAGTGTGTGTGTTGCCTGTCTAGAGCCTGTCTTCACCCTCTGTGAGCTGGAGATAGACACCAGCGGCAGACCCCAGTGACACCATTAGGGTACAAAGTGGGCGAGATAATGGATGGGTAGATGGACAGATGGACGTTTAAAAAGATTGTTCCTCACCGGGACCTCTTGCCCTCGGACCAGCCGACATTGTAGCGGGATGACGCAGACAATTGGAGCCACATCCTGGGACTGGATCGTCAAACGCATGATTGTGTTTACAAGCACATGCCCTCCAGCACACGGGGGTCACGAATCCTGATGAATCAGGAGGATTCCCCGAGGGCCGAGCAAGAGCCGAAAGTAGACAAGAGTTCAGCCGCGCTTTTCTTTCACGCTCTGCACGCTGCCTGAAACGAGCTGAGAGGCATCTTTCTCTTGGAGTTCTCTATGCCCTCTTTTGATGTGGCTATATGGTTAAATCAGCTTTGAAGTCAGGATCAAGACTCCTTTTAGCCTCTGTGTTGCTTGTGTCTGTGTGTTGTGGTTTATTTGTGCTCTGGTTTATTTTCATGATGTTATCTGTCCACTTATTCGAGACCTTCTTGTTAAATTATTTTTCTCTGCTACAATCTTGACCAGGCCCCCCTGGCAGAACAGATCCTGTATCTTGATTGGACTCCTAAAGGTTTAGTAGTGGATACATAAAACAAATGAGGCAGGGGCAGACCAGATTCAACTGCCGATGACTTTTTCATTTGTTTTATCAATGATCTAGTCTGTGAAATGTCAAAGTCAATATAAACAATCACATTTTAGCATTGCTACTACAGAAAAGGTGGTTTCTTTGAGTCCACCACTTATTTCACTTCACCACTTCCGCCCCAATAACTCAGCATTTGCATAGGATCTCAGTAGGATCCCAGCATCCCAGTGGCCTATTTTCAAGGCTGGCACCTAATTGTAGCAACCTTAATCTTGTTATTGGTGACATCATCAAATAGAAATTACAAGTCATCTACATTTATAAGCAATTACTTGTTGTTTTATTATCAGGGGTAGTAATAAAAATGACACAAAGCCATGCTGTGCCTAAGTGGAGATAAGTGAGGGTGCTTTTTTAGTCTTTGGTTGATAAATGACATATTTATACAGTTTATAACATTTCAAAACTGTTTACATTGATTCCAATCAACAATCATTTGATGAATGAATTTAGCACTAATATTTGTGTGTGTGTGTATGTGTGTGTGTGTGTGTGTGTGTGTGTGTATGTCTGTGTGGTCTGTCCGGCTCTCTGGTTTATTTGGCCTGGAACCTAAAGGATGGAGGGGAGGAAGGACAAGGGAAGGGCGTGTGAGTTCAGAGAGCTACTATAGTTTCCTGAAAGAAAATACTGATTGCAAAATAAAAAAAATCCCCATGGTAAAATATTTGGAGCATATTTGTTGAGAAAATACCTCTCTCTGCAGTTTAAACATAATGGAATGCAGTCTCATTAACTTTCCACAAGGAGGTAATCTTGTGTTTGTTTATACATCTCGAATAAAGCATCTTATACACACACATGTGTTTGTGTGCTCGAAGGAGGAGAATTAAGGTCAGTTTGACTCTAATCCACACATTTTCATGCAGATTTATAGTCATCACACTTTTTTAATTATCCCAGAATATTTTACAGTAGAAGAATTCCATAGAGGCTTAATGTTTCTGCAGAAGTGAAAGGTTAAGAAAGCCATGTTTCATCCACGGATGGTATTACATAACATTCATGTGTTGGTTAAGGGAAACTCCTTGGTGTAATCTCAAACATGTGTTGCTGTTGTAAAGTTAGAAATAACTGTGGAACATTGTCATTGTTGCCAGAGCCTTCATATTTCTAACTGCAGACGTGCTGTCTGTTGAGTGGGCTGCCTGCATTGAACCTCTGATTCGAGAAGAGCAGTTTTACTTTATTCACAGTTTACAAATAGAGAAGATATCTGTCATTTCTATAATCTTAACATTATGACATTAAAACATCATCTGGAAACGACCCTTGCTAATAGATAATCAATGATGAGTGCAGTTGGCAAATGTGGCAAGGTCTGCAAAAGCCCGACGGGTCTAAAAATACACCATGACCAAGATGGACTGCCTAAGGAAACCTGTGGTGCAATGGACAGTTCCAGTACCCTGTACAGCACCTGGGGAGACAGAGGAGGATCCGGGCCCGGTCGCACCCCACAGTGCAGCGGAGCAGCATCGGATGTGGCCTGAAGCCAACAAGGAGTCAGAGTGGCAGCAGTGTGATGAAGATGTGGATGCAGCCCTGGGAGTAACAGCCAAAGGTGATGGGGATCAAAGGCTCTGGACATTAAGCACGTTGATCGTCAGCATATTAGCAGACAGGTTTGGCATCTCGACCGGAGAAAGGTGGGCTGCCCTTTTCAGGTCGGTGGAGAATCCCTGCCTCAGGTGGAGGAGTTCAAGTATCTCGGGGTCTTGTTCACGAGTGAGGGAAGGATGGAGCGAGAGATCGACAAGTGGATCTTTGGGCCCCGGATAGAAGTGGCTGAAATGGGTTTCCTCCGCAGGGTGGCGGGGCGCTCCATTAGAGATAGGGTGAGGAGCTTGGAGTAGAGCCTCTGCTCCTCCGCATCGAGAGGAGCCAGCTGAGGTGGCTCGGGCAACTGTATCAGATGCCTCCTGGACGCCTCCCCCGGGAGGTGTTCTGGGCATGTCCATCCGGGAGGAGACCCAGGGGAAGACCCAGGACACGCTGGGGTGACTATGTCACGCGGCTGGCCTGGGAACGCCTCGGGATCCTCCCGGAAGAGCTGGAGGAAGTGTCCAGGGAGAGGGAGGTCCGGACGTCCCTGCTCAGACTGCTGCCCCCGCGACCCGGCCCCGGATAATGGATGGATGGATGGATGGATGGATGGATGGATGGATGGATGGATGGATGGATGGATGGATGGATGGATGGATGGATGGATGGATGGATGGATGGATGGAGGTTTGGCATCAAGGAGCAACGCATCACCAAGACTTCAGCTACAACTGCAGGAATTATTCCAAAACTCTCGTGAGAGCAAGATTTGGTGGAGGTCATTAAATCAGCACTGGATCATGTCAGCACCGGGCCCAAGTGGAGTTCCATGGAAAAGATGTAACAGGAAAAGATTGAAGGAACTTCGAAATTGGATGTATGCAGAGGGAGTGTGGATTCCCAAGGAGGAAGGCAAAAAACTTTGAGCAGTTTAGGACCATCTCCCTCCTCAGCGTTGAGTGTAAAACCTTCTTCAAGATCATCGCCAATCGCCTCATGGAATTTTTCGTGAAGAACACCTATATTGACACCTCTGTGTAGACTTATTTCTGATACAAAGTCCAGGTCCTTTGTCTTTAGGAAAGGAAAAGTAACCAATCGCTTCCGCTCACTCTTGGAGACACCAAGATCCCATCAGTATCTGAAAAGCTGGTGAAGACCCAGGGCAAGTTCTTCACCAGTAACCTGAAGGATACTGTTGCACGTTAAGTGACCAGCTATGACCTTGACATTTGGCTCACAGCTGTGGACAAGTGAGAACTCCTTGGGAAGTATAAGGCTTGGATCTATCAGCATGGCATCTTGCCTCGCCCCCTTTGGCCACTGCTGATCTATGAAATTCCAAAAACTGTCGTGGAGGGCTTCAAGAGGAAGATCAGCCAGTCCCTGCGCAGGTGGCTGGGCCTGCCACGGAGCCCAAGCAGCATTGGTCTGTTTGGGCACAGCATCAAGCTGCTGCTACCCCTCAGCAGTCTGACCGAGGAGTTTAAGGTTTCCCGAGCCAGAGAACAATTGCTCCACAGAGATTCAGCTGATGAAAAGGACTCCTCAGCAGGCGTGGAGGTTAAAACAGGAAGGAAGTGGCACACCCAGGATGCAATGGAGCGAGCAGAGGCAAGGTTGCGGCACAGCACCCTATTAGGCTTGAACTAAATTAAAGTTTGAACTAAAGTGGATTTTCAAGTTTTTCGTCCCTGTTCTCGAGAGGGACAATACTTAAAACACAGAACTACCACCACACCCAAATCCCAAACTTCTTCTTTCAAGTCCCAGAGAAGACATTACACTTCAAAGACAACATTTTTTGAGATCTACCAAGGGAGATCTGCACAGCTACACATTCACACCCACCATCTGAGGTTTGTGGTGTGTTGATTCTGCCATTTCAGACTGTTTAAGCTAGTGTAGCTCGAAGACTAACAACCTAGCAACACCTATTTTCTGTTTATCTCCAGTCTTGCCATGCAGTACTGCAGCGATGCATAGGATGTCTACTTCTGACCTGAGACAATACTGGTGAATGGATTGTAGATTGTTTTCACCGAGCAAATGAGAAAGAAATCACATCAATTGCTGTATATTCAAGGTTAATTTTCTATAGTCTTCTTTACGCTAGATAAATTGCACTTAGGGCTGCAGGAAACCCAGTAGGAAACTGGCATACTGCAAACTTTGCATGGAATGGTCTTCGGCCCAATCAGGGTTTGGGCCAGGAACCTTGTTGCTGTAAGGTGATAGCACGCACTATTACCCTACCATGTTGCACTGGATAGTTCAGAAATCCTTAAACTGGAGACACAGACGTATAATATGTACAGTAAAAGGCTCTGAAGACTCATCAAAGCTGAAACCAATGCACTAATTACGGCCTTCCACCTGGAAGAAATGTACAGTACAAGACAAATACTATTGAATGAGTTCGTTTTCTTAGTGTATGTTTTCACCATCAACAATAACTTCACGCACTGTTTTTCGAGGATCTGATGGCCTCAACAGATGGCCTTGAGGATCCTGCAAATCAAGCCCACAAGAGGTGCGGATGGCAAACAATCATGGTTTAATGGTCTGGGAATCAGTCTGGCTGGAATATGGAACCATTGGTCTCACGTAGCAGTAAGGAAAGAACAATTGAGTAATGGGCACAGGATGTTAAATCAACATAACCACGTCACATAGCAATGGGAGCATTCCAAGGTCTTATGAAAATAAGACCTTGCCCTCAGTTGCCTCTGTTTGAATATTTTCCTAATTCATGACAGGCCAACAGGATGGCTGACAGTCCCTGATAAGATTAGAGGATGGGCCAAAACAAGAGCTGATATATATGACGAGATGATCTTTTAAAGAGACAAAACCCCCAGTGAGAAGAACTGATCTATAGATGGAGAACTGATCCTGGAGTATTTTACCGGTTGAGACTGTAAACAGGGAGTAAAGATTTCCTGTATTGATTTAACAGATGATGTTACATGTGCGTGAAAATATGGAGCACGTGCAAAGAAAACATGTCAGATTGCATGCAAACGTATGCTCTTGCGCAAACAATCCAGCATGTCTAAACAAAGTGAAACATTTTAGAAGTCACTCTCACTGTATTTGACCCCAAGGGGCAATTTAGAATTTCCAGAGCACGACCGAAGACAGCCGCTGCAATAATTTAGTATGTAGGTAAACATAGATGACTGATTTAAGAAGGAACTCCTCTAGTTTTAAACTTTCAAAAAGGCTGGAAGTACTTGAGTGTATTGTTTAAAGCATCTGACTGACTCGCATGTAAGGGAACATAACCTAAATAAAACCCATTAAGTATTCCAACAAATCCAAGCAGTAGTATGCTAGTTAAATTAGTCCATACTGCAGCTACATAACTGCACACACCAGACTTTGGAGTGAAAAGGGACCAATAACGTGAAACAAGACAAGACTAGACATGGACTCTGATTAAAAAATCGTTAAAATTGCCACTGGTGTTTGCACTAAAGGAAGTGAAGCTATCTTAACTTTCAGATCACTGATTGGTTTAAACATTGACTGAAGCATATTTCTGCCCATGCGAGAGAGTGTAGACATAACCTTTGACACCAACCTTGTCATCCGGACAACATTGTCACTGCTGATGGTAGATTGAAGTGGAATGGCATAGGGACACAGAAATGGCAGGAATGAGGGGAAGCTGAAACAGTCTTCCTCCCAATGTATGATACAAAATCTGAACAGTGAACTTTTAATCATCTCAAAATTTGTTTTGCACAATAGCTTAGCTGATGTGAACTCTTCATGGACAGTTAGCATAGATTGAAAAAGTGGAAATTCAGAGCAATAAAACATTTCAGCAACATCTCGTAAGCCACTAAATCTTAAGGGTGGTCCGCGAGGTTGCTTCATTCATCAGATAGGTTTGTTGCCAAAATGTGTTAACATTCAGCAGAGGCCAAGTTGTTGATAAATAAGGATTGTAAAGAGTGAAGGGATAGACAGAGGGAACTATGAGGATTGAGGGTGAATTCCTCAGCTGTAGGGAGGAAAGCTGAATTTTGAGACCAATGCCAATTTGAGGATTTCTGAGCGTCAAGCAAAGTGAATCCTATAATGGACTATCTTGGACTTTACTCCTGTCCCTAAATGCACTGCTGGATTGAGAGGAATGTATTGTCTTTGCAGAGGCAGATTTGTGGCTCATCCGGCATGAGAGAGATTTTGTACTGGTGACCTTTGCTGACCACTCACCCTCTGTTGGGAATTTGAAGGGGCAATGAGGGGAAAGATAAGGGGGGATTTCACCCTCACAAACCTTTGTTTGCCTGTCTTCATAGCCTTAGCACAAACCTTGAGCCCCTCAAAACGGGGCCAGGGCTCAAACTTCTTAATCCTAAATGGGATTTACTTCACTCTCCCCGTGTCTGCAGAGCCATTCAGGGGTTGCAGAGGCCATCCACTGGAATTCCTTTCTCTACCTCTGTCCTCTTATATCTCAGTATGTGGTCAGAAAGCCACTTCCAGCCCATTCATGTCATGCCCTCCTCTGCTCTCTGATTCTGACAAAAACTTCACAGGATATTCCCAAATTAGACCTGTATGATGTATGTTTGTTTGCTCATAAACATCTGTTCTAATTTTGGAGCCAGAGGGATCTAACTAGGGTCAGACGGAAGTGAAGGGTGTGATGACATAAGACTTCTCTCTGACAATAGAAATGCATACAATCAGGCAGCATAAAGAAGGCCATCAAATGTTCCCCCAGGTTCTTCTTCCTAAGGGATAATATGGTGAAATACAACTTTCCTATCAAGTTGGACTGACACATAGTTGCATGCTGGCACAATTTCACTTCTACTTTGGTTGTGACCATAAATTGCAGTCATTCAGAATGACTGTATGGATGTCTAGGTCTTTTAGGACTGTCTGGGTGGCGTATTGTGAGTAGGCTGTGTTATACTATTTGTATAATAACACCATATTTCTAGCAACCTGACCCCCCACCACCACCACCATTTTACTACCTTTTGTTGCATACCGTTTGAGAGTTCATAAGGTCTTCGAAATGCAATATTTCATATACTGACTATAGTAACAAAACAAGCGACAGGAGAGAAAAATAGATCAATAGCTGTTAAAATATCTGTGTTTGCTCATTTGTACATCCACCCATCCATCCACATATCCGTCCATCCATACAAGTTTGCACACACTCACGCACACGTACTCATGTGAACACTGAGATGTGTTCAAATATACAGTTTCATCCACAAGCTGCGGAGGAGTCTTGAGCAACTGAATGTAACTGTAGAAGGTCTGACTGCTCCTGTATCCTGAAATAAAGTAAATGCTCAGTGCATGAACAGACATGTTTTCCAAAGGAATGCATTGTTTTGCTAAATCCGATATGGGTGTGTAAATTATTAAGCAGAACTGCACTGTAAAAGCAAATGGCTGAGGAAAACTGAAACTTTCAAGGCAATTTTTTAGATTGAAGGATGATTCAAAAACTCTCAGCAACATGTTTGTTCATGACAACTTCCTTGTGATTTTTGGTTGCAAGACACTTCTGTGGTTGGCTTCTGTGGGTACTTCTGTGATTTTCAAGCAGTTTAAATAAATCAATAAATAAGGTTGAGGTCTGTTCAAGAGAGGGCCTTTCAAAACAAACATGCCAATCTGGAGGATGTTTCCAGCCTGTTCCACCTTAGATGAGGAAGTGTTTGCATAACTGCTGTGAGTCAAAGGTGAGGGTTGGAAGTGGACTGCCTCAGTCATCATGTTTCCCTGATGGATTCACATTGATGTGGTGGAGAGATAAAGCACCAAAGGTTGTAGAATCCATTCTGAACAACTGGGATCATCTACTTTAGAACATCTTGATGGACTAGAATGGAGGTGATGGATACTCCTCTCTCTTCGATGCAAGGTGGAGAGATATAGAAGATTCTCTGTACCTACGGACTTTTAATTCTTCTTCTAATACTGTTTGAATTTACCTTTGAGGATCAATCAGTGGTTAAATTGGGCCGGAGCAGTCCGGAGCTCAGCTTCACCTCCGTACTTTGTCAGTACAGCTAGCAGGAGCTGACCTCCTCCTGCTTCAGTGTTTTGTTGTAGTCATGGAAGTAACTACCATTATATGACTTTTTCAAATCGTTAATTTGCCTGTATTAACATGTATTAATATGTATCAAAACATATGTTAATATGTATTGAGATGATGATGCAAGGTAAAAAAATATATATTTTAAGAGATAATGGCCGCTCAATGAGGAAGGGCTCCGCCTTCTTACAAAAGCCAATTTAACCACTGGGATCAATTATCAGTGTGTGTACTGAGAGATAGCAGTTACTTTAACTGCTAGAACCAAAGGTTAGGGGAGTGATAAGTTGACAGAAAAGTTCGAGTTTTATTACCAGTTATTATCTACAGTTACAGTTATCTCCAGTTATTATCTACATCTTGACACAAAAAACTGAGGCTAGCTGAAATAACTTTAATATGGTTTATGACGCTGTTTACAGTTTCTTTCACAGGTCAATTTCATCCTAATTCTCATTCCCATTTTATACCTCCATCCGTCCTTTCGTCTCTCCATTCACCATCCATCCATTCAACCATCTATCCATCTATCATTCAACCAACCATCCACCCATCCATCCATCCATCCATCTATTCATACAACCATCTACCCATCCATCCATCCATGGTGGAAAAGGAGGAGGAGGAAACCAGTTTCCTCCAGGAGGAAACCAAAGAACCCAGATAAAACAAATGCACATGTGGGAGAACAGGCAAACTCCAAAGTTGGAACCTTTATGTTGGGATGCGACAGTGCTATTCTCCATCTGCCTCTGAACAATTTCAACTTTTCTTTTATAGTGTGTAAATGGTGACCGAAAAATATCAGTTAGTGGCAAACAGTGTAAATGCCAGAGCTCTGCTGAGCTCTTTGTTGTCTGCTGGTGTGATGAGCTATTCTTTCCCTCCAAAACGCTCATGGCTGCACATTTCTCCAGTGTTTTCCCCTCATGGTGTCTCTGAGACGCCACAGTCCCTCCTCTGGCCTTTGTTGTGCTGCTTCCCTGTTCTGCTCATTTTATTATTTTTTCTTCATGGAAAAACTCTGTCAAGGTTTTGCCCTATTGCACTGAGAAGCTTCTGGCCGACTCTCCCTCTTGGCTACAACACACTGGTAAACAAACCACAGAGGAATGCAGAGAGAAGAGAGAGAGAGCAGAGACATATTCAGTACAGGAAACAAAGACATTTGTCCGACCAGTGATGCACTCGAAGTGTAGCTTTGTGACTTGTGAGACCAGCAGGGTGAGACAGACATCTCTCAGTCCTCTCCTCCTCTTCCTTGGGAATAATGAGGAGAAGGCCAGACTGACACGCTTTCACATATGGTTTCTGTCCTTAACCACAGCAAGCTTTTTTTAGACTAGGGGCAGACAGGGTGTGGATGACTGTGTACCTACCACGACTACATGAGCAAACAGCGCAGACCAACACTCAGTGTGACTGACTCCAAAAAAAAACAGAAAAACAGACTGTAAACAACGCCTCAGCATGGTGGTTCAGACAGGCCCCGAGTGTTTTGGGCAAGATTATACATCGGTGTCACTTCTAGCAGACGCTTAAGAAAACAAGCTCTTGAAGCAAAAGGAGAAAATGATTCTAACTCTCCATTTTCAGTCAGATTTACCGCCATGTTTTGTGTTGCTTGAGCAGGTCAATTCATTTTATGTTTTTTTTTAAAGTCGGACACATGTTCCATTTCCAGGTAATTCAATATTTCCAATAACTGACATTTGGAGAACTCTCTCATTCGTGTCAGTTTTAGCACAGTTGTGCGACTGCAGGCCCACCCCAGGTACACTCTGTCTTCCTGGTCCCTTGTTTTGTCCTCGTCAAAATTCCTGAGAGCGTTACACACGCTCAGTGTTAACCTTCAGAAAACCTTCGTGTGCTGTCTTTGCGTTTGAAGAACAAAACAACGGTACGGTGAAATTGAAAAAGGGCAGCGATAAAGCTTCATGACTCACAGCGCAATTCCCTCTTTCCACACCATTTACTCCCTCACACTGACACCAAGAGTGCTGATTCTATTGAGCACTTATCATGTCAGGAAAGAAAGGAGTACACTTCCGTTGTCCTTTTGGAGGTATGAATGGTTGCTTGAAGGGTATTTAGCAATACTTAGAAATCTTTCAGAATGCTTAAGTGTCGCACGTGTATTGTAATGAGGGGTTTATGTAGCTTTTATTTCCCAGTGCTATCAAAAAATTACCTATTAAGTGGATCAGCACTGATATATCAACATTATACTCAGTAGATGATGCTCATAAATCTGTCTGAATTGGTTCATATTGAATGACAAAAATTACCAGCTATGTTGTTGGAGTCAGAATCAGATTTATAACCAGGTAGTTATACAGCTCAGTTATACAGCTATGCAGAATTTACTTTGGTGATTGGTACAGAAAACAGACAGGGGTGCATTCAATTAGCAGTGCAAGACAAAAGTACACATAAGCTTAGTATACAGAGCACACAAAATTTACAACTGCGGGCATTCGGAGGTCTGAAGGTATTTCTGAAAAAAAATACACCAAATTCACCATGTAATGGGTAGCAGATGATATTTTAATATCCTACTACTTTCCCCACCTCCTCCTGCTTCAAGTACGATGGGAAAATCGACCTTCAAAAGTTCAGTGTTCCAGTAATCACAAAAATCTTTATTTTTTAATCAATGAACTCGTTATCAGCACAAGGATAATTTGCCCCAGTTCTATTTAAACGGCTGAGGTGCGTTCAAGTGACCAGTTGGGCGAGTGGCTGTAGCGTCGGGGAAGAGATTTACGTGATGTTCCTGAATGCAGCACAATCTTGGTTTAGCTAAGAGGAGAAGACCCAGAAAGAGATCAGACACAACAAGCCTCCAGATCCTGGAATGATAAGGTAGGACATCCCCTTTACATTCACTTAACATAACCTAAACTAAACCACGTTGTGGTTCATCCATGTGGCTGTTTAGTTGGAGTCAATGCCTGCTTCCAGCCTGCAGTCGCTCCAAAACCAGTGGTCAGAAAGGGTGATATTTTTTTAAAAGAATTACAGACAATTACAGACAAGAACTACATGCATTCAGGCGACTTTAGTTCATCTTGTACGCCTCTGTGTTTCTCGTCTTGTTGTCTGTGCCCGCACAAAGGGAGGACCACGGTGCCTGTGTTGTGGATGCTGGACCGAACACGCTCTCCTTTGTTGGCTCAAATTTTAGCGCCAATGTCAACGCATCCGTCCAGATCTAAAGAACCACTTTATCATCTCTAAACGCCTCGTAACCGCACTGCGAAAGTAGTTCTAGCAGCAGTCACGCGCAGCCTTTTCTTTCACGTTGATCGATTCCCGTGTTTACCCCTGCGAGAGACACTATCGACTAATATCTGTTAAAAAATACCCCTGCATGGTGGCACGTTGTCATTTAAGCTTTTTTAATGGGAGGTGGGAGTTGTACATGCGATCGGATGTGGTCCGCAAATTTTGAAGTCAAGCTGTTGATCGATCATGTGGATCATAACTCTCAATGCCTTCGGGGAAGCACGTGTTTGTCTGTCTCTTATTCCCCTCTCTCTTTCTCTCTCTCTCTCTCGTGTGTGTGTGTATGGCGTGTACGTGCATGAGTGTGCGTGCGCGCGCGTGCCACAGTGAGTGAGTGAGCGAGGCTGGCCGCTTTAAATCAGATTTTCTGTGGTAGCACGTGGGGAGACAGTGAATCACAGGACCTGACAGTAAGAAAAACTGGATTAAAAACACCCCGCGAAGCTGAATGGAGGTGTGTTTTTTTAGCAACAGAAACCCTGTTTATGTAGGTCACTGTGACTTTGGCTTCATTTCAGTTCAACTGTCTGCTGGGGACATTTCCCAGGATTTCCCAGGGCGGGGGTTAACAGGTTCCCAAAAATGCAAACCTGGAATGAAATGGTTCCAGAATACTCATGGTGGGAGCCCACACTAAAAGTGGCGCTTTTTCTCAAGGGTCCATCTAACTGTCCGTGTAGAGCCAGAAAGCGGTGGCCTCGATTCATGTGATGGCCAGTTTTAGTCACTTAAACTGAGTTTGCAGTAGTGGACCTAGATAATGACATGGGATATATTTTAATGACATTAAGGCTACGTGTTGTTAGGTGTCTGACATGCACTGCTGGATTACTATTATTCCAAAATGATTATGGATCTCTGTGACCGTGAGTTAGTGTTTCCTGGCCGGGCTCCATGGCACACGTGTCTGTGCTATTTGCGACTGTGCTGACCCTGAAGCCCTGAGGAGAGAGCATCAGAATGCTGGCTTTGTTTCCCACCAAACAGCTGATGGCACAGGGGAGGTATTGATCCACCAGGAGCATCTGCTTTTAGGGCTTGTGGGCGTCAGACTTTTCCCATCTGTTGCCATCTGAGTGACGTTACTTTTACGCACGCTTCCCCTCAGTAACAAATAAAATACAGCGTAGGTGTCCGAAAAAGTGCGAGAGGAGTGTTAATTTGTGTTTGTCTTTGTCCTTGGTATGTTTCTGCCCTGACAAAAGTGCTGTCTCACACTCAAGTATCTGTCGAGCAACTCCATAAATACCAAATAAAGGGAATTGAAATGAGGTAAATAAGATGTGGTCTCTTCATACACTGAATACCCACCCACCCACAGATGTGGGCACAAATGTACTACTTAATTCCTGTCATTTTCCTCGTGTTCAGATTTACCCCGCATGACTCATCACAGTGTGTGTGCCCCTAGTTTTACTCATTTAAAACCTCTGTGGTTGGTGAGAAGCAGTGGCACTACTGCCTTTTTAATGAGACAGCCACTTGTAGTAACTCAAAAAGACAGGCAGCTGGAGTGGGGCTTTTTGTCCTCTCTCTCTCACTCACGCACTCACTCCCACACACACACACACACACGCACCCCTCTCAGTGGCGGGAAATCATTTGTGGCATCAAGAGACGGGGTGGTGGCAATGGAGTCAGAGGTCTTATACTCCTGCCCTCTTTTGCCATGAAACATTTATTTTTTTTTCTGAATCCTCCCCATCATGCACAAAAACTAAATGCTTATCCGATAAGCGTCCCACAAAACTCTTCTTCTTTCATTATAAATATATATATATATATATATATATATATATATATATATATATATCTTTTATTTGTAGTATTCTGGAGGCCTTCAATTTAAGTGTGACACAGTTGATGCACAAAACAGTTAGGATAATGGATTAAATCGTTTTCCACCAATTTCTAATCAATTTCTAATGCTGGCTTACCTTTTCATCTTGAAGAATCTGTCAACGGTTAATGGCTCTATATAGTTCTATACTGTATAGGCTCTATAAAGCACTGTATATGGACTATTCACATTCATCCATTCGCCACCATCAATACACAGAGAGGATACCCTTCATGGTCTGCTCAGCATGTAGCTATAAGCTGCCACCAACCTTCCCATGTTGATGATACAGCATTGGGGCCATTTGGGGCTTAGTATCTTGCCAAAGGATACTTTAACATGTAGCCTGCAGAAAGAGCCTGAGAAAGAGCGTATCTTTTTTTTTTATTTTTTTTTATGTTTGACCCAAGGCCATCACAAAAAAAAACTACTGGCCAGAGTTTGAGTTAATGTTGTCATGTACTTTTTTCGCCAGTCAGTGAATTGGGATACCTACAGTGTTATCTAGTCCTGCTGTGCCGGCTTGTTTTGGCTCTGGGTAATCAAAAGCCTCGATGACTGATGGGGTAACTGTATTTGGCCATCTGTCAGGGTTCTTCACTACCGTCTATCTATTCCCTGAAATTAGCTATGGTTCACATTGCAAAGTGTTTAGTTTTGCCGACTGTGAGGTTGGCTTCTCACCAAACCGCGGTATGTGCACGCGAAAAGATGTCCTTTGATGTTTGTGCAGCGCTGCAACGTTTGCTGCCAGGGCGACTGGCAGCCACCGGCACACGCACTAGCAAGCAAGTCTTTTCATTAATATGCGACCTTGTTGCTCTCAAAAGGCGAACCAAGTCTACTGGATGTGTGCTTCGTGTAGATGACTGATCCGTTAACTTTTGTTACCAGCGGCATGATTTCTGCTGCCAGTTTAAAATACAAACTGAATCTTAATGCAAGGTCCTCTTTTCTTTTTCTTGCCACACTATACACCGAATAATTCAGTCTGGCTGTTAATAGACTTGAGATTTCAGACCAGCCCAGGGCTGCCAAACTCACTTTTGTTGTGAGCCACATTAACGTTGGTCCTGTAGGAATGACCATAGGAATGTAACTGGTCCTTTTTGCCCTTCCTTGTTAAATAATTGGTTTTACATGTACTTTTCATATATTCAAGGGTAAAATCAGCTACAGTGATGCACTCCCGTTACTGGGCAAAATATTGTTAGTCTCAAATTTGACATCTCTTGTGGGAGATGCCGTTTTTGGTCTCCCCACGCCACACAGAATTTAATCTGAAGACAATTTTCAGGTTTTTAAGCTCTGCCACATGAAATGTTCCATTAGGATTTTGACATTATGTGGCTAAGACTGGGGACCAAGTCAGTAAACCAGTCAGAATGTCCTTGAAAAGGACAGCGTGAGGAAACTGTGAAACAAGGATCGTAAAAGTCAATGTACTGCAACAGAACTGGGCCGTTGAGCGAGCTGCATTTTATTATCTATAGGTGCGTGTTCTAGGAGCGATGTGAAAGTGAAGAGACATAGGTGGCTCAGATGTGAATGGCATATGAATTATCAGAGACCAGTTTTACGAGTTTTTAGTGGGTGTGACTGTTTCCATGCAACCCCACTACCAGGCAAACCAATCGTTTTCAGTGCAAGGAAATTAAAGTCGAAGTCTAAAAGACAACAAGGTTTGAATGACTTGGATCCACTTGGATAGTCAACAAAATGGAAATGTCCCTGACATAATACTTTTGAGGAGGTGTATTCGATGGTCCTCCTGCAGCTACTTTGCTAATCAATGTTAATTGTTTTCAGGTTGCTTTCCATTTGTGATGTAATCACAAATTAGATTGTGAGAATGGAAACCAGCAGGTCATTACATCCTGAACACGCCATGGTGTATCCCATTTGTGAAATATTCTCTAATTAGATTGATTAGAATGGAAAACCAGCGGTCTTTTTACCCTAAACAACAGCGCTCTACTGATACAAGATTTAGGTGGCTAGTGCGACACTGACATTATAGATTACTAATGTAGAAGCCACAGCGTCGGTCTCTTATTTCCAAAGCGGTAACTTGGTGGGATTCTTGGTAAGTTATGTTCTTAGGAAACCGGAAACCTTTTTTTTTTTTTTTTTTTTTTTGACAACCGTACATTTTCATTGCGACATAGTGTCAGGACCACGTTGAGAGAGAATCAAGTCGTAAATTACCAGATTAAAGTCATAATATTACGAGAATGAAGTCATAAATTACCAAAATGAAGTCGTAAATTATGAGAATAACGTGATAAATTACACGGATAAAGTCGTAATATTATGAGTACAAAGTGAAATTAAAGTCACAAGATTACGAGAATAAAGTCATAAGTAGGTCGAGACAAGAAACGGTGAGCAGGTAAGGTTAATGTAGACTACATGTTAAACATTTATTTATTATATGATATTAACTATATTATTAATTATAAACGTACTTTCGTTTTAAGTACGAATTTACTCTCGTAATATTACTTTTCTTGTAATATTATGATTTATGATATTTCGAATCTGTGACCTTATTCTCGTAATTTCGACTTTATTCCCGTAATTTACGACTTTATTCGTGCAATTTGTGCCATTTTTTTTTTCTCCTCAGTGTGTCCCTAATGCTCTGTTGTACATTGTAATACTCTTTGAAAATGTTTGGGGGTGTTGTCGCTTCCATTTAATGTTGAACATCAGTGCTGCCGTCACCAGTGGGTGTCACTGGAATGAATGAGGTGTTCTTTTGGGCAGATTTTAATAAATTCAACAGGGCTTTTTTTTAAAGAACAGTCTGATAAAAGTAAAGTTTTGGAAGTTGATTGATGAAAGCCGAATGCCATCTCGTTAACGCCTTTTCAGAAGGGGAGGGGAAGGCGGTGGAAATGGGCGAGCTTTGAAATGTTATCTGCCTTTAAGCAGTGGGAAAGGCATTTTTTCTTTACCTCATCATATGACCAGTATGAGCCTGGGAATAAAGGTGACCCTGTTGGAGAGGTATGCTGCTGATGCAACACAAATGTAGGCCCCCCCCCCCCCCCCCCCCCCACCCCGCACACACACACATACACACTTTGTCTACATTTGTTACAACTGTAGAAACTGAGGGCACGTATTGGTGTGTGGCATGACAACTTGTCTGTTTCACTATAGCAACTGAAAATGTCACAGGAAATGATGTTTTAGAAAGGAGTGGGAAACCCCCAAAAGTTTCTTTTTTCTTTTTTTTTTTTTACCTTGACCGTAGAGGAGGAAACAATAAATTACTGCCACTCCAGTTAAACCTCCTCTGTTGGAGTACTTTTTGTTGGAGTTGGATGTTGCAGAGAGGGTGGCTAGTTAAAGTGTCAGATTGGTGCCAAAACTAGAGTTTTGTATCACTCTGCTGACTGCAAAGTGCCCGTGTGACTGTGTGTGTGTGTGTGTGTGTGTGTGTGTGGTTGGCACCATATCAGCACTGGGCACATCCAGCCAGCTGGCCGGTTTTCATGACACGTTAGAGTGTGAGAGAGAGAGGGAGCGAGAGGCGTACTTTACTGAAATCTGGGACATGGCTGAGCCAGTTTGTTTTAAACCGATCTGTAGACCCACTTGAATCACTTGGCACATCAGTGAACTCGTCACCATACGCTATGTCATGGCAACGACTAGTGCTGTGCAATGTCACGATGCATCTCATTGTGCGAAACAAAAAGGTCTACCGTACGATGCAACGCTCTATCGTTTGTGTTTTTTAAATTCAAAATTACATGTATGAACAACGAATGAAGGTAAATGTAACTGCAGCAACGCTACGACTGTCGTAGCTCTTTTTTCTCAGTGAAAGAGAGAGAGGCAGGTGCGACACGTGAGGTGCATTCAGGTACTGTCGGAAATTTGACCGTGGATCTTTGCCACCGATTCTGATCCTTTGATCAGAACCCCCCCCCTCCCGAATTCCAATTGCGTGATTGGACTGCAATCCACGGTCACTGGTCACATTCATCATCGGTTATGTTATCACACTTATACCGTCAAATTGGATGCAAAAAAGAGGCGTGGCTTCAGAAAGAAGTCTGAGGAAAGGGGCTGGACATATGCTTCAGGCGTGTATTTCCAAACTGTGGCCTGCTTGAGCCGTTTTTTGTGTTTTTTTTGTGTTTTTTTTCTCCCTCCTCTCCTACCTTTTAGGTTACAACTCCTTGTTCCCTTGTTCCCCAACTTAGTGTCTTGTTAAGTCCCGTTGCCACGTGTTTCGAACCTCCGGCAACACAATGGGATCTCATCCCCACATGTCGAAATGCGTGGTATCAAGATTCCATTGCATGGCATCGACTTCAGAACTTTTAACGTCGTGGCCATGCAGTATTTGTTCCAGCAGATGTCCCCAGACGGGCTCTGCTCATTTGTCAGGCGGATGCACTGATTTCCAAGTTACGGGCCAACGTCGACCGCGATACGTTTGACCGTCCGGATATTGGGTTCTAATTTTTGTTCTGTGCGTGCCAGGTCTCGTGGTGGATTTCCACATAAGCAAGCACACGTCGGCCTGTTGTATAACCAAGTCCCACATGCCACAGAGACCTTTCTCATGGGCTGTTGTTTTCCCACAGTTCGACTCTTTCTGAGTCAGTCTAGTCTATGGTCCCGTGTGTGTGTGTGTGTGTGGGGCCCCTTTAATAAAGAGGGGTCTCTGTCCTTGCTGAGAGCGCACTCATGACATTCTGGATCAAACAGAGGATTCTTCATATTATGCCTGTAAATTACACCAACAACAACCTACTGACTATATGGAGAAATACTGCTGTGTTATGTTTTTTTTGGTAAATGTCCTTCAAGCAATGGTCTTCTTGGCTAAACTTTTAGAAACGTAGTTTTAGAAAGTTGTAATTAAAGTTGTTTCACCATCACAACTTGAGCACCAGTCACTATTGCTGTCCAAGCTCCCCATGTGATACCATTATGTCGATGATGATGGTGCTCCTGATCTGTGGGCATGTTGCACTAGCTGCACAGCACACAACACGACCTCCTCCGCCTCCTCTGGCATAGGAAACTGAATACAGACATGCAAACTCCCCATAGCTCAGCCTGACCGGGGTTTGTACCTTGGACCTACAGGGTGTGAAGCAACAGTGCCAACCACTGATTAAGGAATCTGGAAAAATCTGTCGAAACGTCTCCCAGCCCGTATTATGATGATAGCTATGATAGGGGAATGTTATTGCCTTCTTGTTATGATCATGAATACACGTGAAATTGTTGGTGTGAAGTAGGGCGGCACCATATAACTGAAACGTGCAATATATGGTAATGCATTGATGTATTGACTTATGATATGTCAACAAAGTCTGTAACGTCAACACTAACCAAGGCGTGGGCTTCTAATACTTTGGGGGGGGGGGGGGGGGGGGGGGGTATTGGCTTTGGTGATGAGCCCAAAAAGGAAACAATGTGGATGACGCAAATTAGCAATACAATACATGACCATGGTACACACTACAGACCATATATTTGAGACTCTTGGCGGGGCTGCTTGTATGTAATGTGTGTAATATATGTTAGATTGCACAATTATGGAAAAATTATGAATCCCACTTTTTTTTTCTTAGAGCCAATTTTCGGCTCACATAGTAGAGAGCCCACATAGTAAAATAGGTAGAATAGGTGGCAGCAAATGGGCACAATGAAGTTCCTTTGATGCTACTATGCTGTATGTGAAATTTCCCCCAGGTATTTGCACTTTGTCACGCATTGGTTCTCCACTCTCGACCGCTCGCTTGATATCTGTAGGGTCTCTGTGCGAACAAAGCAACACCCACGCTTGGAATGTAAATGTAGAAATGTAAAGGGAATGAGGAGCAGAACGAGGAGCTTGAGGTGAAGGGGAGAGGGAAGGGAGGGGAGGGGAGAGGAGGGGGGAGGGGAGGGGAGGGGAGGGGAGGGATGGACTGTGAGATGCTTTGAGGGCAGGACCAATGACCAGCAGTCATCCAGACAGCAGGGTGTCAACCTACTCAACCCCTGGATGGCATAAAATGAGGTATGCAGAGCTTGTTCAGCCTTTGCATTAGTTGCATCTGTCCAGAGGGGAAGAGGAGCGCTCCGTTGCCTGACTGAACACAGCTGTGGTAAGTTTTTTTCACCCCGGCTTGTGCCTTTTGAGTTTCGTCCAGAGGAGCTTCCAAACTGAGAAATAAGGTTTTGATGTAGAGTGCCAAAATGTCCCTGCGATGCGTTTATCAAAATTGAGTCGCCGCTGCGTCTGATGGGAACTCGGCTGATCCCTTTGGCGGATTCCACAGGGAAAACAAAAAAAAGTAAAGGCAAAAAGTAAAAGAGCAAAAAGTAAACTCCAGGGTTGTGAAGTGTGTGCGTCCTCATGCTGGAGGATGTCCGCTGGAGGATGTCCGGCGTCATGCTGCCACTGCGTCTGGAAAGTGATGAAGCGGTCGAAGAGGTGACTTCAACTCGACCTCCGTGCCGTCCCGCCATTCAGACGGGCTCGCTGAATCGCCTCGAGCTAGAAAACGCGCAACCGCCGACCTCGGAAACGTCGGCGTAGGCGGGCGTTTTTCTGCGCTCTGACGTCCTGCACGTGCCCGTTATCTGTGCTTTTCAGGCCTGGTGCCACCCTGATTAACTCCTGACCGAGCACGCGCCGCCCCCCCCCCCCCCCCCCCTCGCAGACCAACCGACAACCATGACGGCCATCAATGCGCCCCGGGACAAGTAAGAGACCCCCTTTTTTTTTTTTCCTGTGCACAAAGCGGAACATCCAGGGAACAAACTGTCGATGCGAAGTCGGATGACTTTTCTACTTGGTGTTTCTGCTCCCTCCCAGATACAACGCGGTATGGATCATTTTCTTCATCCTGGGCCTGGGAACCCTCTTACCGTGGAACTTTTTCATGACTGCAACGTTGGTGAGTAGGCACGTCCCCCCCCCCCCCCCCGATCCGATCACTTGGGGCCCGTTCTCAAAAGATCGGAATCGGATAGAAAAGATTCAGATCGCTGGTTTGTAGTAGTAGTTGTAGTAGGTCTGTAGTTTAAAAGCTGCCTTAGTTTAGTTCAGAACCTTAGTCCCCCCCCCCTTAGTCTCTCTCTCCCTCGCTCTCTCTCTCTCTCACATCTCTACCTCTCTCGCTTATGCTCGCTCTAAATTCCTGCCCACATGCTGAGAATACTAAACGTTATACTCGAGCGTCCCTGAGACTGTTTGACGACGTCCGCGCGTCGCGTTTGAGAACGTTTGCAGCCGGTCCTGGGAGCGTCAGGTGGACAGGTGGACAGCGACCAGTCGATCGCTGGGGGTCGGCTCAGAGAAAACAAAGATCGTGTGCTTACCCCTCCCCCCCGGGGCAACCTGGCCTCACTCGGCGTGCCCGGGACGGCTCCGGCCAGGTGGATTTTCTCCACGGCAGTGTAACCCCCTCCTAATCCCCCCCTCCCCCCCCCCCCCCCCCCCCCCCCCCCCGCCATTCCTTGTTAGCCGCCAAGGGTTGACTTCTTGCGACCTGGACCTCCGAGTCGGTTCGGAGCCTCCTGGATAGCCCGAGGCAGAGGGAGTGTCGTGCGTTACATACGCCCATTGTTCTGGTGAAGGAGGATTGGGAAGACGGCAGCAGCGTGGCGCTGCAATAGGTAGTTAGTGTAAGGCCACGACCAAAGTGTTGAACGCATCACGTGCCATTTCATAGACCCAAAACCAAGCATTTTTACTTAAAAACGTCGAATTTGCTGCGAGGTACCTCCCATCTACTGCGACTCCAACAGGGAACGTCAGGAATGCCTCTCGAGGGGGAAAAGCGAACGTGCTCGGTCTCTCAACGGGAGAATCCCCCCTTTTTTTTTTTCGTTTTGCGCAGTACTTCACGACCAGACTGAGGGAGACCAGCCCGACGCCGTCCCCCTCCTCGGCCAACGCCACGGCGGCCGACGGCGACGGCCGCAACGTGCTGGAGTCCAAGTTCAACAACGTGATGACGCTGTGCGCCATGGTGCCCCTGCTCATCTTCACCTGCCTCAACTCCTTCATCCACCAGAGGTACGCGTCCCGCCTCGATGGGGAGGGTGAGAGGCTTTTCCCGGAGGAGCTCGGCTCCGCTTTTCCCTCCTGCCCGGTTGCAGCCCTTGCCCCCACCCCCCTCCCCCACAGCCCCCCCACCCCTATAGGTAACTCAATCCTGTTATGTCAGTGTATGTCTGTATGCCCCTTGCATGTTTGCTTTAATTAGAGTGGGATTGCGAGGGGATCTGGGGTGGACCCCAACCACCAGCACAAACACACCCAGGAATGCTACTTATGTTCCCTCCGCCTCCATAGTTTTCGTTTCTCCCATTTCCTCCGTTTTTGATGAGCAGAGCGCAGCTGCTCGTGGATTAACTGACGCCACGTCCACTCTCCGCTGATGGGACCTCGACTTGACCCGCCTCGGGCGGGCCTCGGTCGTAGTGAAAGAATGTTTGTTTTCACTTCAGTTCCTAATGAATTGGATTGTTCTGTCAGCGCAGCCTCCCCTCTTTCCTGTGCCGTTTTTCCTGTTTCTTTGAACACTCATCTGGAAGCAGAGATCTGCATTGAGGTGACTCTGTTTTTGAAGATAAATTTAGGATTCATTTTGGTAACTTTTGACTTTTCTCTTCCCCCGTGGCTGCCGTCCCTCAGGATTCCTCAGAAGCTGCGCATCTCCGGCAGCCTGACGGTCATCCTGGTGGTCTTCATGCTGACCGCGGTCCTCGTCAAGGTGGACATGGCCCCGCTGCCCTTCTTCGCTGTCACCATGATCAAAATTATCTGCATCAACTGTGAGTGTCTGCCCGCAAAGAAGCCACCACGCAAATCGTCCTAATATTCAAATTTCCAATGGTACCGGAACACACTACACACACCAACACCAACCAGAGGCTGGTTTTGGACACATGTTAAAGGCAGGGGTGATAAAACGACCTACTGGCTGACTGACTGCATTGCCAAAGCATCGGCCCGGGACTCTGTATGGGCCGATAATCAAAATGACTCTGACTCGGACGTCCCTAGACTGGACCAATTCGGCCCTCTCAACCACATACCGGAGGCTACAGTGACTCGGTGAGTGTCGTGTTCTGACCCGGCCTCGCTCTTGAGATGACCCCCACCTCGCGGTGCGAAGGACTCTCCTCCGCGGGGGGCCCCCGTCCTCCTTTTCGATGCTCGTCTCCCCGCATCCACAGCGCCGAGCTCCGGAACGCGGGCCCCCGGAGTCGCGCGGCGCCTGTTTGTTTACGGTGACCCCGCGAGCGGCGGGGATAAGCTCACCCCCCTCCCTCCCTCCTCCTTGGGAGGAGGGAGGGAGGGGGGTGAGCTTATCCCCGCAGGTCGCGGGGAGGAGCAGCCCAGCACGTTTGATGTGGAGGGGGAGGACGCCGTGACCCCGAGTCTTTGATTTCGGACGCCGGGCGCAGTCCTCCCAGCGGACGCACTAGGTCATTGATTGAACCACGTTGGGAGCAGTCAAATCGGTGACCTCGATCCACTCCATCTGCGTTAGTGGTTGCGTAACGATGTGGTTCGCTCCACATTGTTTTTGAGCACGTTGCCATCTCTCTCTCTCTCTCTGTGACAGCTGATGGAGCTCATTTCCTGTCGGTGTGGGAGAGCATGTCTTTTCCCCCGTTTCACAGCCAGGGATTCAGACGTCCTTCTCCTCTGTGTCCCTCCGCAGCGTTCGGCGCCATCCTTCAGGGCAGCCTGTTCGGCCTGGCGGGGATCCTGCCCGCGTCCTACACCACTCCCATCATGAGCGGACAGGGCCTGGCCGGCGCCTTCGCCGCCGTCTCCATGATCTGCGCTCTGGCCAGTACGTCCCCGCGCCGGCACATCGGCCTCCCTCCTCACGGCCGAGCTGGGCTGAGCTGCGGTCGGACTCCGACTCCGAGTTGCGCTTCAATCGGTTGAGCCGCGTTTTAATATGGCGTGGTTGAATGAAAATGGGGGAAAAAGTAAACTATCTATTATTTCTAGTATCTTATGACTATTAGTTCCCATCTCAGCTTCTCTCTGCCCTTTGAGCGAGATGCGTGCACATGCATCTGCTGTATTTTACACGCATGACCATAGGCATCTTTTTAAACATCTTTTTGTGGGTGTGAGAGAGATTACCGGCAAAACAATCGGGGCAGATGACGAAACGATGAAAGGTCCAGCTGCGGAAATTGGGGGTGGGGGGTGGGGGGGGTTGAAGGATCAGCGTATGAAACTGGACTGGTCACATTCCAAGGTCGCCGGAGAAGTCCGGAGAGCCTGATCCCCTCTCCCTGTCTGTGTGCAGGCGGCTCGGCCCTGCAGGATAGCGCCTTCGGATACTTCATCACGGCGTGCGTGGTCATCCTGCTGGCCATAATGTCCTACGTGACTTTGCCCAGGATGGTAAGAGCTCCCGTCCTCCCGGTCTAAACGTAACCCTCGCACGTTGTTGTACTCGTTGTTGTTTGTCATCGTGTTTGGTTTGAAACCACTTTTACAGCATGTCCCCATCGTCCTCTTAGCCCTCTCATGGAAAGCACTTTGTAAATCCAAGATAAGCGCGGGGTGCATCTTGAGAGGTGCTTTCAGCGGGGTCTGATCGTTTCTTTGACATCGGTCCAAACCCCTCCGATCAGCCAGCGTCTGCCCTCACAGCCCCTCGGGACACCGGTCCTTTATCTCCACCTGGCTGCGTCAGTGGACCTCATCACACCATTCTGTTTTGTTTTTCTTTTTGCCACCAGGAGTTTTTCCAGTATTACATGGAGAGCAACCGAGCCCGGCCGTCTGCGGACGAGGAGAACAAGATGGACCTGCTGAAAAAAGGTGCCCGCACACGCCGCTCTCTGAAACGTTAATGACTGTGGATGTTTTCGAGGGTTGAAGGTGACCTTTCAAGTTTAAAGCGGGGCCAGATCCGTAAATGACGTTGTGATGGCGTGGGAGTGGCTCCTCTCTGTTTTTTTTCCTGTTGTTTTTTTTTTCCCCTCCTCGGTTGCAACACCACCCGGTCAGTCCAATAACTGGGTCACACGGGTGACGGTCTGCCTGATGATAAACGGGAGACGATCTCGCTGAGCTTGTGAGAACGTGCCTCGGCTGCAAGCCTTTCCCTCTGTGGGACACGAGCAAGACAAAAGGGATGAAACCCTCGGCACATGTGCACGCCGAGTGTTCCAGTGTGTGTGTTGTGGAGACAACTGGGCTGCCTGGAGAGGCTCTGTGACTTTTACTTACCAGCGCGTGTGTGTGTGTGTGCGTGTGAGAGAGAGCGCGTGATGGGAGCGCCGTTGCACAACCACAACGGCCACATGCAGGAATGGGCACGATCGTGACGTGCTTTCGCCCGTTCTCTGTTTCCAGAGAGCCCGGCGGAGAAGAGGCCGGTGGTGAGTCTGACGGAGGACGAGGCCCAGCCCACCGTGTCCGTCTTCAACATCTTCAAGCAGGTGAACAGCCAGCAGATCGCCGCAGAGCACACCCACCTCACACTCACCTGGGGGTGGGGGGTCAGGGTCAGGGTCGGGCCAAAGCGTAAATGTGTGTTTACAGGCAGACATGAGGGGGGAAAACGTGCAAAGGTCTGCACCGTGTCCAGGTTGCTTTATTATTCAGTTCAGTTTAAATTTCCTTCACGTGTCGCTACGGTATGAGGCCAATGAACTGGCTGTTTCAACAATATTTTCAGTGTCACGCTGGACGACAAGCTTTCACGCGATAATGGATATAAGCGAAGAGAGCAAAGCAAAACGATTCATTTGAAAGTGAGCAAAAAAACAAAGCTCTCTCTGTGGAGGGCGTCATTCGCCCCGGTCATCGTAGCTCGCAGGTCGTCGGTCAGATACCGATCGCATGATCGGGCTCTGACAGCAGCTTGCGCCACTGCACGTGCTGATCGAACACATTCTCCGCCTTCAAAGAGTCCCATTGTCACCAGGGCGAGACACTCGGTCGACAACATCCCATCGTCCGCTCTTCTCTGTCCCTCCCCAGATCTGGGTGCTGGCTCTGTCCGTGTGCTTCATCTTCACCGTGACCATCGGGACGTTTCCAGCCGTCACAGTGGAGGTCAAGTCCACAGTGGCGAACGGAGGGGACTGGGGTGAGTCTCTACCCGGACGGGTCAGGAGGCTATAGTACTAGACTGGGGTGAAACCAGGGTTCATTCCAGAGGTGACGATGTAGTCAAATAAGCCCCAGGGCTTTAATTCCTCACTAGTATGAACTTGGCTTGTTTTTCTTTCCTCCTACGAGACCTCTGGCAGAGGCAGAGCTACACTGAAAATACTGAAGAACTGCACCCTCATTACGTCATGCCATGAAATCTCATGACTCCTTTTCAGCTCCACCTCAGGCCCACGGAGGTTGGGTATTTCGAGGGCAAGCATCCAGACTGTGGTGACGTGACATCGTCTGGTTTGATTCTCTCCCTCTCCAGAATTCTACTTCATCCCCGTGTCCTGTTTCCTGCTCTTCAACCTGATGGACTGGGCGGGCAGGAGTCTGACGGCCCTCTGCATGTGGGTCAGTACCAGCGCCAACCTGGCCATGGCGCTTTTGGGGAATGTTTGCACCCGGTGCCTCATTCCCTGAGGCCGAGTTGACCCGTCCTATCGGTTTGGGGGGGAAACTGACCTGACTTCAGGTCTTTTCAGCCCTTAAAGACAGCTACCAGAGTATTTGAGCCCTGTTGTAAGGTACGAGCAGCTTTGCTGCCTCCCACGAGCCCACGGCCAGTAGGGCGCAGCAACAACGCGCTCCGTTCCATGTGCTGCTGCCAGATGGCGTCCATTTAAGAATCACCACATCAGAATCTGCCGTTTTGCTTTGTTTTTGGAGCACCTGGCTGCGTAAGCCGTTTGCTCAGCGGTAGATGGAATGGTGGCAAAACATCAGTCGGTGTGAAATAAAAAGGCGAGTTTCATTGCCAAGATCAGACGCGTGGTTTAGGCGGTTGAAGAAGCATCACTGCCGTGCCCCTGGCTGGATATCCCAACTTCACAACTGCCTCTTGTTATAAATCCGCTTTCTATCCAGCTCCGAGGTTGGACAGATCGATGATCGATCTTTATCACTTGTCATTTTATGTCCAAGGAGTTTCAGTGCGTCAGGGAGTTTCGGCGAGTTCTCCTCTTTGACTGCAAACATTCAGATCCCCTCTATGTTCTCCTGATGGTAATAAGCTCAGAAACGGGTCCAATTTCCTGCGGCGCACAGGAAGCGGTCAAATTGAATCAGTTCATTCGGTGCACGCTGCGTACAGTTAGCAGACCGGGTCTGACCTGCCGCTCGGATGCGCTCTCCGGGTAGATTAGTGCAGATAACCGCAGTCAGCTGCTCCGCCACCATGTGAGCCCGTCGTCACAAGACGACGGCGCTCTGAGCTGCTGGCCCGCCGTGGAGGACGGATACTACCCGTGGCTGCTTTCTTGTGACTTCATCAAGTGTTCCATATTGGTTTAGTCCGTAACGGGTCCAAGTGTCCAGAGCCAGCAAAGAATCCATTCGCAACACAGAGTAGCAGCTAGTAAACTGGAGTAACTGAAGTGATCCAACTTTGAGTGGAGACCGGTCAGGAACAGGCTCGAGCTGCATACACACGTGTGTGTGCACTGGACACACCCTAGTCGTCTGCGTGTCCTCGCATAAAGCGTACCCATGTGTGTGGACGGTGAGCGACGGCCTCCCAGCCCTGACCCTGTGGCTCCCTCCATTCACTGCGGTGTCCGTGTTTCCCTGCAGCCTGATAAAGACAGCATGTGGCTTCCTGTCCTGGTGGGGCTGCGGGTCATCTTCATCCCCCTCTTCATGCTGTGTAACGTCCAGCCCAGGAAGTACCTCCCCGTGCTGTTCGCGCACGACGCCTGGTACATCATCTTCATGATCCTCTTCTCCTTCTCCAACGGATACCTGGCCAGCCTCTGCATGTGCTTCGGACCCAAGTAAGAGCCGCCGGGGGTGCTCTGAGATTTGCATTGTGGGAAATGGTTCATCCTCAGTATCTGGTTCCTCCTCCGATTCTAACTCGGAGAACTTGAAGATGGACATGTATGCACTTTAGTTACTGGATCTCTACATTTGAGGGAAAGAAAACAAGAACACATTCATATTCATTTGTGTGAGTGACAGGGAAGACAGCCAATCAAACTAAAGGATTAAAAGGGCCTTCTCTGTTTGTGTTCCAGGAAAGTTCCACCCCACGAGGCAGAGACTGCAGGGGCCATCATGGCCTTCTTCCTGTCCCTGGGCTTGGCGCTGGGAGCCGGAGTCTCCTTTGCTTTCCGGGCCCTGGTCTAACGCATCCAGCAGACTCTTACTTAGACGTAGATTAGACTCCGCCCCCACCAGCCCCTGTCTTTCGCTTCATGGGAGATCCTGTGGAGAACTGGACTGGCTGCAGAGATGCACCCCGATGACCAGAGAACCTCGGTCTTCACGTCTGCAGTAGACACTCGTCTCCTCCATGCATCCCAGAATAAGCTAAAACGTGTTACTGAACCTTCTTGTTTTTTCCTCCAGACTCTGTTTGGAGTTGTATATTTTTTTAATTGATTTTTTTGCCATTGATTAGTTCCATTGAAGTGTACAAAGATCAACTTAAAAAGACAAACAAACAAATCTAAACCAAAACTGTTCCAAAACGTTTTAGTGGACTGCTCATGCAGAAGAGATCGGGAATTCTTCACAAATATCACAGAAATCTTAAGCCAGCCTTTACATTCCCAGAGCTTCATTTAGAAAAAGTTCTTTTGCACAAAGCGAATAATGAGATATTGATCAAAAGTCATGTTTTTAAACTTCACTTCAGGTTATTGGTTCCCCTCACTGCCTTTGACACGGTCACATTCTTTAGGGATCATTAGGTTTGGATGGTGCGTATATCAGGTCATAACACTTCATTATTATTAGTAGTAGTACTTTTGAAGAACAAGGCTCTGGAATTCTGCTGGCTTCTACATTCATGGCTGAAACTGAACCCGACTGTTGTTTGACGACTTCACAAAGGCGTCGAGACAAACTCGTTGCAGCTTTTTCACTCTTATCAAACCAAATACAAAGAGATGTGATGGAGAGGCCTCCACCTTGTCGCATGGTTAACGCTGACACTGTGTGTGTTTGTCTGCGTGTGTGTGCGTGCGTGTGTGTGTGTGTGTACGCTTGCGTGTGCGTACCTCTTCACAGCGGTAAACTGAACGAATGTAAGGACGGACTCAATCCTGAAGACGAGGTCTCAATCGATAGTTGAACCACTCAGTATCTTGTCATTTTAGCGAGTGATGTTTTTTTTTTTTTTTTGTCGCTTCTTGAGTTTCACATAAAGTGGTGCCAGTGTGGGTCCCACGCTGACGTTTTTACCGTGTTTTTCTGGCAGAACACGCGATTTTTGCTAGAGAGAGCCATTTGTCAGCGTGTGTGATGTTTTACGTTTTTTTTAATCACATAGTTTTTAGTATTTCAAAAGTTGTCACTTGGCTCTTTGCCGAGTTATTTTTGTTGTTTTGAACAGGGGGGCTGCAAAGGGCCTCATGCCTATCAGTGTTGGATTTTTGTTTGCATTTGTCGCCTTTGTATGCCTTTCTTTTTTTTAAATAAAAAAAAACTGCTTTAATTGTATGTTAGCCCTCATAACACCAGCTGTACCATCCTAACAGTCTGTTTGTATGTCACAAAGCACAAGAACATTGGTCTGCTCCTCCGTACTGCGTGCTCTTTTAGGTGGTATGGCGAGCTTGACGTTGACCATTAAAATGTACTACCACTCCCATCCTAACACAGTCCTGAGCAAATAAATCTGTATTTTTAGGACTCTGGCGCCTCCTGTTGGTCATTCTGTGGGAACACACACACACACAGAGACGCGGCAGACGGGACTGATGCGACTACACTGTTAGTAGAGGTGAAAGCAGAAGGAAACGGGAGTGTTGAGGGGTTTGGTACACCGGCCACGTCGAATGAATAAAAATGAGTCGGTGCATTTTCGCGCCCAAATGTAGAACGACAAAAAACAAATAAACAAAATGGATCCGTTGTGGCCGGGGCTGCGAGCAGCCTCTCGGCAGCAGTCAGGGGCTACGTGCAGTCGACTCGACCTCTCTACGAACAGTTCTCAACTCCGTTTGAGTGTCATTTTTGGGACATTTACGGCCGGATTCGGGACAACATCTTAGATTTCGAGACCGTCCCGAAGAGTGTGGTCACCCTGGCTGTGTAAAGTGGCTGCGTCCCACAGCGTATGGCTGCTGATATTCTCCTTGTGCTGCTCCAGCGTGTGACTGAATAATGACGTTAAGGGTCAGTGAAACGCAGTCTTTCTTGTTCGTTTAACTAGCGACGTTAAGGAGCCGAGGTCACGGACCGAGCCCGAAACTCGTTGACTTGTACTTTGTGTCTGTGCCGGTTCCTTGGAAGCTTGTCTCTAGCTTAGAAAAAGGCTTGAGGGATTTCTGCTGGAGAAGGAAAAAGACAAAGGAGCCCGAAGAATTGAACTGATGATTTATTCTTTTAGGTAAACATTTTATTCAAAAATAAATTACCAGAGATATCTTTAAGAGGCAGACAGACATCGTCTCCAAACCACTCGTAACAATCAAGATTCTCCTGTCAGGAGCTGGATTTCCACGTTTCTTTTCTATCGACAAGGAGAGAACTAGTGTAAACCTTACAGCAGCAACTTAATCTTAGAGAAACTGCAGACTGTTAAACTGATTGAGAGAAGAAAAAGAGAAAAAAAAAAGAGCTGGATCACTAAAAAAAAACGTATACAAAGTTTATTTAAATATTTAATTCGAAATACATGCCCGATCTTGTAATGTGGACACAGAAACAAGAGACTGTACAGTGCGAGACTGACACTTGAGGTGGGAAAATCATGTGGATGGAATTGATGCAGAAATGGCTGACATGGATGTGACAGCTGTGGAACAATGACAAACTAAGAGGGTCAGTCTTCGGCCTATTTAAAAGTCTGATCGATGGCGCAATCTCGCCAAATAGTCAATCGCATTAAACCGACATGATCACTGAAAAGAAGGCTCGGAATCCAGTGACTTCAATTGCATAAACTCTACATTTCCGATGATTCGCTCACTCAATACCAAGAGTTTGACCAGACACTGGTACCATAGGTTCTGTCACTTGAATGGGTTTCTACAACCTACACTGGAAACGCCGCAACTTTCAACTCTCGCAGAGAGACACCTGCCCATTCTAAACCGTCAAATCATTCGTTTGAAACGACCCTGAGGCGGGAGTCATGGAACTAGCTGCTTCTAAAGTCATGAAAGGCAGTGGAGGAGGAAGATGGTTCGATGAGAGCCAAAGAGCGAGCGCTCCCTGGTTTGCTTGACTATCGAGGCTGGAAAAGGCTCTAGAAGCTCTTAGCTTACCAAACGGCTACGCACGGGGGCCGAGCACCGGCCCGTCGGTGCGCTACAAGACACTAGAGGCCAGAGGAGGAAAAACAAAACAAACGCTCAGCGCTACTTATAAAACACATCAAACCCCCGGGCTTCCTACGCTTGTCTTGAACGATTTCGAGCATTCGAGTACTTAAAGGGAGACACAAACGTGCTGAGGAACTCGTCCTGGAAGCGCCCTGAGCCCAGAGTTCGACGATTGTGTGGACCAGTGACGACATGAGGCGGGTTAGGCGGCCCCGACAGTGCTCCGGTTGACCCGGCCTGGTTTAGCTTAGACCTGGAGGCCGCCGCCGTGCAGCAGCTCTGTCACCTCCCTTCATCGTGCTTCGCGACCCCCGTCCTTTATTGGAGCAGAGTGGATTGAAAAGACAACAACAGTAATAATAATATAAATCATCGTCATCATCATCGTTTCAAGCCTCAGCTGAACAGAGAGGACCATCGCTTCCATTGGGAGCCCGTTCTCGCACCCAGCTCGTCTGGCCTGTAAGACAAAGACGATTAAATGCACCGGAGAGTGTTTTTTTTTTTTTTTTTTTTTTAGATTTACATCCATTGTCGAGCTGCCCACGCCCGTGACAGTTTATTCCCTGAATTACGGCTCGACCCCGAAGCGGTACGCTACCAGCAAAAATGTCTGTGTGTGTGTGTGTCAGTTTAAAATGCATGAAAGGTCTGGCAATGGCATGGCACACCGGAGAGAAACGACAAGGTCCTGTTTTGGCGAGAGGCGGCGCGGCCTCGGAGCCCGCTCCTCTCACCGACGTGCAGTTCCCGCTCAGAGGCACTGGGGGGCGATGTGAGGCAGGCCGGGCAGCCCACAGGTCCACAGCAGGGTGGGGGGGGGGGGGGGGGTGCACACGTGGTCCGGGGTGCAGAAAGGGGGTCAAGCTTTGGTGTTGAACTAGTTCCACAGCTCTAGCGAGTGGGCAGGAGGCGGGACGACGAACGTGATGAGTGAGGGAGGAGGAGGAGGACGACGTGGAGGACGAGGAGGAGAGGGGGAGGAGGATGCTCAGTGAGTCTTTAACTTAGTGTGCTGCGAGCCCTGTTCTGTCAAGCTGGCTTTGATTGAGTTCACCACCGTCTGTCGCACGTTGTCTTCCATATAATGTTCACTTAATGGCTTCAGAACCTGCAGGAGAGGAGGAGGAGGAGGAGGAGGAAGAGAAGAAGAGGAGGTGCTGGTGAGTGAATGTATCACAGTGCTCGGACTGAAAACGCTCTACAGAAGGGGGGGGGCAAAGAAACTGAAAGAAAGGAGGTTAGGGAGGGGGGGAAAAAAAAACAACCCAGACAAGACCAAAAAAACACACCTGAACGAAAACCTCTTCAACTAAAAACAGAATGTAAAAAAAAAAGAAGTAGAAGACAAAAAAATTAATTGAGATCCTGAGATGGCTCTGGCGTGACGATGTCCACACGGACACGCCGCCAGTGTGACGAATCCAGCACCACTGGACTGAAAAATGAGCACTAAAGAAGCCATAAGAGTGCAGAAGGTGGGGGTATGAGGGGCGTGACGACAGTCCGGGGGCCGGGGCCGGGGCCGGGGCCCGGGTCCGGCGGCTATTTGGTCTTCTTGTAGTTGTTGTTGAGCGGCAGGAGCGAGACGGGCCACGCCAGGCGTCTCCTGACGGGCTCCGAAAGTTTGGAAAACACCTGAGAGGAGAGGAGAGCAAGGGGGAAGGGAACGGGACCGTTAAACCGGGGAGAGAGCCACACGCTGACAGACACTGGACGGAGGGGGGGGGAGATGAGAAACATCTGTCTGAGGAGGAAGGGGGTGGGGGGTGGTGGGGGGGGGACCAAGAAAAACAGTCAAAAAGACGGAAAACGGCGGAGACGGAGGAAAAAAAATGCTGAAGCTTGCAAATGAGAATGTGTGGAGTGGCGCGGGTCGGAGGGGAAAGGAAAAGGGGGCAGGATGCCGAGGATGAGAGGGACGGGCGAACGCGGCGCCTCTCACCTTTCTGACCAGCCTCTGTAATGCCGGTACGGCAGGAGGAAGAGAAGAGACAAGCAGAGGAGGGAGGAAGAGGTCAGAGCAGACAAACAACTGATGGGGGTGGGGGGGGGGGGGGGCATGAGAGAGGCTGCAGAGTCTTCACAGAGAGGGAGAGAGGGAGATGAGGAGAACCTGGCGGTGGAGTTCCTGTTCCTCGGGCTAATTCAACTTCTAAATTCAGTGGCAGCGAAGCGGAGGGAAAGCTTGGCTCATCTAAAAACTACACAGTGAACACACACACACACACTTGTCCTAAGTTGTTATGCGGCTAGGGGAATCAACGGAAGACAAACAGACGCCCTTCCCTCTTCCGGTTTCTTATCCGCAGAGACTCCTGCGATGCAAACCGCGTTAGCACAAGAGCTACATCCATCCACACCATCGCTACGTCGATTTGGGGAGTCGAAAACGACGTCGTGCCACTATGGAGGCCAAAGCGAGACGTTGCAGGACAGCTTTTCCAGGTTTTCCAGGTCACCTCATGGACCAGATAATGACTCAACGACTCCAGAAAAAAAAGCAGGGTAGACTGACTGGTCTAGACTCGGGCGGTCGGGAGTGTCGCCCTGGGTTCGGGAGAGACCAAAAACGTGCAAGAATTTCCCCCAGACATTTGCCAGCCTGTCTCTATCCAATACCACCCAGAAGCTGGGGGAAAACGAGGAAAACGAAAGAAGACCCGAGTGAGAGAAAGCCTGGGCAGACGCCGGGCACCCACCTGTTCCCAGAGCGTCTCGGCCACCATGTCGATCATGGTCCCCACCTCGCGGAACTCCCCGGAGTACTTGACGTAGGCCCAGACGCAGAGCGACAGCAGCGCCACGCCCATGGCCAGGTTGGCCAGCGCCGCCAGCGTGCCGAGGCCCACGAAGCCCGTCACGCCCGACACCACGTAGGTGACGAACATGACGGCGAAGAGCGTGGCGGGCGTGCGCGCCGCGTAGAAGATGTTCTTGCCGTCGTTGTGCTTGGAGAAGCTGCCGAAGGCCTCGTCCAGCTCGGCCTCCAGCTGGCTCTGGTAGCGCTGGCAGAACTCCTCGCCGCCCATCTTCTTCACCGAGCGGAAGAAGCGCACCGAGTGCTCGCGGAACTCCTCGTGGCAGCGCTCCAGGTCGGCCGGGGCGATGTAGGGCTTGTCCCCGCCGCAGATCTGGAGGGAGGGAGGGAGGGAGGGGGAGAGGGAGAGAGAGACAGAGGGAGAGAGAGAGAGACAGAGGGAGGGAGGGAGAGAGAGAGAGATGGAGGGAGGGAGGGAGGGAGGGAGGGAGAGAGCGAGGGAAGGAGGGAGGGAGAGACAGACAGAGAGAGACAGAGAGACACAGAGAGAGAGAGACACAAAGAGAGAGACAGAGAGAGAGACAGAGAAAGACAGAGAGAGAGAGACAGACAGAGGGAGAGAGAGAGACAGACAGAGGGAGGGAGGGAGAGAGAGAGAGAGAGACAGAGGGAGGGAGGGAGGGAGGGAGAGAGACAGAGAGAGACAGAGAGAGAGAGACAGACAGAGAGACAGACAGAGAGAGAGACAGAGAGACAGAAAGAGAGAGAGAGACAGAGAGAGAGAGACAGAGACAGAAAGAGACAGACAGAGAGAGACAGAGAGACAGACAGACAGACAGAGAGAGAGACAGAAAGAGGGAGACAGAAAGAGGGAGACAGACAGAGACAGACAGAGAGAGAGACAGACACAGAGAGACAGACAGAGAGAGAGAGACAGAGAGTGACAGAGAGAGAGACAGAGACAAAGAGAGAGAGAGAGAGAGAGAGAGAGAGAGAGAGTGACAGAGAGAGAGAGAGACAGAGAGTGACAGAGAGAGAGAGAGAGAGAGACAGAGACAAAGAGAGAGAGTGACAGAGAGACAAAGAGAGAGAGAGGCATGCTGTCACTGACGGGGTTTAGTTGCACTCTGGATATCACTAGCTCAGTGATGCTTCGCTCGGTCTTCACCTGCTCCATGTTCTTGCTGTACATGTCTTTGGCTCCCGCCACAGCAGTCAGGTTGTTGGCCTCTGCCGTCGCCTGGCAAACCAGAGCAGGGCCGAGAGGTGAGGAAAGACAGAGGCAGAGGTGGGGGTCGAAACGCGAGGCCCAGAGTTCGGGAGGCGGCGACTGACCTGCAACATGGACTTCGGGTGGGGCAGTTCCTCGCCTTGGTATATCTTGATGTAGGCCTGCGGGGGGAGCGGAACGACACAGAGCGTCACACATTCCGCAAAGCACGGGCCCAGCCCCGACTCTGACCCGCTACGACTCTGAATGACCTTGAAGTACTCGAGCAGATCCCTGCAGGTGACTTTGTTCCCGCCGATCTCCTTCTCCACCAGCCGCTCCGGGGCCAGGAGGAGCGGCACCAGACTGGCCAGCTCCTTCTTAAAGTCCCCATCGATGTCTGACACGCACACACACACACACAAAACCCCCCCCTGAATGATTCAGTCCCAAGCACCTAATCATCGCCAGTCCCCGACCGCCTTCCCCGCGGCGTCCCCACCTTTCAGCCGGCCGTCAAAGTAGGGGTTGGTGGCCACCTTGAGGCCGGGGTGCGGCATCAGGAAGCAGCCGATGTTGGAGAAGCAGGAGTGGATGTGCTTCCTCACGTTCTGCAGCTCCTCGTGCTGGTTCTGCTTCACCTGCGGGCCAGGAAACATCCGGCTGTCACCCGGCCGCCAGCGCGCCCGCGCGATTGCAAACGTCTGGAAAAAGGGGTGTGGCGGGCCCGAGGCCGAGCTGGGTTCACCTGCAGCCTCCTCTCCAGGAAGCCGTTGCCCCCCTCCAGGCCGTAGTGGTGCTCGTACGGGTAGCTCCAGTCTCGGATCAGGAACATCAGGGACTGGGACGTCACACGGAGACGTTAGGTTTCAATCACGCTTTGGTTTTTTGTTTTCACTGGAGAAGGCAGCTTTAACGGTACCTGGAAAGGTTTCAGGTAGATCTCCTCCATGGCCAGCCGGCCGTACTCCGTGAAGAGCTGCGGACGGTGGGGGGGGGCGAGAAGATAACATTTTGGTTAGGAGACGGCGAGGAGCCCGCTTCCGGGGCGGGGGGGAGGGGCGACACCAACCTGCAGGTGCTGCAGGTCGTCCTCCTGGATGTTCTGGGAGAGGTTGTACACCTGGGAGCAAAAGGGACAGGGGCATGGTAAGGACGGCAGTCTGGGCTCACCGGACGCCTCGCTCGCGCCGGCCCGGGGGCCCTGACCTGTACGGAGCTGGTCATGGTGCTGAGGGCGAAGACGGTGGCGCAGTCCTTGATGGTGGACTGGCTGTCGAACGCTCCCTGGGTGTCCACCAGGAGCACGGCGACCTGGAGGGGGGGGCGACACGTGACCGACGTTAGGGGCCGGGGGGTCCAGGGAGGAGTCCCCCTGGGGGGAGGAACCCACCTTGCTGCCGTCGGGCTTGTCCACCACGAAGACCTCGCTCCAGATCTGGATGCCCGTGGTCTCGCGCTCGCAGCCGCCCCTCCAGGTGAAGCCCGTCAGCGGCTCGTCGTCGCCTCCCATCCACGACTCGCTCCGCTGCGGCGGGGGGGGAGGAGGAGGAGGAAGAGGAGGAGCAGGGGTGAGAGCAGAGGAGATAAGGTAAAAAAAAAAGGGAGGGAATTCACAGGAATCGAGAGGCCCGAGGAGGAGGACGGCGCACCGGTCGGCCAGAGTTTGGCCCGTATCAGCTCCTGGGAGGAGTGTTTGTTTTAAGCAAATCCAAACTGAAGACGGACTGATTTCGAATGGACCTGGTTCACATGGCCGGCGGACGAGGGAGGACACGCGATAAACCCGCACGGGGGGGGGGGAGCATGTCGGCGAGCCTGCCGAGCCAACACCTGATTTACAAGGCAAAGCAAAGCACGGGCTGTGATTGCCCGGCCGGCGTCTCATGACAGAGCGGGGGGGGGGGGGGGGGCCAGCTGTTCTCGGTCAGCAGCTGGGAGCAGAGCTCCCGGCATTCCTCGGCCCTCTGCACAAGCGCGCATGTGTGTGTGCGTGTGTGTGTGTCATGGCATACCCCGGCCGTTTAGATTTACAGCTCACGGGATATGGAGCACGGCGTCGGCCTTCCTTCTCGGAACCGCCTCCCTCGGGTTCTCAGGCCGCTACAGTGTGAAGGACGCGTCCGTCCGCGCACACCGTCACGCTCGCTTTCCCAACCCACGGGCGTTCCAGGGCGTGTTCCGTCTAACCCGACGGTCTTCCCGGCCTACCGAACATCACCTGCCTGCCGGGGCGGGACGTCTCAGGCCGCCCTGTCTGGTTCACGCGGCCTGCCCCGTCTCGTCCCCGCGTGCGGCGTGCGTGCCTGCGCTGGTCGCAACCGCACCTGCCGTACCGGTTCGGCGCTCCGTGCCGTTTAAAAAGGGCTCGGTGGGAGCCCTCGTGTTTATTCGGCGCGCGCGCACACACACGCCCCGGAGCAATTAACGAACCGTTCCCGAGACTCCCATTTCAAGAGCGAGCACTCCTCTGACCTGGGTGTGCATGTAGCGCAGCATGAAGTCCAGCAGGAAGGACTTGCCCTTCCGGAAGGCCCCGGCCACCGACACCACCACCACGTTCAGGTCCTTGACGCGGTCCTGCAGCAGGATCTTCTCCAGCGCCGCGGCGTCCAGCTCGAAGCTGTGCTCGTCCTCGTTGGCCAGGACGATCTGGATCGGCCGGGCCTGTTCCTCCGCCACGTCCTGTCGCGAGACGGGAGACGGATCAGACAGGAGAGGGGAGCGGAAATGACCAAGGGCTACACATTCCGCCTCCCATGTGGCTGTGGCTTCCACTGTAAGACGGCGGGAGAGGATCTAGTGACCTCTTCTTCCTGGAAGTCTTCGTCCGGCGAGGAGCTGGGTCTGGCGCCTCTGCCCGAGTGCGGGGCCGACGTGCCGGCGAGCGAGTCATCATCCAGGTCTTCAGCCACGGCTAACGGAGGCCTGCGACTGTGCCGCGAGATGGGGACATCTTGTACGCCGCTCAGGCCTGAGGACACCAGGAGAAGGTGGAGAGAGAGATAGAGAGAGAGATAGAGAGAGAGATAGAGAGAGAGATAGAGAGAGAGACAGAGAGAGAGAGAGAGATAAAATTACACTGGTTAGATAACCGCCTGTGCGTGGAGCGGACAATGGGTGCGAGGCGAGAAGGAGGAGAAGAACGTGGAGGCTGGATCGTGTGGCAGGACCAGAAACGTACTACGGACTGGCGACACGTACGGGGGGGGGGGGGATTGGGGAATTAAAAGCGAAACCAAACTGCAGGACGAGGATCTCTCCGGCAAGCTGCGCCGGTCCACTTGCCACTATCCTCCGTGGTCTACACATCTAGGTCAGGCTCGAAAATAGGTCTGCGCTGAAAATCACAAAGGGGCAGCGGGAAAAAAACAGAAAAAGGACAGAAGAAAGGAGAAGAGTGGCCCTGTCGAGCACGTTTCCTCTCCAGCTTGTTTCCTTCCTGCGTAGGGTGCCACGGAGGCACCAGCACCGGCACCGGGCCTGAAACTGAAGCTCGCGGGACGCCGCTCACCTGTGGGTCATCCACACCAGTGACCCGTAGATGGGACTTCTCTCGCCCATTCACCCGGCGCTTTAAACCAACACCACAACCCGCTGAGAGCCAAAACGAAATCTGCTGCGACAATATTTTACAGGCGGTCGAAGCCACTTTGCATTTAAACTCTGCGTTTCCTTCACGCGCTAATGCCGACTCACTGCTTCTCTTTGTGGATATTGTATCGGATCAGAGTCCCACCCCTAATGCTTGGTGACCGTGTGAGAGTCTCACACACACACACATATATACAATACCTGTACCGACACCAATTTGCACGCCAATTTCCCCCCAAAAATTCAAAAGGAAAAATGAAAATTCCACAGTTGCGCAAATGCGAGTTGCGGCGATTTCACTGTCCATTTTCCCACTGGAATGAAGGTTCTCTGGTGGCAGAAATGCAAACGGTGCCGCATGCTAAAGCTTTGTCATACTTATAATGTTATGTCACGGGATGTTTTAACCTCGCGTTCAGACCGAATTCGGAAAAACTGGTTTAAGAAAACCTAGGAACGGCATTCCTTCACTTCACCGACACGTGTCAAAATTGACCCACTTAGTCGTTCACCGACCCCACTGCTTTTCCTGGTGTGAAATCACTCATCTGTGTGTCTGGCTTGTTTGCACATCCGTCTGTGGTCGCCCTGTGTGGGTCTATTTTTGGACACGGGCCTGGGTAATTGGGCAACTGTGGACTGTTTGGCTGACGGTTGAAAGCGACGAGTGATGACTGTGCACCTTCGGAAGTGCTACTAAAAAGTAAAAAGTGTAGCTGGACAACTTTCGGCCGCCTGGCTACACATTCGACTACGCGGTACGAAGAATGAGCACTTTCAGAGCACGTTGCTGACAGTATATGACAGAGTGAGGACTGATCGAATTCGGCCTTACGTCAGTTACGGGCATGGCATCTCCAACCTCCCCACATTTCCACCATTCACCCGTGCCGCCATCTTGAAACACGTGAGGCACGACGCCTTGGGGCGGGGAAGGATAAACGTACGGGACATATCAAAACATATGGAAGACACAGGAAAGTCTAACCTGAGGAGGTTCAGGTTGGACCGGGGACTCTAAGTTGCCCCCCTCCGCCCCAGGTGTGAGCGAGTGAATGGTGGGACGTGTCAAAGGTTTCTTTTAGTCCACGTGCGACGGATGGTGGGAAACCGGGAGACCTGGATATTCGATTTCCTCCATCCCGCGCACCTACTCTACTTGCAGACTGTAAGTGGGCCATGAGGAGATGAGGGTCCCTACAGGAATCCCCAATGGGCAGCGGCAATGCCGCGCAGTGCTGGTACGGTAATATGCCCTGCACACAAATTAGCCTCAGCGCGGCCTCACACCCTCCATTCCAGAGCGGCTCTCCGCAGGATGAAGTGGCCCAGAATGCATAGTCATATGCGCCACCAAACACACACACACACACACACACGCAAGCACGCACACAAAGACGCCATTCTGCTGAGCCCGCCAGGAGTCCACCACAGCAGAATGTGTTTGCGCGCGAGACCCGACACAATGGCCGTGGAAGAGAGCAGGTGAGACGCCGCCAGCCCTGCTGGAGCGTGGCGCGCCGACACTCCGTCCCGCTCCTCGGCCTGCAGGAATCCGGGGCGCCACTAAAATTAGCCGCTTTCACTTCTTATCTGGCGTGGGCGCCGAGCAGATGTTGACCGGCCCACGCGTTGCTCTTCGCGCCCCAGGTCCGGAGGGAGGGCACGTGAAGCCACACGTGAAGGATGATCAATCCGGCACCCCGGCGCGTCTAATTGAGTGGCTATCTATAACGCCGCACGGCAGGAATGGTGTGTGTGTGTGTGTGTGCGTGTGTGTGTGTGTGTGGCGAATCAGCTCTCCCCTCCCTGGACTCCTGCGCTACATCTGAAGGAAGCCCTCGATAAGGCCTGGTCCAGTTCACTCCAACAGCTGTCCAAATATGGGACGGTTCGGGGTTTTAAATAGCTCGTTCTCCGACGATTTTTTTTTTTTTTTTTACCAAAATTGTCAAAGCACAGTCTGAGGTCGACACCTGACAGAGGACCGGCTGGGAACAAGAGGTTTGCCTCAAAAAGGAAACGCATCACTTGCGATCAAAAAGGAGTGGGATCTCATCGAGTCCCACTCCTTTTTATACCTTTAAACTCTGTTAGTCAAACCCTCCTTACACAATCAGGCAAAACAAATAGAGCAATCGCCTCGATGTGATGCGTCTAAGTTCATTTACGGATATTCGATAAAGAGTGCATTTGTTGTCCCTCTGCATTTAGAAACCTTGAGGCCTCTCTCTCTCTGGAGGGACGGGGACTGGATGATATTACATAATCAAATATTTGCCGTGATGTTCCACCACATTTCACTTTTTGATTGGATTTGAAGGGAGAACACACACACACACGCACACACACAAAGAAAGGGGGGAAAACACAAATCTTCTTTTCGGCCTTTGCAACATGCTTCTAAAGCAGGGTTTCGACAACCTGCTCTAATCTGATCCAGGCAGTGAATTCAAAACACGCGTGTGTTGACCACATGCCCGCACACACACACACAGGGACTACAGTCTTGGGAGCAGGCAAAACAGGCAATCCACAGCAGCCCATTAAGATGCAGCCGCACCGACTTCCAGCTCCGGCGGGGGCCAAAAGACAACCTGACACGGCCCCTCCTGGACAAGTGTCAAGGAGGGCAAATGTGCAGTTGCAGCAATCGGGCCGGGCCGAGCGGGGACTCTGCGAGGACAAAGTGCAGCTTAACGGCAGCCGCGCTTGGCGAGCGCTCTTGCCACAGAGCCGGCTGCTCCGCACGAAAGTAGACGCAAGGGTTATCGCGATAAGGGGGCGCCGGGGGGGGGGGGGGGGCGTTCCAGAACACTGGCGGAGACGGGCCCCGACGGAGCGCTACCCCCGATTGACGAAATGAATCAGGTACTGCTCGTGACCTGTCATAACCTGTCACACCATTCGCTAGTGTACGCCCCGCACTGAACACGTGTTTTGCACCTTTACAGAGAAATCTGAATAGTGAAGGACTACATGGATGTCACAGAATCAGTTGCATATGTGAAATGAGATTACGTCCGCTACGCAATGCAACTGAAATCCAAACACAGCAGCTGATATGCAACAACACTGAGCACCTGTAACGAATGTACTATGGGTCCGTCTGTGTGCCCAAGTTTATATAGACTAAGTTTCTCTTCACAATCCCTTGTTCGCATGTTGCAGTCTTAGAAAAATAAAATCCCGTCCACGTGGATGTACAATGTGAACAATCAGGGACAAAGTCGACTCTTAACCACTAGTTTTCACACAAAGAACTGGTTCAACGCGCCAGCCATGCACTATTAGGCTTGGAATAATGTGGTTAAGACTGTCGGTGGCTAACTGCACGGCCTAATAATAGGGGCCGTAAAAATATCCGAGTCATTAGTGGGATGAGGAGATTATCGTATGTGTTGGCCGTTTGGAGCTGAAACCGCAGCTTGGGGTTGAGGAGCCGCGGCTCCTTCCAGGACAGGTGAAAGTGACGGCCCGGGCGCGCACACGCGCGCCGACAGGTGTCGCGCTTACAATTCTCAATCCGGGTCCGCTTTAAAAAAAAAAACACACACACACATCTACAGTGCGAACGGCGATGAAAGTGCTCGCGTCCGCCGTCCGGGTCACAATCGGCTTCGACGGGATCGCTCACAATCCGGTGAAGAGATATTCTGGCGGAGGGCAGCAGCAGCGACAACAACAACACCACTAACCACCACTACGGCAGACTGGAAGACAGGAGCTAACGGTTAAAGCCAGAGTTTGGCGCTCGCAAACACAAAGGCGACGTTGAAATACACTCCCCGGACTCCTCTCCCCGGATTCCCACTCCGCCGAGAGCCGCGCGCGCGTCCGACAAGGCGGCCGGGGGCTTACCTTCGTCCCCCGCTCGGCTCTTGCAGTTGGGTTCGAAGTGATTTCTGCTCCTCAGTCCGCTCACCTCCGCCATCTTGGACAACTGAGATACAACGTGTCTGACGTCACAGGGGCTGTTTTTTTCTCCTCGCGCTGCGTCCTGCGTCTCACAGCTGAGCTTCATGGTCATGGTCGCTCTCTCACGTTTCCTCGGTGTATATATGTGTATATGGTGATAATTTACCGGTTAATTTACTGGTTATTGAGGTGACCATGCTCGTAATAATAATAATTATTATTTTTATCACTATAATTACAGCCAATAATTGTTAATTATTAATACCGAAAATGATTGAAGGCTACAAAGAAGTGCAGAACATAGTGCTTTTTTTGGGCCCGAGTATTTCCTTTCACAATCCAGATAACATCCATTAAGGATCAATTTCAGACTGTAAATTTGCTCCAAGGTGAGAGTGAATGGTGTGTGTGCCCTGCCATGTACTGGAGACCTGACCATTAGACATAAAGCAGGCAAGATAATGGATGGGACATATGCTGACTCTGGCAATGATAAATGATCACACTGTGCGCATCATCAAGTGCCATCCTTTCACAGGCAGAGTGACAGGTCTAAAGCTATTGTCATGCTTTGATGACTGCAGCATCACCATCTTGCAGCTACAATCAAACAATGGACCTCATACACATCTTATTTGTCTCTTTTTATGAGTTAAGAATCTCACAGGAAATTGAATCCATTTCCTCAGTATATCTCAGCTCAGACTGTCACATCCACTTTGCTTTGTTTGTTTGGGCTCTGAAACAAGAGCCTGTGTTGATAGGAACTGTGGTGATGCAGTTGTTGTTGCTCAGTGTTTTGCAGTCTGGACTACATCAAGAACTAAAATCATAAAAGGATTATGGTTCCCAAAGGATAAATCTTAGTTATAATTGGTGATCGTCTACTTTTTAGAGCCATCACAATCTTAATTATGATAGGTTTCAGTGATTAGAAAGAGGTATTGATGCCTTTACCCCTTACCCCATTGGCTCAGATTCACTCACCACGTAAGTCACCAGTCCTTTACAGAACCATTCACAATCACAGGTATGTTTTTGGTTTGTGGGTGGAAACCAGAGAAAACCCATGCAAGTATGGGGAGAACATGCAGAATCTTTCTCTGCCCCTCCTTAACCTCAACAGCTCATCGGGTAAGCGCAGTTTGCTGTGTGTGGGGCCACTGTGAATCAGTCAGGTGGGTGAAACCAGCTGCACACAGAGAGAGGGGCCTCAACTGGAGCAGAGGAAACAACAGGAGTACACAAACATGAACCGCTGCGCAATATCTCTGCCCACGGGCCATGTCACCCCTATCCATAACTCACAAGCCCCTGCTTGTGAAAGCCCAAATGGTAAAGCTTTAACTAGTAAGCAAACGCAGCTGTCTTACTCAATAGATGTTGCATGTTGAAAAATATTGAGACTCAGATTTGCTGTTGTACAATATGTAAAAGAATTCCCTTAGTTTCATTCATCCTCTGCCCTCAGGAGTGTGGTGGCATGTTGACCAGGATATCAGTCTACAACCTGACAGAGCCAGGAGTGCAGTTTAAATGTGACACACATAATCCTTATACCCTCCATAATCCCTATGTCTATATGCTGTGTGTTTTACCTCGCCAAAGGTGACTCTTGCTCTTGAGGCTTTGCTGTCCACAGTAAAGATAAGATCTATCTGTTCTGTTTTATCAACTAACCGTGGCGTGTTCTCAACTGACTTTATGGTGGCTCGATTATCATGGCTGTTAAATAGAAAGTCATAAAAACTCTTCAACCGTGCATTAACTCCCCCCATGTGTTTACTCAGCTGTTCACTTGTGACATAATGTTCCGACGCTGTGGAAAGACTATCTGCGGGCAGAGATGCAGAAATAGGAGGAGCAGCTTTTCTTCAAGCCATGTAATCCTTTGTTAGATTCCACGAGGCTGCAGAGACTGGGCGATCATTTTGCTTATGAGTAAGTTATATGAGTCCAGTCAAAGTTTTCTGATACACACTAGACACGTGCAAGCAAATTGGAGTAGAGTTTTCAGAGGGCGTGAACTAAAATGTGTCTCTCGCGATCTAATCATATTTTAATATCTGAGACATAATTGTTGTGGTGTGCAGGTCAAAGTGCGGTTGTCAAAGTTTTTGGACATTGTCACCTGACTTTTGTCCATAGTTGCAAAGCAAACCATTCCATATTTTCAGAGAATATCATCTAATCTTTGACAAAATGTCCTCAGATTGTACCTAAAAATGTGACATTTTAACCACTGCGATATGTACAGCAGCTGCTAAGTGGAATCTTGTAAGTGAGAGTTTTGTGAGGGACCAGTTTGTTCGAGTATTTGTCTTCAGCAGGCGTTGTGTGGTCTGTTTGCATTAGCTCCACCACTGAGGCGTGTTTGCATTTCCACTAAAGTTCAAATGCTCACAAAGCTGCTGTTTGAAGAAAGTCACGAAAAGCACTGCTGCATCTCTCGAACTTTAACCTCAAACTAAGATGACTTGGACTCACTAAACCCATTTAACCCTGATGATAATTTACATAATACAAAGAGGGAGTGTGAGATCGGGGATGAAATCAAAGATGTGTTGGAAGCTCACCCTAAATAACACTGCCCATGGGCCAATAGGGATGCAGTGTGACGCAGTGCCCAGTGCTGGGGTTGTCCTGAGGGGATCACTCCAGATACACAGGACATCCTGCTGCATCCTGGCATTAGATGTGACATTTAGGACTCGCTGAAGGACTTTGCTCCATGCCGCAACACATCACAGTCATTAAGTTGTTGGCATTAAACTTTCAACTCTTTCGAAGGAGATGCAATCCGAAAGTCACGAAAGACTCATGGACAAAGAGGAAGGCTTCTGAAAAAGAGAGATAACAGTGTTTTTCCTGCTATCACAACTATGTGGTTATGCTATTGCTCATAATGAACAGTCAGTATATAGTTACTGGACTGCCAGGGATGTTGTGTCCTGTTTATTTTGGACAGCAGCTACCCCTGTGATCCCATCTACTTCCTCCCCCTTCCCCGCACACCGTAATAGATGAGGTCAGTGGTCTAACGTGCGTGAAGGTCAAGACGCACACAGCCAAGGAGGACGTTCATACCCGTAACAGCGACAGATGGAAAATAATTAGCTTTTAAAGAGACTGGGGGGCAGAGACCGGCCGTGTTAATCTGTGTCACTGCTCTGCTATTCTTAGCCGGTCCCATCGGCCTGCAGAAATATGAGAGACACACGTGATGACAAGTCCAGATAAATTTAGAGAGGGGGCACCGAACAGTGACGGAATTGCCAGACAAGGACTCAACTCCAGATGTGTGGACTCCGGGAGTCCCTGGATGGTATGGAGCTGTCCAGGAATGCGAGGTCTTCTCTCAGAGACATTTTAAAGGGTTATTCTACTGTATCCCAATTGACTTCCTCCTCTCATCAAAACTCATGTGATACTCCTACGCCTGGTCCCCGGCCTCAAGTTGCAGTCACTTAAGATGGGATTTACATCTTCTCTACAGTTATTTGCGCTCAAGAAATAGTGGAGACTGAGTGGATGGCTCCCCCCAGTGCCTATTTGTTGAAATACATCTGCAATAAAGCAGTCTGCTTGAAGCATTTAGTTTGACATCTATAAATCAAACAGCTCATAAAGCACAGGTTACTGATGAATCCTGATGTTTATATCTATAAATAAATCAGTTATCTTACCAGCTCTGCACCCAGAGGTGTCACAGGGGTCTGCTGATGCCTATCTCCAGCACTGGGCAGGTTGTCAGTCCATTACAGGATGCAGATATACCATTCACAAACATGGCAAGTCTCCAAACGAGTTAGCTGTCTACACAAAATGACACACAAATACACAAATTACACACAAATTAATTAATTTGTGCACAAATTACACACAAAAACACAAAAAATATCTGTATCAGATTCTGTATCTGGATCTTCTCAATCTTTCACGCCCAGTTTGCACTAAATTCTTTTACTGCCACTTGTTTTGAACACTCGCTTCATACACAACACACACTCGTGACACCTTGGTTCTCTCAGGAGCTGGCAATGTTTTTCGATTAAGAAACTCATCTGGGGTTTGAGGATATATGTCTGAAAATCCCTGCAGCAACTACACCATGTTTAGACTCCTCGATCTACACCTTCTCCTCCTGCTTCCATCAGCTCATACCTTGTGAAATGCGAGAGGCCATGCAGGTCGTAAATAAAGCTAGCCGTACAGTTGGGGAGGATAATCTACACCCCTAATTTATACAGTTATCTGCTCCAATCATTACTGAGTCCCTAACCCATATGTTGAATCTGTGCTTGCTTCTGGTTATTCTCAATTACCCTGGAAGAGCGCTGTTGTAACTTTGCACAAAGGGGGCCTTTATGATTACCGAAACAACTATTGCCCAATAGTTAGAAACCGACTTTACCAATGACATCATATGTGCCGTAGACAATAAATTCCATTGTGCTGCCCTTTTTGTCAACCCTCCTGAGGCGTTTGATACGTTAATCATAGCTAACTCCTGTGCATGATACAGCCTGTAAATAATAATCTTAATGGGAGACACTAGTGTGTAAAGGCAGGTAATGTTAAATCTAGCAACCAATCGTACTGGTACTTGAGGGATGAATTTTGAGACCAACCCTGTTTAGTTTGTACGTAAAAGACCTTACCTTTGCAGTGAATACCACAATATGCTTGGCCACTCACAGACAGCAGGCTGCAGTTAACACATTTCAATCAGCTTTACCAGATGCTAAGCTTGTTCTGAATGCAGACAAGACTACATTTAGGATTTTTTTTTTTTTTTTTTACAATTTTACAAACATTATTGACAGTGTTTCAAATTCTTCATTCAGTGTCTACCACATTGACCCGCTCTTGGAGTATGAATACTGGATAGACTACAGATTCTCTTTTAAACATTATATCAACAATCTTGCTTGCAAGCTGCGTCAGAAGATTGGCATCTTGTGCAGAAATAAAACTTGTTTTCTGTCATACTCAATAGGAAAAGGATGATAGAAATAACTTGATTTTGGTGATATAATTTACAGGCATGCAGTTGCTTCAACTTCAAAATCTTGGACTCTGTCTCTTATGCTGCATTTATTAGCTGTGCAAGCTATGACACCTGTCATTGCTCTACTGGTTTAGATAATATAAAACTTATATAAAATATAAAATTCGGGTTTAAATGATATAAAACAAGATAGAAAAATAAATAAATAAAAATGTATGTTTTTGGATTGTGGAGGAAACCTGTGTACCTAAAGAAAACCTACGCACACATAACAGAGCATGTTAACTCAAGTCCTTAGGTTCATACGATATTCAAACTAGGGACCTTCTTGCTGTGATGCATGTTTAGCTATTTACTAAACACATTGCTTGGTTATTTATTTATGTTATTATCCATTTCCAAAATATTTTTGACCATGTTAGCTCCATCTTTTCTATAAACTGATAATGTTTATTTTAGGGACATGCACAAGAACAATAGACACAACATATGTAACATAGCACTTGCTGAGAATTTGATTTGACATAATGCATTATGTCAATGCATCTGCTGCCTGTGTTTAATAAGGAGTGTGAACTAATGGTTTGGCAACATATCAACAGATCCAGCTGCAGATTGAAGACAGGTATGTCAAAACAATTTTTCTGTTTTCTGTGTTACCACTTGGTGGCAGCACAGGACTTCCTGAGTTTTGGGGGCAACACTCAAGTTTTTTTTTGTATTTTCTGCATTTTCATTTAAATGGAGTTGACCAGACATTTAGACTTTGGTCTGAGCTTTAACAGTTGTGGCCATGTAATAAGTAATAAAAACATTTTGTCATCTCAAATAAACAGAGAGAATAAGGGAACAAGAGAAAGCCAATCGTCTCTCCGTCTCTAGCATGGTGGACCATTGAAAACCAAAATACCATTCAGCTTTAATAATTCAGTTTTAATTTAATTTAAGACAAGACAGAGAGGGCCGTGTTATCAAAATATTTCTTTGGTTTATTGGTAGATGTAAAGTTGGCTCCATTGCTTTACATTTAACAACATTTGACAACTGATGTGCGTCGAGATCTATTTTTTTCCTCTTACTGAGACAGAATCAAAGCTGCTTCTGCCTATCACTTCACTACTGATCTATTATCAGTCGATCAATGCAGTCAACCTTTATTCCTATTGTGTCTCATTAAATATAGATTTAACGTATTTATTTTTCATAACTGCTCTACAGTGTGTCATTAGAACACTTATACATACACGTCTTTTCATCCACATACACCTGTGTTTAAATGATGACAGCAGGATATTGTTTCGCTGTTCATTTGAAAAAAAAAGTGTTAGATTTTAAGTAAAATATGCTTGATTGAGCAGACTGCTAGGTCATGGGACACCAACCATGTTTTACTGAGTTTGTGATATTACCAAGGAATATGGGACAGCACATGAAATCCAACAATCAAAACAGATTCACATGATACTTCAGACAGGGTCCTCGCTTACCTTTTAATAATCATATTCAGATGTCTGGGGAATTTGTGGCATCATTAATGGTAAAAAAAAAGTAATGGTAAAAAAATAACAACCGAGCATGTCATTTTTCTAAACAACAGATGGAAACGAAGAAAAAAAATACCCTTTGTTTATTGAATAGAAAAGACAATAACCAAAACCAACTAATTCAGAGTCAGTTCAGTTCTTTAAACATGCTGAAAGCACATATAGAGAGTCACCAAATAAAAACAATACATCATCAACAAGATCATTTATTGTGAAACTGTAAATTTTGAGCCTGTGTCAATTGTCTGCTGTTGCACATGTGATGTGTAACTCCCATCTGGCCAAAATCTTTTGAAAATCTTAAAAACACTTTTCTGTTCCTCTAAGTATTTGTATTCTCAGCATATTCAACAAATTTGACATCAATGGGCCCCTGATTTTCTTCCCTTCAACATTTTGCAAATAAAAAAAAGCGAAATAAGCCGAAGGAAATGATTTTTCCTGCAACACAACATGGATTTTTTTTTTTCCCACACATTAAGCCCTTGTTATCCCTCTGCAGGTTATTGAGCTCCAGCCTTTGATCCTGTAACACCAAACTGTCCTTCCCTCCACTCGGCAACAGGTTCATTGTGCTCTCGGCTCCTCATACAGTCGGGCCTGCTGAATCAACAGCATTGTTGCCAGGTTGCCATGGCGTCCGATTGTTAAGTGTCATGTCACGCGCCCCGTCACAGCCGGACGTCGTTCCGAGGCTGCGGCCGATCCCATGGTCGCCATGACGTTTACCTTGGCAACCAGCAGAGGCTGGCGGAGATGGGGGGGGGGGGGGGGGGGGGTCGGTGGTGCCCTGACACCTTTTGTCATAACCGCACAGAGCTGGGTCTCCCGTGCGAGGCCTCCAAACACTCAAGTGCACAATTGTGTACAAACACTGGCCTAATGGTAATTTGGAAAAAGGTTTATGTGGCATGTGTATATTTTGACTTGCTTTGACTCATTTTGACTAACGCACTGATGTATCTTACATTATATCTTCATTTTTTTATCACGGCATTTAATCAACAGTACGGTAGATATGTACATGTACACGTGGCTAGCTGCATTCCAGCACAGTTACAGTTGATTCCAGTCCGACTTAGATTGTGGTGAAATGAATGGATTACATAATGTGACACATTTGTGTCAGTGTTTATTAACTCTGCACAATATGACAATTTGACCTTCTGGGTTATCGTCTGCTGCGACCGACTGTTTCCAGTAAAAGTCTGTTGTTGTTGTTGTTGCCGACGAAGTTAAAATGAAATTACATCGAATAATCGGGACCCACGAATAGCGATAACAAATGTCATATTCATACCGGAGCAATCCAAAATATTCAGAATACATGTGGTACTTTCAGCAATCTAATAAAACTTGTCATAAAAGACATCTTAGCTCAGGTATTTTCTAATCTCAAGTGGAATCCATTTTTTATCTGTCCTCCACTACTCTAAAGGAGCAGTGAATTGACTTGGATCACTGTAACACAATTTTTCTCCCTAAAGCAGGTTCCCCTCTATCGCAATTAACAGGGGAAATTACTCTTGTCCCACACGTTTCGTGTCGTCTGATCAGTATCACTATCTGTGATGCATTGGCATGTAATGCTTATTTTGCCTTACATGAAATTGGTTATTTCTTGTTAAATATAAAGCAGTGCACTCTCCAAGATAATCATTATTATTCTGTATGTACTTTAGCTCACAAATTATTGCAACAGAATAAAACGACAATATATTAGAGTGAGTATAATCATCAGTGTAACTACTAAAAAGCTGCTCCATTTATACTCGTGTAAACAGAATATGTTATTGACTTTCACGTCTCATTCAATCATCATAGGACCGGCTTTTGATTTTAATATCCCATATGGTTTTTTTTGTTTTGTTTTGTGAAATAGAGATCCGAAACACAAATATGTGAGTGTAATTTGCATTAAACCACAAGCAGCGCAGGGTCCGTGACTCTCCGGGAGCCCGGAGAGTGTCCAGGGCTCTGGGCCCTGAGGGGCAGGAGCCTGAAAAGGGAAAAGCGGGGAGGAGAGGCTGCGAGGCCAGGCGAGCTAACACGCCAGCAGGGGGTCCCATCACTCTCTCCACACTTCTGCTGTCACCGCTTTTGTTTCAGCAGCATTACTCACTCACGAGGCCCTGCCTCCCAGGTAACTCAGTGCTGAGCTGTCACTGCTGCCTGCTGCACAGCCTCGGCACAGCCTCGGCACAGCCTCGGCACAGCCTGCGCTAGCCGCGCATCCTCGTAGGGATGAGGGAAAACGCGCCGACCTCTGGGCTGCAACGTTAACAGCGCTATTCTGGAGGTCTGAATGGCAGATCACCAGCGGTTTGACCCCAGCTTGGCTTTACAGACTGGATGCACAGTACAGAAACGTCCCACTGTGCGTTAAGTAACTTATTACGTTGCCCATTCAATATTGGCTCTATTGTTACGCACCTACTACACCTACACATTCTTGTTTGTCCTTCCAGCTTGCTTTCTTCTTGAGCTTTGTTCTTTTCAGGTCTTCTATTCTCTGTTCAAGTGATAAACCCAAAGTGCTTCATCTGAAACAACGTTTGTAAGTATTCCTTGAGATAAGATTGAAGGAAATAAGACTTAAGGTTTTACAAGGTTAAATTTAGCTGACCTGTCTTGTAGTGTATCAAATCAGCTTCTTGACTACTCGTTTTTTGCCAACATTAGAATAAACAGGAAAAGTCATTTTCCCTTGCATGACTTTGTGTTTGTGCGGAAAAGTTTGTGGTCACGTCTCCTCAGATCAATTTCTGGTGAAAAGATGCGGTATAATAACAGGGTGCAGATTTGATTTCAGTTGCCTACCACAATAACAAAACTACTCTTGTGTGTCTGAATCCTCCACAGACTTGAGATGAGCTCTAACGACATTGTGTCTTCTGCTTTCCTTCACACCTTTCCATTTATTTTCACTGACAAATTCACAGTTTACCCCCCGGTGTCATGGCACACAGTGAAAAAAGAGCCTCAATAAACAAACAGGTAACATGTTGAACGTTCTTGCAGGAATCATGCTGTGCTTTCTAAATGTTCTGCTTTTTTTGTTCTAAATGTATTGGCATTTGCTCAGCAATTATCTATGCTTTACTTCTCATCAACCAAATTTGAAATACCCTGAAGAAATATGATTGTTTACCATGTTTTGCTGTTTCACGACTCTTATCAATCATTTCCAAACAATTGTCCTCAGAAGCAAGAAACTTTCATTTGCCCCTCGGAGGGAAGTTAAGAGTTTGTTGATTTTTCACATTTCACAGCATGCTAGCAGGGAATGTAATAATACAGTCTCCTAATGTTAATTTCTGTTATCAGACTAAATCAACTCTCATGTTTCACATCCACACTGTGACTTCACTGCAGTTTTACTGAAGTCCATCCAGTTAACATTGTGTTTAAGTGATGAGTTCATGCATGTTACTAACATCCTGAAAGAATAAAGATTTCCAAATGAAATGACAAAAGCTGTCATTTGAAACGTTCCTCCATTGCCTTAATATGCACTGTCTACTTTTCCCACATTTTTCTACTTTTGTGTGCATGTGGTGGATACTTAACAGCTTAGGTACATAGTGGAAGATAACAGTTATGATCAAAATGCTCTTTTATGTGTGTCTAATTGACTTCTATAGGTTATCACAACATAGTGATCCAAACACTGAATGTCCTGATTCACTATCAAGATTGTCATCTCAAGAATACTGATTTAATACAAAATTCATTGTGTCTTTGATAGCACATGATTAATGTTTGCAGTTCAGAAGAAATACATTTTCTGCTGTTTCACTTGTAAGTCAAACTAAAGGACTGGACTGGTCTTGAGTTGGGGTGCACATCTTTTATGATTTCATATAAAGGCAATCACAGTCCGCGCATTGCATGTGCTTACATTTTTACAGAGAGAGAGAGAGACAGCGAAAGAAAGAGAGAGCTGCGCGCTAGCATGAGTGCAGCTCTCTCTCTTTCTGGGTGCAGCTTTGTGTGCCATCAAAGGCGCTGAGCAAAGAGACATGAGCCTTAATTGTTGTGCTTTATCAGGGGGATAAAGGCGGGATGGGCATCAATTTAGGATGCCTTTATTAGACTACAAAGTGTGACAGACTGACAGAGAGATAATTGGCAGAGAGGGGAAAGGAGGATGGGATGAAAGAGGAGAAGGATGGAGATATGAGGAGGAGAGGGGACGTGGATGGAGGCGTGTTTGATCAGGCAGTTATGAAGCGGAGAGGAGCAGGGGACTCGGAGGACAGTCAAACGAAATGCAGCCAGATGAAGTCGCTCCTCTGTTGAAGCTACAGAGGGAAAAAAAAAGAAAAGAGAAAAAAAAAGAAGAAGCTACCCAGCTTGTTTTGTAGCCACAAAAATAAGCCCCCGCCCGTAATTACAAAATAAACAACTGAGATGAGGCTTTCTGCAAAAACAAAAAAACATGTATGCTTTTGGTTCAGTGGAGCCACTGTGAGTAGTTCAGTGGCTTCGTTTTGAAACTTTACCCGGAAGCTGGACCCCCTTCAACTCGACTGCCTACGCCGACTTGTCCCGTAAAAGTTTAAAATATCGGACTCGCCGAACGCCTGTCAAAATAAAATGTTTGCCGACGGCGCTTCGCGAAGGATTCCCTGAATTTAAATGTTTGCATTGCCAGGAATGGGATATTCGCCCCGGCCTTTATACGGCATTTGAAGGATTTGTGTAGTGTCGGGGGGGCGCTGGCGGCTCGCTCTTGCCGCACTCCACAGCTTGTTAATGCGACGGGGTAATGTCGGCCTCCTCCTATCACGTCCCGGCTAATGTGTTTGTGTCTGATCGCGCCGCGGCGGTACGAGGACGGTAAAAGCGAGGCGCAGCGTCATTTCCAATCTGTCCTCTGTATCGCGCACTAACTACATCGCTCGGTGGCGGCGACGCCGTTAAGGAGGAGCGAGTCTGGGCGGCCGTAAAGAGAGGAAAAAAAAATAAAAGGGGGAAAATATCCCAAAAAAAAAGCGCCTTCTTCGCTCTGCTCCCCCTGGTCGCCCGGGTTCACACTCTCCGTGTCGCACTGTCATTCCCACAAATCACGCACGCTCTGATCAGTTCACACAGTGAGCGCGCAGCTCCGGGACCCCTCTCCTCTCCACCCCTGACATAAATATATGAGTGTTTTTATGTGTGCCGTGAAAAGGCGCCGCTGAGTTAAGTGGCCTTGTTGTATTCTGCTCGGGCTCAAACGGCCTCCAGTGGGGGGTGTGGGGTGTGTGTGTGTGTGTTTGTGAGTGTGTGTGTGTTGGGGGGCGTGGGGTGGGGTGCTGGGGGTGGATGAAGGAGAGGCCTGCGGCACCATGCCTAATCAGCCTTTCTCGCCAGGGTCAAGACTTTCTGTCTGGGTCCGCGGTGCTCCCTGCCACCGAGGACTCAGCCATTCAAGCGCACAATGTCCCTGTCAGTCCCGACAACACTTCCTGCCTCCGCTGGCTCCAGCCCTCGCAGGGATACACAATATTTCACAGCTCCCAACAATGGCCTGTCTGCCTGCACCCACCATATGGTTACTATGGGCCACAATATTGACACACATCACTAATTATTCAAAGAGAGAAGGAGCTGAGGAAGGCGTCTCTCGCCTGGTTCCCTCAGTCTGATGTAATGTGAGACTTTCTCTCCCATTTCCAGGGACTCGGCGCATTCATTTGTCCTCACCTACGAACTAGTCTTCTAATTTTGTCAGAAGTTGATATAAATGTCAAGCACCTAGAAACGAATCGGAGCTGCAATTGTAAACGAATTATACAAATTTTTTTAACAATAATGGAAAACCATATCAATTTAAGCGTGTATAGAATCGCTGTAAAATAACAGGACATCTTTCACTTTTTTTGTTCTCTCTGAGATGTTTAAGATTTGAGATGAGAGCCAGGGTGAGAGGACGTGATTCAGATTGGCTTTGTTTTGTGGTGAACGGGGTGACATCTGGACCACAGTCCACAGGCATCAGCACACCTCTGTCCAACATATGTCTGCTCTTATTCCCACAGGAGTTTCCGGGAAATAATACACCATTTAGTGCTGTGATCCTTGCCTTGTAATCGACACAGGGAGAGGCACACATGACAATCGTGGAAACAGCTTTTTGGTTTCCTGGGCATCTCACGCTGCCGCACCATCTCCGTTGCAGTCAAACAAAAACACAATTGTTTGCTTTAGTCTTACCCCGCAAAAGTCTGCTAATTAAATGTTGCCTGCTCTACTGTGAAATTGTCGTCTGATTGTTTAATTGAGCTTGAGTGTGTTATTATGGTTTACCTAATGTTAAATATTATCTTTGAAACGCCGAAATACTTTTTTTTGTTTCATTACAGTCTTGGCAGGAGGGAAACTTGTTTTCAGAATGACTGAACCACTTTTCCTCTCCTTAAATCTTAAAATTAGTTTCAGACTTAGTAGATTTGACAAACTTTGCATTTCCTCATTTTGCTGGGGGGAGGGAGGAGGGGGCTCCATTATACTGCACCATCAATATCAATAATTAATGTATTAATGTGTCACGATTAGGGTCATGCTCTAAGTCACTATCTAAACGGAGCCAAATGTTTTCAGACTGTTTTTCATACAGATTGCTATGTTTAGACATTTAGAGTCAGTCATTTAGCAGATGCTTTGAACAAATGACTTACATAGAGAGAAAAGGCAACGTCACAAAGAAATTTAGTGTAGCAGTGTAGGAGCACTGCACAATTTATACATCAGATGTGTTAAAGAAATGAGAAAGTTAAATTTCCACAACCAAATGCAATATCTTAGTCATAATTGCAGAATTTTGATGGGAAACATTTACATTTCTCATCAAGAAGATGCCAACATCAGACAGAAGCCAGTAGAAATTTAAAGGAGTTAGAGGGGGGTAAGAATGAGCGAGTCTCGGACTGGTTCTATACTATTTCTTTTCTAGTCTTTGTAACCACTCAAGGCATTACATTTGTCCATTCACACTCATTCACTTGCCGTCTCAGGGTTCAGCATCTTGCCCGAGGAGACTTTGACATGTAGGCTGCGGTGGGCTGCGATTGAACCGCCACTTCACAGTGTCTTGAGGACCCATTTTGGGTTGCGTCTCCACTGAATGTCAAAGGTCAGTGAATAATGGGACCATCTATAAGAACATCATCTGTCGCTTAGACAAGAGTACCAGACTTGTCCGGTCCCCCTTTCACAAACCCCCGTTTCCTAACCTTCTCATCTTCATCTCTGGCCTGACTTGCCCCTGCCCCTGGTAGAAGCCCCAGCCTGGCCCTGCCACCGGACCCCTGAGTGGTGGGAATGTCCTCCTGTGCAGCAGGCCATGACAGGCCCATGTTGGGACAGGCCTCAGCGATCCACACCACAGAGCAACTGATTGACAGCCCTCACTGAGGGAGGTGGGATTCCTCATCTGTCAGTCAGCAAAAAAAAGAAAAAGGAAATAAAAAATGCCAGCAGAGATGGAGACGGCATGCAGGGGACGGCGGCGAGTGTGGCTCCCCTCACCACATCGCAGGTAAAGTTACCTGGCTGGCCCAGGGTGAAGGTTGCTACATATCCAGATGTTGCTGAGGTTTGCTGTCCCTCTCCCGGCTCACTGTGACGTGCTGGGCCACATCTGTCCGGGCAGAGGTGTGCCATATTGCTTCCCATCTGCCACATGGCAAGCACACACACACGCACACACACACGCGCACACACATCACACAGTCGAGGCACACACGTGCAGCGTGCCCAGAAACTGCCCATTTTAACCAGGGCCATAAATAGTGTAATTCATGGGTGTGAAACAGCGGGTTTTTAAGAGCGCTCAGAGGAACGGAGCGGAGCTGGAACCTTTTGGCAGCTGACGGACAGATTTTCTGTTACTGGTAGCCACATGAAAGTGTGTGAACTGCGCTTTGAACGCAGTGAGACGGAGAAGCGGCGAAGACCTGCTGGTACCGGGGAGTGACAGTCGAACCGTCTCCGTCTCTCTCTTTGCCTCTGAATCGCCCCGTCCTTGTGAGTCTCACCATCTGTCTGCTCCCGCTCTAAAGCTCCGTCTCCTTCCCTTTCTCTCTCTCTCTCTCTCTCTCTTTCTCTCCCTCTGCCTCTCCTCTGCCCGCTCCCTGAGCCAGGGGTGCAGTAGTGAAATGAATGTCACCCCTGTACCAATGTTACTTGGGGGAAATTGACTCCTTAGCCTCGGTGCTGTCGGCAGCCATATGCTGATGTTTTCATATTGCAGTGAAATGAGGAGAGGGAGTCGTAAAGACCGCCAGAGCCAGAGTTACAGCCCTGGCTACCACTGCTGAGGAGAGGCAGAGGCCCCTTCTGTCGCACCACCAGCGCTGTTAAAGCCCCGATACCTCAGTCCTGGAGAGTGCCAAGGGCTTTTCTTTGAAAGTTCGACTCTTTTCGCGGCGTTCGATGACAATTCAGCCTCAGTCACGGGCTGCGAGGCGGCACGTTCAGCTTCCACTTTCTTATTAAACATTCACAAGCAGGTTTAGTCGCTCTGCTGATAGTGGCTTTAGGAGACATTCATTCTACTTGGCCTGTAGAGCCACAGGCAACCTTTCCAGCTTATCTATATTTCATGCTTTTATCTGCTCTCAGCGTTTAATTGGGCAGTTAGCAGCTCGTTAAATTCTATCGAGAGCAAACTTTTGCCTCGCTGCAAAGTTGTGCTGATGTTGAGCTTTTCAGGCGATGAAGCGTTTTGATTAGCTTGCAACCACAGTGTCATAAATAATCATTGAGTTATGTTGGTTTTTTTTTGCGTTTTAGCACCTCACTTTTTTCAGGGACAACATTCTTGACGAGCATTTCTCTTCCAGCTGAGACAGATGGGGAAATAAAAAAGTCAAAGAAACTTCAGCCTCTTCAGATAAGTGTCAGTTTTGGCACAGATTATGCACATGGTACCACAGCTCCAGAGAAACCAGCAGCTGGATCTTTTTCCATAGAAAATGCACTGTTCAGAGGTAAACAGTTGCAAGACGTAATGTTTTACGTAATGACGTAAAGCATTCATTTTGCATCAAAAAATCTACAATAAACCGAATAATAGCCTCTGCTTCTCTGTTCCTACCCTCTGGTAGATTTCTGGTCACCACCTGAGGGCAATATCAGACTCGGAATAAAGCATCTTTTATTTTTGTTTATGTCTTTACATCATGATATAAAACAAGCGAGTCTCTGCCCTGAGTGGCATAACCGTAGTCAAAGTTACCCGGACTTCAACTCTTGTCCTGGGAGCCTGTCGTTAGTTCGGTGTCCTCTCTTTGCCGTGGCGTTATGGGCCGCTGTCAGCAGACGGTCCCCCACACCGAACTGCCAACCTGCTGCTCGTAATAAAATGACACAACGCTACAAGCTGACCTCCGGTACAGCGCAGGGAGGGAGGGACAGACAGAGCCGCTTTGCCACCCTCCACGACGCAGCCTGCCACAGCTTCCCACCGTGGAGCCTGCCAGTGGACCTGTGGGTCCCATGTGAGCCAATCAGGGCTGTTATGTAAGTGCAGGGTGTTTGAAAATGTGCTGTGGCCGGGCAAGTCAGATATGGCTTGTTGCTGATAATCGGTGGCGTGGCGTGGTGCGGCGTGCGGCTGACAGATGCCTGCTCCAGCTGGTACGGGGGGGGGTTTATCGCCCGGTTGAAACGCGGGTCCTCACACCCCTCCACTGTGCTGGCCACCATGGCTGTGTTTAATGAGTCACGAATTGCCTGTTTGTCTTCTGCTCCCTGCTGTTTCTGCACTCCCGCTTCCAGGACAATCCCTGAAACACATGCTGCTGTGCTCCGCAGAGCAGCCAGACAGGCAGCCTCAGCCAAACTGTTATAAAGAACAAAGTTGTCATTTTTTATTTCCTCCTTTTTTCTCTCGCTCTCTCTTTTTTTTTTCTTCTTGGGTGTTCATCTAAGAGAGGGATGGGTCGTTCTGTAATAAAGCTGCCTTTTCAGATGCTGTGCCTGACCTCGCCAATATGGCTACCCCGAGAAACCAGTGCCTATTTGAAGCCCCTGACAAACACATAAATGGCTCTATAATTGGAGCGCTTTGTTGTGCGAGGTGCTGGCTCGTCTGAAAGTGCCGTTCAACACTTTGTGGTAAATGGAGTTACATTATGACAACACATGGCAGTTGCTAAAGGAGCAGAAACTGGCACATGGATAAGACGAAAACAGGTGGCGTTGACACACAAAATGGTTTGTTTTAAGTTGCTGGAAAACTGCAATTTGAAAAATAAAAAGGGGAGGGAGAAAAAAGAGGAAAGTTTGGTGCTATGGCTTAGCAGATCACAAATTCATCTTCAGGCCAGCGATGGGGCTGTTTGACTCGGCAAGGGAAGAAGGATCCGTCTCGCAGCTCGACACCCAGAGATGCTTGGATGACCATCAAATGGGCCCGAGCATTCGCACAGGCACACATAGACACTCACAGAAGGGGTGTTTGTAGCCTGTGTTAGGAGATGTTCTGCATGATGCCCAGAGTTCTGCCTTAATCTCACCTGTTTAATCTGCAGGCTGGGCGTCAGCTTCTGTAATGAGAACAGGTGGCTCAGACAACTGCTGCCGGACAAACTTAGACAGACTATTCTGCAAGAGTTGATTAAAGCCCCAGTGTGACTTTTTGAGTGGAAATTCACACTTTGAAACACTTTGATGGAAAAAGAAACTTTCCACAGTTCTTACCACCCATTACGGGGTTATTTTCAATTGGGTAAACAATCCCAGTTTCACGGTTATGGAGTATATTTAAGAAGACGCTTCCATTTGTCAGCTGCAGCGGCCGTAGCCTTCATTCATCCTGTGCGGTATCCTTACACACGCACACACAGAACATCTTCATCCAGGCTATTTCCCCACTTCTGTGAGATAAAAAAAAAACAACGCGACAAAGAGGCTTGCGAGCATGTGATGATCAGAAGAACTATCCGTGGAATCTTGGCAGCGTCCGGATTCGGCCCAGTGCCGTGAAATCCTCATTCTGCGGGGCAGCTCTTTGTGGCCGGCTCTGGGCTCTCAGAGTGGCATTCTTCTCATTGCACAGGTCACCGAGACAGAGGCGGCAGGGCCTGAAAAGATCCTCGGTGGGGGGAAACAATGGCTTAAGGCAGCCTATAAATGTCTCCTGTTCAGCTCCGGCCCATTGAGCGTTTGCCTCCCCGCCAAGCAGGGCCCTGTCAGACCAGCCCCTCTCTCTAACAGCTTAATTAGCAGAAAGAACAACAATGTCTGAGCCTGCTTCGACAGAAATAAAAACAAGAAAGGACCCAAACGCTGATCTCTCCGCCTCTCATTGTCTCCGTGCGGCCTGCGATAACAGAAGTCTGACTTTTCTGTTCAGCGTAGTACAAATAAAACAACATTCCTACACTGTTTCATGAGGAGCATGACGACCAGCCGATGGACGGGCCCCGGGGAGGGGGGAGTTCCCAGCTCTGATCGAGTGGGACGCAGCCTTTGGAAATGGGGTTTCTGATTCATCCTTGTCTTCGTTTACATTTGACACAAGTCGATGAGCACCCGAGGGTCTGAAACGTGACGACATTTTGAGCATCAATGTAAGTTTGCGGCGCTCCAACCTCCGCCTTCCGGAGGAGCGCATCCTTTACAGAAAGACGCTCCAGCTGAGGGCGCAGCGCCGAACTCAATATGATTTTCATTTTTCATGATAATGATGACGGCGATGATGATAATGCAGTTTGCATTGTGATGCTAATGCCAGTTCCTGGCGTCCTATGGAGACGGTGTATGGGGACGCTGCACTGGTGTCCAGCACGCTGGCTTTGAACTTTCCTTTCGCCCTCCGACGTCTGACTGATGGCTTGTGCCAAGACTGTGTCTGTCCCTCACACGCACTGTCCTCCTACCTACATGCTGCTGTCAAGTAGTTGGGCCTTTTGGTCCCTCCTTGACTCTCAACCCTTACATGTTGCTAGCATCTTCACGGAGCTCCCTGGCTTCTCTCGACATTTTGTCCTCTTCATCCATTAATCTCCCTGTCTGTTTCTGCCCTGTCTCTCCATATCTCCCTGTTGTCATTCTTCCTTTTGTGTCTTTTATCTGCGGTTCACATCAAACGCTGGCACCAGATTGATTCTCATGTGAACAAGGCTGCGGTGGGGGGGCCGGAGACCTCATCCTCGGGCTTTGAAGCTCCATCCCATCTTGCTGTTCGCTGCCTCTGGGACACCACCCATCCCAACGCCTGGGCGTAGGTCATGTAGGTCACTCTCAGCTTCCCTCTTGTATCTGTGTCCAGTCTGGAAAACACTGCATTGCACAGACATACCTGGACTTTTCGTAGAAGGAGAAAACCTCTGTCTTCACAGGGATTTACCTGCCTGCACCAAAAGCAGAATAGTGGAATTTACAGTGTTCCTGTCATTGCCTATGGCCAGTGGCTAGTCCTATCCCCTGACTGCAAGAGCATAGATTTGATTCCTAGATTGGAACAAGGCCCTGTGGGGTGTTTGCATGTCTGCAGGGACTGGTGACCTGTCCAGGGTGTAATCCTGGATAATGGATGACAATGGATGGATGCATGGATGGTTGGATGGAAGGAATTTCTTCACACAAGTTTAAGTGTTCCAAAAGTGTTTACATTTACAGTCAAGGGCATATTGAAACATACATTCTCTGTTTATGTAAAATTTCTTGAGATAACACTGCTCTGACCTGGCGATTTAAATCGAAGGAATCGAATATACACAGTAAATTAAGTTCACAGGCAGCACAGTTGATCACTGCGGCAATGCGAATGCTTTGTCCAGTGTCTCTCCCGGCATTTAAAGCGCCTCTTAATGCTTGTAATATGTTAATGTTTTCACAATTTGTTTTCTGTTTCCTTCCATTTTTCCTGTCAGCGCAGAGTTCAAGTTTCTCGGCACAAAGAGCCTCGCTGAATATAACGACTCACGCTCATTGTGCTGATTTTACACCTCTCGTCTCGCCGGGGCTTTGATGAGCCGTCAATAAATCCACCGGAAACAAGTGGAGTTGGGACTCCGTTTGTCACTTGGACGGTCAAGCATGAAGTTCAGCCCTGGGACAGCCCTGTGCCTCACTGCGCCAGTATTGTCAATTTCCTGACTGCGCCAAGACGAACGGCCCGCATAAGTTATTTTTTTAACAGCAAGGCCCTTTGAGAGTGTCCGTGGCTGAACCATATTTAACCTTTCCGTGTCAGACCACCCGCCAGTGGCTGGGCCTCTGGCGGCCCATTCACCACCGCGGTGGCACCGACAAGCAAGCCGAATATGATATAGAGCCGCGGTGCAGACGAGCCACGCAAATTTATTCGCCACGAAACCCAAACATCTTTAGAAGATGTGTTGTGCGTTGCCTCACAATGGCTCTGCGGGCCACAATGCCGCGGCGGCAGCATAAATTAGCCTGGGCTTGAGCTGATGGGTTTTATGTAGAGAACACGCTCACCCGGCTCTTCCCAGGACAAAAAAAAAACACTTTTTCCCAGGTTATGTCACACTCTTGCTGCGTGAGAAGGAAGCGGAGGCTGCACCGCGGATTTTGTGTCTATTGGTCATGTTTGGAAGAGAGAGAAAGAGCCGAGAGGTCACAGGCACCTCATGGTGAAATACGAAGGGGGTCAGCAAAGTGCCGCAGGGACAAAGTCCTTACTTGTTTTGAACCTTGTTGCAGCAGAGTATATTTGCCAAAAACTGAAGTTTCGTCCATATAAGTTTCTCTTTTCCAATCGTGTGCAGGCTGTCTCAGTTCATGGATAATTTCTTCCTCAGCATCTTGTCCTCGTCTCCAATGTCTCTGGCATTTGTCAGTTTTCACTTTCAGCCTTCAGCCTTCGGCCCAATTATACAGCCCTGGAGTTGCAGTTCCTCCTTGAATGAAACCGACTTTCCTATCCAACCTGTGCATCAAGGTACTAGTAACTACGAAAAACCAAATGGCCATCAAACTCCAAGAAGGGTAATCCCCTGAAGAGGAATAAGATACATAGGTTTTTTTCTTGTCAGTTTTTCCCTTTTTTTTTTCTAGAGATACTGACAAAATGAAAATAATCTAGACTAGTACACTTTGGATATTTGCAAGGAGGAATGGACGGTGTAATACATGATAAATGCCTATTGCGGGGAAAGTGGTCTAATTTGCCAGGCCTTAATTTGTCTGTGGGTTTCTCTCCGTCTTCACTCTTTGGATCCTCCTTGATCTGGGCTCTTTTGTCCTGACCTTTGCAGATTGACACTCAGCGGTCCCAGATGACCAGGGGACTGTGAGACAATCCCGGTAGGTTAATAATTACTCCGGGTGCACAGTGAAGGAAGCCTGACCCCAAAACACGGCACAGCAAGGCCCGGGGAGCCCTCAGCTCCGCTGATAAATGAGCGACAGCCACCGTTGCTTTTCTCGTTTGTGTGTTTTCTGAAAGGGGAGCGGGGCAACACACCTTCAAAGTGCTCCTGCCTGGGCACAATTGCACAAACACAAAGACTTTGGGGACACATGTTGAGAAAGAATTTAAAGATAATTGTGCCCTCTTACAGCATCACCGTCATAGAAAGTCTTCTCACTACGTTATCATTACGACTGATGAATGCAGCTTCTCCAAGGACTGTCCCAGACAATGACTCGGAGACAATGTCCGAGCCGTTTCTTGAATGACTCCTGTGTGTGCGTTTTGAGCGTTTTGGACTTTCTCCGTGTGCCTGTGTGTCGGACAGCCGCGCTGCAGCACGGATGGGGCAGAGCTGCGTGCAGATAAAGTCCAGCAGAGAGCACATGACAGAGCGAGGCAGAGGCAGCCAGGCAGAGGCCGTGGCTTTTCTCAGAGATGAACATTAATAATACCACGAGCCACAATAGAGGCACAGAGATCAGAGAGATCACCTCCATTGTCCCGCCATCTCCTACTGACACCGACCGCTCTGCTGAGGGAAGAATAAGAAGAATAGAGGAGCATAACCTGGCCGCTCACCATGCTCCTCTTTTTAAAATACATAATGGCCTGTGGTCCTCCGCTACGCCTTTTAAGAGTGTGTTGTGTTCACGTCTTGATGTGCACAGACGAGGAGGTAAAGGCCATGTTTCAGTGCTGGGATTTGGAGCTGCTGTGATCTCTGCAGAGTTTTCGTCGTTTTGTTAGATCAATGACTCCTTTTAATTCCACGCCTCTTTGATTGTGCATTGATTTTTGCTTTACATTTATGTTAATGTTCATACATAACGGTCCTCCTCCACAGAAATCTAAAAATCTTTATATCTACCCGAGACCTAGAAGAAAAACTGTCTAAAACTAAAATTATATTATTATTATTTGTGAAGTGTATTTACCATGTTCATAGGATGAATTTGAAATAATTTTGGCCTAATTCCATGTGGAAATCCAAGATGATAGAATTTCTCATCATTAAAAATGCATGCCCATCAAAAAGAAGCAATCTTTCTTACCTGATAATGTCTGGTATCATAAGAAAGCTGCACTGAACCAGTGGCTGAGTCTAGCTTTCATTAAGAAACTGTTAGTTTTATGTTTTATGGAGTCAGTATCTGTTGGTTCGTCTGTTCTGTGTGTGTTTGGGGTGTTAAAATGTTGACTATAAGCAACACAAACTGGGAATAGTACACAATAAGTTCATCAGCAGTGAGAGGAAACAGTGACTTTTAGTGGTATCTCAAATAAAATGCATAGGCCAAAAGCATGGCAACACCTGCCAGGCTTTATCTAGACAACAAGAAGGTTCGTTTTTACCTCTGGTGATTTTCGGGAGGTCTCAGGAGCAGTGCAGGTGCAGTGCGGGAGTGAAGGCTGTACGAGGCCCTGAGGTGCTGCCGAGTATCACCAGTGAAAGGTGGACCAGTGTCAATAGAGCAGAGGTTCAGTGGCTGACCGGGGAAATCCCTGTGGTCATTAATCATAGGAGTGGACAGACATGCCACTCTGAGGTGGACAGGTCTGGGCCAACGCACTAAAACATGTCCTTCACCTTATCTTTGCTTTTAGCTTCTTTATTCTTCTGTTAGTTTTAATTGGCTTCCATTTGTTTTCTCCTCGATCCTAATCGCTATCCTCACCTGCCCGTTTTGTTGCATCTTTTGGATGAAACGTGTGGGCACATTTTGACTGATTGATTGATGAACTGCTACAGGAAGACATGTCTCTCCGTGCTACAGAGGGCAGCATCCTAATTTAGCTCTCCGGATGTTATTGGTCCTTAAATCAGTGAGCCCTAGAGCAGTATTGTTTGAGACTGGGTCACAACCTGAAGTTGGAACACAGGAAGACTAATATGGATTATTTTAACAGACTAATTATGACAACACACACCACATAACTTTTTTTCCTGTCGTGTCAGAACGATCAGAATTAAAAAAAGTCAAAAAAAGGTTGAGTCCGACATATGACCCACAACCATTTGCGTCCATCTCCCTATCTTTCAGAAGTGTTTATTCAAATTCTGACGGACCCTCCTCCCCATTCATTCAGAAACGTTAAAGCTCAGCCTTCCGCCACTTTGGCAAATAAAGAAGATGAATGTGTACAAATCTGAAAGCAAACAGCCGAGATTGTCAGCACGGTGGAGCACGACGGGCCCAGCGTGAATGATGATGTCGCTTAGCTGGCTGACAGATCACTTAGTGAGCCGGAGAAGACGGCTTTTAGCCTCTCCTCTCCCTCTCCCCTCCCTCCTCCCCTCCTCTCCGGGGACGGAGCTTTCGTCCAGAGCCATTTTTCAGCCAATTTATTTCTTGATGTGGTCTAACCTGGGGCATCTCCCGTTGGGGAGGCTTTATGTGGTGATTAATGACGGGTATTTAGCCCAGGTACCTATGGGAGCTGGAGCCCATCTGCACAACACTGACAGGTACAACACTGCGCTCCAGGAGCAGACAGGCCGGCCCCGGCCTGCAGCAGACTGGAGAGTGGCAGACAGGTGTGATGAGTGTCACCGAGCACACTTACACAGACTTTATCACTGTTGCAAGCCACCTCTACCTCGTTCCGGCTACAGTTCTACACCGAAGCGCACCGTAGCACCTCTGCCTTTGCTTTGCCTTCCGGTCCAGACACTTGTCCTCGCATTCTTCCGGAGCAGTAGGAGCTGCTGGCTGAGAACAGATGATTTAGACATCTATTATACGCTTGAACGCCTTGTCTTCTTCACTCCATCATGGCGCATCCCTCAGCAGAGCGGGCCCAGATGCCAGAGGGACCCTAATGAGATTAGGCTGCGGACAGGTTGGTGGCCAGTAGCTGTCACAACTACTCTGTCTGTGTGCGGAGAGATTAATGCGGCTGTGTGTATTTGCATGCGAGCCCGTGTGAGCTTGCGTCGGCGCATGCATGCCATACACAAGGCTGCGCGAGGCGGAGTGTGCACAGGCTGCCACGTTGATGTTGATTAATGAGCGAGGTAATCCATAGTCTCGTTCTGTCAGAGATAGACACATCAGCAGACCCCCAGAGCCTGATGAACAGACTGCGCAGCTCCATCAGCCACACACACTCACACACACATACTAATGTGCGCACAGGTAACACAAATAAGAAGTGAAAACTCCATGTCAGCTTTGGTTACATTCCTGTTTGATACCAGATTAGAAAAATCAAATTTCTCCCAAACGACTGACAAGCTATTTTAAACAGACAACATCCATCCATCCATGATCAGATGCATTATCATGTCAGTTTTGTTACCCAACAGTATTGTGGGGGTCTGTTGGTGCCTTCCTCCAGCCATCATAGGGCAAGAGCAGGGAACCCTGGACAGGTCTCCTGGACAGTCCATTGCAGGGTAACAACACACATCACTCACTCTCACACTTACACCTAGGGGCAATTCAGAGTGTCCAATCAGCCTAAACATGTTGGAGGAAACTGGAATACCTGGGGGAAAACCTACCAGAGGCAAGGGGAGAACTTGCAAAGTCCACGCAGACTGGGGCTTGAACCGCAGAGCTTTACCATGATGCCCCCTTACTCTACATCCTGTCAGTTGCAAAGTGAAACTCTATGGAGGATTGAATCTGTGTGCCGTACGGCATGGAATGAGGTTTGCACTAAATAAAGGTGGAATACAGCTGTCTCCACTTACACTTGTCCATGCACTTTCCCAATCTCATGATTCTGTCTGTCTTATATTTTAGTTTTACATTTCTTCCAAACCATAAATTGCCGTGTACATCCTACTTTGTGGACGTACACGTCCGTACTAGGAGCGAAGACCGTGATAATACAATGCTGAAGATATGGCTGTTCATTAAGAGAGCAGTCTGCGCGCACAATGCTGGAAACCCTGTGGCCCCACGCTCCTTTGAAGCCCACTGAGATCAAAAAGCAATGCTCCATGGAGCACAGACTAGGTGAGGAGCATGGGCAGAACAAGAGACGAATGGTTGGACGCGAGGAGGGAGGGATGGAGAACAATGGCTGCAGGACAGGGCTGCTGACTTCCGAAGATAAAATCATATTTCCAGGGCAGGCGTCCAAAACTCCCCCGTCTGCCTCCATCTCCCCTCCCGCCTCGCCTCCTTTCTTCCCTGAATATGGACAATGACTGTTTGCGTTTACAGAACCATAAATCAGAGGTGCCCATTGCCACAGAGCAGCTGGCACGTTTGCCAATAATTATAATTATTAATCATGCCGATTTCACGGTCTTCAGCGGGACGGCAGGAGACTGCACGGGACAGGGTGCGGCTGGCGCCTCCGGGCCCGCAAAGCAGCCTGGGAAGAAGAAAGAGAAAGGTGGCCTGTAGGAGAGGAGAGGGTAGGAGGGAGGGGAGTGGAAAAGCAGTGCGTCCAAGGAGAGAATATATTTGGTTGGATCAAACTTTCATTCATTACGGGCATGGTTTAAGAAAAGGCTGTCCTTTAAACAAAGACATTTCAAACCGGGCGAGGTGAGAATCCATCCTGGGAGAGGAGAACCTCCATCTGCATCCATCTTCACTGGACGTGCTTATTGTGATGGGAGCCAACAGTCAGAAAGGAGCGAGGTGCCCTGAGTGAGGGAGGAGTCCATGAAAATGGTCCAGTGTTTTCTGTTTGTTCTGTCCCCCGTACTACATCAAGGCTTTCCTTAATCGCTTCCCTTTATTGCTTCCCTTTATTGTAATAAAAAACGTATTAACTTCCCCTTAGACTAACCACGTTGATTCATGTAATACAGTCCCACTAGAATATACAGAACACATTTGGTGGAGGCAGGGAATACACCCTGAACCTGACCTGAACCTGCCCATCACAGAACACGTACTATTCGCTCTCACCATCAAACCCAGGGTGAAAATTAGAATCTCCAATTGACCCACACAGACACAGCGAGAACGTGAGTGGGAACTGTGAGATTTCTGAATGCTTACAGCTTTCCTAATTTCCCAAATAATCCCACCTTTTTATCCCAAAACAACTTTCCCTAAGGTCAACCAGGTTGATTTGTAACCTAGCCCAAACAAAATTGGTCCAAAGTCAGTCATGATAGATCAGGATGTTCCTGTCATTGTAAAGTCTTCCAAACAATTTCAAGTTGTTTCGTTTTTTGGGCTTGTTTCGGAACCTACTGTACTGTATGTCAAACTTTTTTTTTTTTTGCTCCCCCATCTCTCATCTCCATCTCATTTTCCTCATGTTGCGGGAACAGAAAGCTTCAGGTGATCTCTACACAGCGAGCCTCCGGAGGACTTGTGTTGCCTTCATTCCAACAGCTGTTGCCAGCTCCCTCCTCCTACCCGGGCCCTCTGCTAAGCAGCTGCCTTGCAGAGCCCGCTCAAGCTTTGTGAGGCTCTGCCAGCTTGTGTCATCTGCCTTTCACTTCCACAATACTGTAAATACCGGGACGACTGTATAATTAGACAGACGACTGCGAGAAGATGGCACTTTCCTTGTTAGAGTGTGTGCATGTTGGGAAGCTGCCCATGCAGCGCGTCTCTCTGTGATTTTGTCTGCTTGTTCACTGCGGCACTATGTAAGTTGTGCTCTTACGTCACACAAATATTGGTATAAAGACCAAGTGCTAGAACAAGTGCTGCAGGCAATGGCTTGACCCTTGAATTGGTTGTGAGCCTTTCCAACTTCAAACTGAACTTCAAACTTCAAAGTGAAGTCTAATTTCTCATTAGTATGAAAAACGATCTGGTTTCTACCAGAGCACAAACGGCCGAACACTCGTACGAGCTATCAAACGTGTTTTGTGGTGAAAGTTTTTTTAATCAAATTAGAGCAACAACAGCGATTCATTCTGTATATGTGCTGAAATGTCCTTTTCAGGCCGACAGGGCTGTCCTAGCTTGGTTTACAGCAATGGCTCCATCTCTCTCTCCTCCTCTATGCCTCTGCAGGAGGTGGCAAAATTGACAGCAGGTTTGATGGATGACCTCCACTCAACTCTGCATCTCCTGCCTGCCTCCATCCTCCCGTCTCCTCCTCTCTCCGTCCCTCTCCTCTGGCTCTCCTCTTCCTCTCCATGCATAACACAGCGTCCCCTGGGCAGGCCCGGACAGGGGGCCGGTCTGGGAGGCCAGACCCGGAGACAAAGCACTCTGTGCCATTCGAATGGCCTCCCTCTGGGCCCCTGTCCTCCAGGGAGAGTGCTCTCCACTGGGCCGCGGTTGTTAATAAGCTGCTAATGAGGAAACAGACCTCTATTCTCTGCTAACATCAAGACAGATGGGCGCACACGACATGTTTGTTTTAAACTTCCTACTGATATGATGGATTAAAGGAGGAAAGGCGCTGATGGGTGGCTGCATTTGAAAAACTCAAGAAGTGTGTTTGGGATGATTTTGAAATGTTTTTCTTGTCAAATTTTGAACAAGTTCCAAGTTTGTCTGGCTGAAGTGAAGCATGACCGTTTTATTTGTTAAATGAATACATTGAATTTGGTGGACACTTTTGGAGAAACAATAGAGAGCATAGTTTAAGCACAGGTTCAAAGTTGATAGCAGTTGAACAAGTGCAAAGAAAAGGAGGTATAAGGACAGTGCCAGTAATATAGGTTTAAATAAGCTTTAGATGAAGGTTCAGTTGATGAGTCTCTGTCCTGGAGCAATGTTCTTCAATTCTACTACGTGTCATGACTACATGGAACAAGATTCAAGGTGTTTGCTGCAGTCTAGATGAAGAAAAAAGATGAATGTTGAAAACAGAAAAGATGAGATAACATGAGACAAGATAAACCTTTACTTGTCCCATTGTGGGGGAATTTGCATCAGCACAGTTGCAAGACAAAAGTAGAAGAGCAGCATCGATTAACCTTTTCCAGCCTTTTCCAGCATATTGAAACTCACTGCAGACCCCCCCCACACACACACACACACACAGGACAATCTGTTTCCTCATGTGCCCTCACCCACTTTCCCTTCGCCTCCTCTCTCTCAGCTTGTAGGAGGAAGTGTCATGCTGTAAACTCTGCAGGCCAGATGTGATCCAAAGGCACAACTGATGGTATTAAGGACATGCAACAGGACTTGGAAGTGTGCCTTTTCAAACGGGCCATTGTCTACTCAGGCCCATCGGTGCAACAGGGCGACTGACAGGAGGTCCGCACTCCAGTGCCATGCTCGCATTGTGACTGCAGCCTCCCAGTGTCCCGACAGGGGGGCCCAGGCGGGCCGGTCTGTGCCAGGCAGGCAGCCCGGCTGTGTACAGCGGCGGGGGGCTGAACAGACAGGTATTGATATGGATTTAGTCCAGTAGGCCCCAGCAGAGAGCCTGGGGACTGTTAATAGGCCTCTAACGGGATGACCAGCCCATGGACGGCCCCCTCTGACCCCCCAGCACTCACTGAGGAGGGGCGATTTTAACAGATGGAGGGGATACGGGGGTGTGGGGGGTGCTTTTCCTGTTCGATGGACAGACAGTGAAAGGTGGAGGTGTGTGTGTGTGTGTGTGTGTGTGTGTGTGTGTGTGTGTGTGTGTGTCTGTATGTGGGGGGCGGGAGGGGGGTGTCAGTGAGTGACAGCTCTTGGTGGGGCATTAGAGAGTGACAGTGTCCTTGTTGGTGTTTTTCCTGAGGCCAACTTTTCCTCTCTGAGATTAGAGATTAGCATGGTTGTAGTGCAAATTTAGAAACACCAAATCTAAAAGCAAGTATGCCTTGTTTTGATTCTTATTCAAAGCTTCAAAGCTTAGCCTCCTCGTCCCTTCATTAAAAAATGTGTATCCGAGGCCTACAGATCTCACCGTCCTTAAAAGAATCGCTATCAGTCTTATCCTTATCCTTTGTCCTGTTCACAGGTCTCAGGACTGTGTGTGAAAAAAGTCACACTATGAATTTTGAACATCTGATCAATTTAAGAGTAAAGGGCTAAAAAAAACCCAGAGAAACTCATAGATGCTGATGTCAATTATTTGTTAAAATGTAAGGTTGTGAGTAGCGCATATGGTATGCATTCTCAATGTCCTAACGTACCCGGTTCTTACTCACATAACCCAGTGTAATCTCTCCCTCTCTCTCTCTCTCTCTCTCTCTCTCTCTCTCTCTCTCTCTCTCTCGGCTCATTTTGCTCACCCAGTATAGTCTGAGGCCTACGCATATTGCAGTGCACTTCTCGGGGAAAAAAAAAAAAAAAAGTGTGATGAAGTGTTGCGCGCTGCCGCTCGACTGCAACAGGGTTGTGGATGGCTCGGCCATTCTCCCTGGTGGTAGTTAGTGTCATGGTCACCAGCTGCTAGGTTTCCGACGCAGCATCCAGTGACTTTTAGAACAGCATCTGCTGCCGCTGACATTTTCAATAGAGCAAATCGGGCCACTGCTGCTTTTATCACACCACACACCCGAGAGAAGGACCCTTCCACTTCTTTATGTAGAGAAAAAAAAACCCTGAGCGCGTTTATCATCTTTATGGAGTTTGGCTGTGACTTCATACGGAGTGAGTCAGTGATATGATATGCCTATACACCTGCTGTCATGCATGCTTTGTACTTTGTACTATGTTCACCGCCGCACCCCTGGATGTTTTTGGATTGTGAGAGGAAACCTACTATTGACTAGTCTGAAATCAGAGATTTGGGATTTTAGGTAAAAATAATAATACAATTCTAAGTTGTTTGTTGCAACGCACACTTTTTGCAACTATTGCAGATTTTATTGTTAACCCTAATCCTTAAGAGTTCATGGGGGTCCTATCAGTGCCAGGGGCTAGGGCTTGGGTTAGGGTTAGGGTTAGGGTTAGGGTTAGATGCTAAAAGAGTGGGTTCATACTCTGCAACAGTGTCAGTGCGAGGCAGCTGCCCACTGATTGCAGCTTATTACTGCACCGTCCTAAGGACACTCCCACTCATTAGGGCCATTCAGCACTGGATGCATTTGGAGTGAGAGCGGGATGCTCGTCGTTATTTTAAATCACCTCGGAGTAAAATCTGTATATGTGTTTATTTACTGTTTGGCTTGGACGTTTTGTTTTACAGAACTTTATTTGGATGTGCAATAAACATCCAGTCATTCTCTGAAATATGCAGTAGTCAAGCATGAAATTACTCTGTGGTAGCAGAAGGGTTCCTCTCTCCCTCTCTCTCTCCCTCTCTCTCTCTCTCTCTCTCTCTCTCTCTCTCTCTCTCTCTCTCTCTCACACACACACACACACACACACACGCACACACGCAATCAGACATTTTAAATGGTTTATCCGAAACCTCCGATTAAACTGCGGCACATAAGATTTAAATATTACAGATGCTCAACCAGGTTTAATGACATGAATGAATTTGAAGATTATCATTTACACTGCACACGCACACAAACACATGCGCACACACGCACACACACACACACTTACACACACACACACACACACAGACGCAGACACAGAGACACGCAGACACACATCCCCCCGGCCTATCACTGTGTCCTGTCTGATTGGGTGAGGTCTTCGGGGAGTCATTAAGTACAAAGCGTTAACATCTGCCAGACATTACCGAGCCAGAGCAGTTTTGATTTGTCCATATGATGACTCTGGCCCATACACACACTGTTTGTGTGTGTGTGTGTGCGCCTGTGTGTGTGTGCCTGGCTGCCCACTGCTGCTGTCACTTCTGGTTTCACACCCATGATAATGCCTGCATCTAATTGGAGCTGTGCGTTCCCCGTGTGTTTTGCTCTCCTCACACCACTGAGCCATGCCAGGCGGAGGGAGCCGGAGCAGACTGGCCCGGCCTGGCCCGGCCCAGCCAGACCCGACCCGGCCCGGCCCAGCTGTCTTCACTGCACCACGGTGAGATCATGAGGCACTTGGTGAACTTAACAATTGTCCTTTCGTTGCTTTGAGCCGCTCCACAGCAGCCGCTCTTGCTATCGTCACAGTAAATAGATATTGTTGGGCAGCACTGACACGACGCAGAGGAGATGAATGCATGAATGGTTGAACAAACTGTCACCGTACAATGACAATGGAGAGCTTGATTTGTGATGAATAGTAATTAAGACATAGGCATAGGAACTATTATAGATACAGTGTCTAAATAATTCAACAAGCTAATAGCTACAAGTTTGGACTTGTAGATGAAGCAGTCACAACCTTCACAGATCTGATAAAACTGTTTGATTTTAGGAATTGAAATTTGGGGCCACACAACACATTAAACAGCTGCTCCATTTATCTTTTCTCAGAGAGCTGTCTGACCTAAGAATATTCACAGTTGTACAGCAGAGGATTAGATTTCCCACCAGGGATTGTTCGGTCTCGAGCGAAAGTATCAACAAATATGTCTTGATGCGTTTTCAGTAAAAGCTGGTCCTTCCTGGGGGAGACAAACACGTAAAGCGATGCTGAGTGAAGCGATGCTGATGCCACCAGAAGTTTCTGAGAACGGGTCTGTTGCACGCGCCTCGTCGGTGATCCCTGCGCCGAAATAAACACGTCTCTCTTTGACCCCCTCCTCTAATCACCAGCGCGACCAGAACATCAGAACGTGTTGACGAATTATTTGCGCGTTTGTTTGTTTCTCCAACAAGCTGTCGGGGTGAAGCTGACGTTGGTATCGATCGGAATCGCCAACTGCGATGGAGTCCACCTGGCAGCGCCATCAATGAGGTCCCCCACATGCCAGCTGAGCGCCGGCCAGGGGGACCAGGCTAATGTCTGCTGTGACACCACCGGCGGCGCCCACAGGGTCGGGTAGCAGGCTAACGCCTCGGCTCACGGCGCTCAGACGCCGACCTGAGGATGAGGATGTGCAGTGGGCGGGCGGAAGCCTTCGAGGGGATCGAGTTTCTTTGTCTGAGACGCTTTCAGCGGGGTCATCTGGCAGCTGGACATGAAGTAACATCTGGACAGAGCAGGCGCGAGCGGAGAGGTGTGATCTTTATTTTATCCCTGCTGCCAACTGATTCATTATAGACAAGAAGGTTAGGGCTGACTGTAGGGTGTGTACGTGGGCCGATGCCAAGCCACGTACATACTACAGAGCCGGGTAATGTCTCCTCTTTTTGTACTCCTGCCAATAGAGATGTGTGTGCAATTCCCAGAGGCCTGTTTTTTTTTTTAATCACACTTCTGTTGAGTTCACTTGGAAACGAAAGAAAAGCTCAGAAACAGCATAGAACACAATAAAAATGGAGCGGACATGAAGCATTCACACACTTTGAATACAACATCTTCCTTTTCAGCACAATAGGATCATGAACTAAAGCTAGTTCAACCGCCTGGCTGCTTCTGTGTTATTAAGTCTCTACGCCAGCTATATAGTCTATATCTGCAGCACATGTTCACGTTGGAGGTGCATCTTTTCATCGCTCCTCTTCCTTTAAATCATCAGTTATCCAGTTTATGATGAAACATCACAGTTACCAGATTGATAGTTGGATCTTGGATCGGACTATCATTTAAGTTTAATTCTAAAATTAAGCTTAAAATCCAGGTTTTACCTCCAAATAAAGGGAATTAAAACTACAGTCCAGTTGAACTGCAAAATGTCATGCTGACTCTTGCTTCTCTCAGAACTACACTCTGAGAAGTCCTGATACGTCGAAGACAAACTGCTTTCCCTGAAATCTACCTTTTTTTCAGTGGGCATTTCAGTGGGTCCTCTATGAGCAAAATTCGGTGGCAGGCGGATGGAGTTTTCATTTCACTGCTTTAATGACTGCTGAAACCATTTCCTGTATCCACCACAGAAGGACGCCATGTTGCCTTCAAAGCCAAAACAACTTGGTCCACATTCAAACTGCCTCCATTTCACAACTTTCTTTTTGTCTTCCTGTTTTTTTTTTTTATATTTTGTTTACAGTGAAGGAACATTATCAAACAGGTTTTTATTCCATTTTGGACCGGGCCGTCACAAAGAGGTGGTCTGATCTCTCTATTTGCGCTGTCTGTTCTTTGGCTCCGGTCTTGGCTCGCTCTCCTCGCGACCATGTTTCACTTTGTCGCCCAACTCCCCCCGCTGAGAGGGGACTGTCACCCAGGGCCGTGCCAGGCCCGGAGCTGGCATACGCTCTCTCTCTCTCTCTCTCTCTCTCTCTCTCTGCCTCACGGAGTGAGAGAATCGTAGCTTCCCTCCGTCTCCGACATTCAAGACGGAGAATTTCCCGGTGTCATCCAGCCGAGAGACGGGTTCCTCGGGGCAGGTCCGAGCATGCGGCGGCCAGAGATTTAGAGACGCCTCGCTCCCCCCAACATCTGCTCCCTCGCTCTCACCAGAAGGCCAACACATACACAGCCGCCCACACGTACATACATATACATACACGCGCACGCACACATATGCCGTGGTTCATCCGCGGTTGACAATCAAGGACAGTTGGTTTTGAGCAGTGTCAGGACAGTTAGACTCTCGCGGGGAGTCTCCAAACTACAGGCGACTGGCACGCGGACAAACACTCAGAGAGCACATTTACGGCCAAACACTGAACGCCATCTGTCAGTCACCGTAGGAGGATATTACTGCTGACACACACACACACACACACACACACCACACACACACACACGCACACGCCGGCACTTTTTCTCTAGCCGAATCTGTGTTTATCACACAAAATTCACACCAGAACTGGTGTGTACGTGCGTGCGTGTGTGTGTGTGTGCGTGTGGACACATGACGGCGAGAGCACGTCTTTTTGTCTTCTCGCGCATATTTTGCACGCTGCGAGGAAACAGCGTGTCCATTTTGTCAGACAGGTTGTCTCTGTCTAATATTTCTCTTTGTTATTTCTTTTTCTCTCTTTTCTGCATTTCCATAGCGTTGTCAGCGGCCGTGGTCACTTGCCAATTCACCGTTGGAGGGGAGCAGATATGCAGGAAAAGGGAGAGAAAACGCGCGTCTAAAATACGTGCCATGCATCCATCCATTGTGAATATATTGTGAGTCCTTCATCCATTATTGCGAGCCTATAGATAGATCATTTGCCACCTTAAATAGATGGATAGATGCTCATCTTTACTTTGGTAAATGCACTCGGCTGGGTGCCACCATGCTGCAAATGTTGTCTTATATACAAAGTGTGTGGCAAATGACTCTGTTTCATAATGTTTTATATATACTGTATATATATATATATATAAATGTTGCAGATGAGAGCTTTATTTGAAGCAGCCAACAGCAACACCTTATTAAATTAGCGTCTGTCCGTTTCCCATTGGGCCGGAGGTCCCGCGCTAACAGATGAGGCGACCGGTGTGAAACAATAACGCACATGGACGTCACTCGGCAGCCCCGTCCTCTCACTTCCCCGCGACCCCGCCTGGACAATGGGAAGTGTCAACACCACTCCTCTCGCTGCACAATTAACATGCAAATGAGGCCGGGGCGCTAATGGCGATGGCGGAGCACTCTTATGATGGAAATATGCTTTCTGTTTTGGCAGTATGGGTTCAACATTAGTGCGTGCGGAATCAGCTGAGGGCAGCAGAGGGCCCTGAGGCTTCCCCCAGGGTTATGGAGAGACAGAGAGAGAGAGAGAGAGAGAGAGGTAACACACACACACATGCACCCAAAGTGTGTGTGTGTGTGTGAGAGAGAGAGACTGGCCTCTGCACCTGCTTCACACACACACACACACACACACACACACACACACACACACACACACAGCACCGCACAACCAGGCAGAGCCATAATCAGGCCTGTTCAGGCTGTCAGCCCGCTCAATAACTTATCCCCTCAACTGCTTTTGTTCTAGCAGCAGCTCAGCTGATGCGGCTGCTGCCCCTTATTCAACTGAAATTTATTTTCAATTGCCACCCTCAGGCTCCGGCCCTGAGGCAGCTCACTGACCGAGCAGGATAACACACCAGCCGAGCACTTCACACACACACACACACAAACGCACACACACGCACACACACATCTGATGAGAGACCGTTTCATACACGCCGGACTCCTGTTTTCCATTCGTTTCAGGTTATTTGCCTTCGTGTTCTCCAAACACAAAGTGTCAAAAATAAACATTTTAAATCTGTATTTTCCGTTATTACCTGATGCGTTGTGTTTGAGCTTTTTGCCAGGTTGAATTCTTGTCTGGATCGCAAATGTTTTCCTTCCATTTGGTGTTTATGGCCTGCAGGCCTTGATGACCAGAGGTCAAACAATTATTTTATAAGAGAGTTATTTTTTTTGCATTGATTGGATTATCTTTATGTTATTTTGAGTGTATCAAATACTCATATCAACCATATGGCACACATAGATCACCATTAATCTATTAACACAAGAAAACTATTCCATTCTCCATTTCCAACATGTAACTCTGACAGGATGAGTATTGTTTAATAACTTGTACAGTTTCATATATTTGTATATTGCATATAAGCGCTTGTAGTAGTTAACAACATCAAAATATTTGGTTCTCCAAGAAATGACCTTAGGTCACGAAGGCCTACATATCACATATGAGTACAAATACCAAATAAGAGTAAAAAACTGAGTTTGAATTGATAAAATAATAAAACAACAGTGGGACAGTAGGAACATTATTATTGACTTATTTTTGCCTGAAATAGTTGGGTCATTTTTGCCTGGGAACATCATGAATTGAAATTTGATAGATATAAGATTTACTACAGATGCTCAGTGGTGTTGGGTTCAGATGTGAAGTGAACCTAATTTTTTCTCAGAGAGAAAACGCGTGGGCCATTCAGATTTCGGACTCAGATTTCGATTCGGGAAACTCTACTTACCCCCGTGGAACAGTCAAGGGAGCAGACAGCAGCACAGTTAGTTAACCAGTTACCCAACATAAAATTTAAGTGCGGAATTTAGGTTCGATCGTAACACGGCGGTGGAAGGGTTCGCACTGATTCATTTCTATTCAAACTGCTCGACTTGTAGATTTCACGTTTCTGAGGTTGGGCAGCTGGGTCACTCCGTCAGGCTTGACAGCATTTGTTGCCTTGTTAGCATCTGTGTCCAAGGGTGAAAAAGGCCTGTCAGTGTGTGTGTGTGTGTGTAGCTGGCAGTAACAAGTGTGTGTCCTGTGCTTTGTCAAACCTTCTGAAAAGAGATGCGCTTCCTCCCTGCCTTAAATCTAAACCTGGGGCTTGTTCTCAAAGGGTGCGCTCGCGATTTATTCTCTCCTCCGCTCCCATTAATCCGGTGCGAGAGGATGGGAGGACAACTGACGATTTGTCAACCCCTCTCCCAACTCATCTGTGTCAGAGGCAGCAGAGAGAGTCAACTCAGCGCCCGCTCTGGCCCACTTGCTCACGTGTGACGCGTCTATCCTGTGAGCCGGACAGACGAGGGCCCGCTCGGTTTCAATCGTCACTATACTCTAAACTGCACAAAAAGCTCATGCACGGCAACATTTTTAGCACTGCGACCGCTTTCTTTGCAATCACCTATCCCCCCGCTTGGCTTGATTTGTGTCACATCATCATCATCATCATCATCATCAGTTCCGCAGACTCCGCTGCGACTGCCCGCGTGGAAGGGGGAGTCGCTTTTAAAGAGGAGGGAGACATGTATGAATGATTCGGGATTTGCATCATTAAGTGAAATAAAAGGCGGAATCTAATGAGCATTGTTTTTGTCGGTCCTAAGGCGATTAGCCTCACCCGCGCGAACACACTGGCAGACAGCTCACAGCTACAGTTGAGTGGCTCCAAGGGGGAAAAAAAGTTTCAGAATACGGATCGGGATGGAGAAATAATCCTTTCACTGGATCATCTCTGATCACGCTTATGCCCGAAAAACAAAAACAAAACAGAAAAACAGTGCTGTACGGCGGCCTCCTGAATATGCAGTGCTTTGCAGTTATTTGCATGTCCATGATTGTCTTTTTTTTTCAGCAGGTTTACTTACAAACCGTCATTGAAGATGGCAACAGCAGCGGCACCAGCAGCAGCAGCAGCAGCTCAGCTCCTAATTAGCCAGAATTAAGAAGTATTTCTCGGCCCATTGAAGAGTCCATTTCCTTTGAAACCGGAGCATAATAAACCTTAAGTAATTACCCCAACTCATGACTATTAACTCGCAAACCGCCAGCTTCCCTTGACAACATCCTCCACAGTGTTGTGTGGTTAAAAGGCCATTGCAGCTTACCCAGCTATTTACATCCCATCTGGCAGCCTGCGAGGCTCCGGCAGCCTGTGCTCATTCCTAAAGACAAAACACCCCGGCCAGAACAAGCGCAAAATGAACTCTTTCACTCAACTTTGCCACAGAACTTGTGCTTTCTTCCCTCCGAATAAGTTACAAAAGGGATTCTTCTCCCTTTCTCTCCCTGCCTTTTTCTTTCTATATTTTGTTTTAATCCACACGCTCATTTGCATCGGGCGACGGAGGGGGTCTGAATGTATAATCTTCTGTATTTAGCAGCCTGTAATCCCAGTGCCTCTCTGTGATGTGATTTCCCTTCCCTCTCGTTCCCCCATGAACAATTAACTTGTAATCTGCACAAACATACATGCTGTCGCTGCAGAGATGAGACGCTCCAGCAGCACCCATGGGACCCCAGCGGACAAACTGCTCCACGCTCCCCTGAGGAGGATCACTCCCTGCCCGGGCCGCCATTAGGCGGCCGTCCCTGCTGCATCGTTCCACCCTCATTTTCTCCTGTCTTAACATTTCCTGGAAATGTTAAATAAATTGTGTGTGTGCGTGCATGTGTGTGTGCATGTGCATGTGTGAGTGTGTGCGCGTGAAGAAAAAAAATGCAGAAGGCTGCATCGAGGGGCCTTGCAGGTGAGACGGGACTAAAGGAAAGCTAAGATGGAATTGAATTTTGGTAGAATTGAATTTGGACGGAATTGAATTTTGATTGATTGATCTGTTGAGCTTTTTTTTCCCCAAGCATTTTTCTCAATAAACTAGGAGGTAAATTTCCGGATTTTGCACCTAGACTGAGGCGAAATCAGTTGTGGTGGGAATGATTCAAAGGAGGAAAAAAAAAATTCTACCAGAGTGTAACTTTCCTGTTGCTTGTAGAATTTTTCCTCTACAGTTGAAAATATTTCACAGTGTCTGCATTGAATAGTATAATTAATTGTTCATTGGCCAAAAATATACTCTAATCAATTATCTACAAATGTACAAACTGCAGAATTGAGCTGTAAAAATATAGCTTTGTGGTCGATTCCACAGTGAGGCCTTGCTTACTTAATGAGAATTTCAATGTCTGCATTAAATATAATTCATCTGGGCTAGCATAATATATAGAGAGTTTGCCTGTATATCTTCGTGTGACCTATCGGTGAGGCAGTGGAGAGTAGATAAATTGTATTCAATAAAAAGTGAATTGTTTCCAGAGTTTGTATGTGTGTATGCATGTATTTATTCAGATGTGGGAGTTGAAACGCGATCATTATTGTTTTTCACGTTTGATCATTTACACAGACAAGGGAAAAGACGGTAAGTACGATCCATAATTTCAGTTTTATTGAAATTTTCATCCAGGGACACTGGGCGATAATAAATATTTCATCAACAATGTACAAAAATAAAGACACGGGGGTCTCTGGGCATAACAAATTCAGTTCAGCAAAAAAAAGAAAAGAAAAGAAAAGAAAAGAAAAAAGAAACAACGACCATGCTGTTTGAGTGACATCATCATGCACAGAAATAAACAGACACGCACACAAAAAAAAAACAATGGAGCACAGGTGGACACGAAGTAAATCTAAAAACTTAGATTCGGAGAACCAAGGTTAAAGGAGAAAAAAAGGAGAGAGAGAAATTAACCTCGGCCAAACACACAACAAGTCATTATTTTTACCATTTACAACTCAGGTTTAAAATCCTTGGTACAAGGCACAGAGATCATTCTTCGTTTTCACAAAATGGCGCCTGATACAAAAACAAAACAAAACAAAACAAAACAAAAAACAAGAAGTAAAACCGTCAAACTAAATCGAAATGTCCATGCAGCCTCCTGCACACTGACCGAACTCAGTCTCACACACGAAGAGCGGAACTTTGTCTCTTCTTCTTTTTTTTTTCTTTTTTTTACCTTCACCAGGCAAAAAAAATCAGTCTTTATTGGGTCCTTGTTACAAGGAGGAAAATAAACACTTTTTTTTTCTCACACGCCAAACAAGAAAACGGACTAAACAACGACATGCACCGGCGAGGCCAGAGCCGCCCCTCGACTCTTCTATTTACAGGAATGAAGTCCGTTCCCCTCACAATACGGGTCTGAAGCAGACCTCCGGACCCGTGCCCTCGGAGTGCTGCCAAACTGCGCTGGGACGCCACTTGAATGAACAGTTGGTGTTGGGGAAACCAAATGATTTTTCGTTGGAAAAATCGCGCGAGTTCGTGCCGGCAAAAATCAACCTCATATTTCGGTGATTTAACTGGATCTTGCGGATCTTGCATTCGCACCCATGTCTGTACATATCCACTTGGTGTCTATTTTAGTTATTTATTCATGTGTGAATATGCCTGAAATTGCCACCACCGAAGTCTTTTTTTGTGGGTGTATTTCGGGGTGCCCTAAAAAAATACCTTGGATGCAGTTAACACTGAGTAAAAAGACAACTTGTGCGGCTACGCGCCTGCTCTCAAGTCTCTGGGCTTCGCACACCCCCAGCATCATTTCATGGCGTCCTTGTCCTCCACCGTGAGTTTGGTGAGGCCTGTGGAGGTGATTGGGATGTGCGGGGCCGGCGGCACCTGGCAGATGGTGCAGGGACAGGGCAGCCCCGACCAGTGCTGGAAGCCGGAGCCCAGCTGCAGCTGAGCGGGGGCCCCCTTCATCAGCGGGTGCGGGGAGCGGATGGAGGTGAGGCCGGGCAGCGTGGAGGCCGTGGAGGAGCCGAGCGCCCCCCCCAGCAGAGGGTGCACCTGGTGCGCCGCCGCGGCCGCCGCGGCTGCGGCTGCGGCGGCCGCGGACGCGCCGCCGTGCGCCCCGGAGGCTGCTCCGCAGTGGAAGGCCGAGTGCTGTCCGCCGTAAATCTCCCCCACCAGCCGCTTCATCTCGTCCAGGGAGCTGGTCAGCATCAGGATGTAGTTCCTGGCCAGCAGCAGCGTGGCGATCTTGGACAGCTTGCGCACCGACGGGCCGTGCGCGTAGGGCATCACCTCCCGGAGGCCATCCATGGCCAGGTTGAGGTCGTGCATGCGTTTGCGCTCGCGTCCGTTGATCTTGAGGCGGAGGTGGTACATCTCCTCCTCGGTGATTTGCTTCTTCAGCTTGAACTTGTTGCTGCTGCTGCTGCTGCTGCTACTGCTGCTGCTGCTGGACGCGGACTTGGCGTCCGCGCCGCCTCCGCTCGCCTTGGAGCGCAGCTGCTGCTCCGCGCCCTGCGTGGAGGAGGACACCGGGGAGCCGACGTGGTGGTGGTGGCTGTGCAGGTGGTGGTGGTGGTGGAGGGGGTGCTGCTCGCGGAGAAACATGCCGTCCATGTCCGGGGAAGAGGCTCTGCTGCTGCTCGGACTGGAGTCTGAATTCATTTTATGGGTTCAGCTCCCAGGTTGTCGGGTAGGAGGTCTCTCTCTCTCTCCTCTCTCTCACTTCTCTCTCTCGCTCTCTCTCTCTCTCTTTCTGGAGATGTTGTGTGGAGCCCTCCTGTCCCACGCTTCTCATCACCTCTCCTGCTCCTCCTCCTCTTCTCTCTCTCTCTCTATCTCTATCTCTCTCTCCCTCCCTCTCTCTCTCTGTCTAGGACACTGGTAGTGGGTATTTATACATGCGGGCGGACAAAAGCAGCTTCCCTATTCATAAGGCCTGCATGGTGAGGAGGATGACGCTCCCCAGTAGAAAGGGGGCGGTCACTGGGACTGTCCCACTGACCATTCACTGCCATTGTCAGGACGCTGCTGGGGGGCAAAGCCTCTACTCTGCCTCTCTCCTCCACTCTCCCTCTTTCCTTTTTTCTTCTCTCTCGGATCAGAGTTGTTCTTCCTGGGACCAGCTGGGCGTTTTTTTAAATAACTTTTATTAAAGGTGACTCACAATGATCAAATGGAGTATTGTTCTGTGTTAGGGTTAGGTTTAGGTTTAGGGTTAGGGTTAATATAGAAGCTGTGGAACACCATTAGAAATGCTTCAGGTACTATTTTACAAGCAGGTTTATAATGTGGGAATATTACAATTGTTTGCTTATCCGGCGATTGCACAGAGGTTCAGATGGAAAGATCATTTGACTTTTCTGATATAGAGAATGTATAGATAAAGTCACCAAACTGTTTCCTTCCAGTGATGTGCCTTCATTATGCCTCAACAGGTCAACTGTTTTGGAGGTGGCTTATGTCATACCCATATTTTACACCACATTGACTGACAGATTCACCCATTTTTTAAATTCCTTATACTTGAGTATCTGGAATTTTTGTGTGAATGGGGATCTGATGATGTCTCGAAGTGTCTTAAAATATTATTTTCGAAGTTATTCTTGCTGCCCTTTTTACCCCCCCCCCCCCATTTCTTTTAAAGGCGCTCCAAAAAAAAAAAATTCTATCTGTATATCAAAACTTTAATGTGCCTTGCCCTGCTGGTTTGTGTGGGTGCCTCAGTTTTACATTCCAAATTTTGAAATGTCACTTTCTGTAAATTTAGTCCCATATGCATATAAGGAGTGTTGTCATTCTAATAATAATCATAAAAAATATTATTATTCGTTGGAGTAGTCCGAATGGTAGCAGTGTTTGTGTATATATATATATATATATATATATATATATCTGACAGAGTGACCACCATTTAGTGCCCCATTCCAAATTGCAGAAACTGCATTACAGCTACAAATTCAAGTCAAAATACACAAACACACACCTGAAAAACACTCTGTGACAACATGCCGATAAGGAAAACAAAGTGAGGATTAAACCAAAAAATAAAAAAAACATAAACTAGGTTGAAAATAATGCTGTGAAATGTGTGAAATGACCACAAAGCAGGTTTTACCGATCAAGAGAGCAAAGAGGCTCCAGAGGATGCTGTGGAATCCAAATATGGGGCGAAGGCTTTAAATTGATTCCGCATTGTCTATATTGAGAAGCTGAGAGCTCTCTCTCCACTCTGAAGGGTCTCCTCCAGATCTGTTTTGTGGAGGTGGAGTGGATGAACGGGACCACCAACAATAACACTGGAAGTAAGCGACTATAGCACCAAAACCACCTCAGCAACCCTCCCTCCATCCATCCATCCATCCATCCATCCATCCATCTGTCCATTTCTCCGTCCGTCCGTCTGCACAGCCACCCACCCAGCCAGCGGGCCAGCCAGCCCGCCAGCACTTCAAACCCGGATAATAAAGTCTGCTTCACACTCCTCTATCCGTCTCCAATGAGATCCCCCTGGTAGAACAGTAAAAATGTGTATTCACGGCCGCATTGTTGGTCCAGCAAAGGAGCCCTTCTCATAAAGGTGCTGCCAATGCAAAGAAAAGCGCTGGTCGGCTTTGCTCTCTCTTGGTGGCATTTGAAAGTGTAAAGCTTTGAATACCAATTGCTTGAACTGGACATATGTGAATCCGCTGTAAGCCTACTAATCCTGTCCCCAAGTGTTTCTTTGTGTGCGGGGCGGCCTCGCACACCCAAGAGAAAGTGTTCCTAATCCGGCCAATGTGGAGAAATGTGTGAATGAGGAGGGACAGAAGAGGTGTCTACGCATGTGTGTGTGTGTGTGTGTGTCAGGTATCAATTTGTGCAAGAACACATGCTTTTGAATGGGTTCCCTTTGCCCCATTTATGTATTTTTGGGGTGTTTTTGAGTGTGTGTGTGTGAGTGTGAGTGTGAGTGTGTCTGCATGAGGCCCTGGTCCCACAGAACCAGGACACTGGTCTAAATGGAGGCAGTTATTCACCGTTCCCCCTCAGCACTGTCGCAGCAGGTTACCCCTAATGTGCTCTTTTCACTGCGTAAGCTCTTGGCTCTCCTTTCATTCCTCTGCTCGTGTTTTTTTCCCTTTCTCCTCTCGTCCTCGCACACAAAGTCTCTCCATCCTGCACTCTCACTGGCAGACCTGCTCACATTTTCACATGAAGAAGTGTTCCCCCAAATGTTACTTTACTTGGGTAGAAAAAGCAGCAGATTTGATGTGCTTTTGGCTTTTCACTCAGTGTGATGCTGTGTGTTTCTGATTCCATATTATCTGGGCCAGTTATTGCAAATGTGATGGTGACAGTTTGAAGGTGAAACCTGAGCTTGTGTTGTGGGGGTTTGGCTAAGAAGTACTGCATGGTAACATAGAATGCACCACAGGTCTTGTATTGGTTAGAGATTCATACTGGGGAAATCTGACTTCAGTCATTGATTTCATATTTTACAATGATGTCTCTGAACAAAATTAATGAATTAATTACTTCTGTTACAAATATCATGCATAATGCAGACTCTGTTGAAAAATAACTATTTTCTGGACCTATAAATCCCAAAATGCATTATACGTAGCAAGAATCCTGCCCTCTCATGTTGCAGGATCCTATTGCCAGAGACAATCATTGTATCATTTTGCTGTCTAGTTTGGTTCCATTTATTTATCCAATGCTGTAAAAGCACACAACAACTTGATTGACAGCTCAGATTGATTGCTGTGATTGATTGGGTTGGCCAGTTGATTCAACTGCACCTGCTCTGCTTCCAAATGGTGTCATTTCTGGAATATTTGGGCCAGGTTTGTGCGCATGGGGACCTGGTGGTAACATGTTGTCAATCTTACACCCTGCGGTCTGCGGACTCACTGAGTGGAACGGCCGTGCATTGCGGATCCTCAACTGATCAGAAAAGTGAGGCCACATTCCCCGGGAAGGACTCCACCGGTCTCCTCCCTCCTGGGTGGGCCATGAGCAGGTCACCAGGCCCCGTCTAATGAGCTCAGGGCAGTAAACAATCAAAGGGGGTGACGCCCAGGCAGTTCAGCTCACTGTCACACTAACACAGCCGGCGGAGGGTCTCCCGGCTCAAAGGAATACAGTGCTTAATGGGAAGCTTGAGGTCAAGGTCACAGCCAAAAGTGGCAGTCTTGCTTTGCAAGCATGGCCTGTGGTTAAAAAAATAAAAATCTATTAAAATTATGGACACCCCAGTTATTCCTGGTGTCGTCTGAAGCATGGATTTTGAGTTTTTCTCCTTGTACTTGTTGGGCTCGGTCCTGTATGCGTCCTAAGCAGGCCCACGGTACATAATATCAAACGCATGTGTTGATCTGTTGATCTGTACTCCCTTTTTTCCTCTCCTCAAAGATGCCATCAAACCACAGTTTGAAGTTCCAGCGAAAGACATTTCACAGAGGTTGCAGCATTCGAGCGGCAGATGGAAGACAGAAAGTAAAGTGCCGAGATCTAAGAGCCAAGCAGTTCACTGCTGCCTTTGTCAAAAGTAGTTCTGAGATTATTGATATAATTTTCTTTTGGCAGTAAAAGCTTAACAGTTGAAAAGTAAAAGAGATGTACCGCATCTCTGAGAGATGTTTGGGTAACTTTTAAAAGCCTTATTTTTCTGTCTCCATCGTCTTGAAGTGAATTCTCGGTAAAAGATAATATCAATAAGACTTCCTGTTTTTTGAAAAGTAAACAAACCTTCAAATTATACCAAGCCTTTAATTAAGGAGGCGATCAAACAATTAAAAGCTTGTTAATTACAGACCCCACAACGCTCTCTGCCAACATGAATATTGAGGTCCTAATTAATATTTGTGGGGCTGTTTTGTTCTTGGAAGACATTGGCGTTAATTAGGCAAAAACAAGTCAAATTAACATTTCAGTAATGAAGAAACATACCTTCATGTTCTTATTTGTGTCCGTCTGAACACACGCGGATGCAAATTTGACGTCTCAAAGCTTTCAGGTGCATGTTGGCGACGAGTTTCATCAGGCGGCATCGATGACGTTTTCCACTATGGAACTTTAAACCTGAGATTTGACACCTTTTCGTCAAAGAACAATCTTTAGGTAGTGTCTGTTTGATGAAGTTGTAAATGTATCAACTGAGTGAAGGAATAAAAGAGCAAAAATGTTTGTTTTTTCTGCAGTTGCATTTGTTGAGTACACTCAAAGTGCCTCGTGTAAATGATAAAACACTGAAAACGGCAAAATAGTCGCATTTGCTGGTTCATAACACAATATAAGACACAATAATACTTTTAGAAGTTTGGCAGCACGTGACATGTATGTTTCGGTTGACTGGAGACTCTACTGTACGCCACCCTTGTGTGATTCTGAGTGAATGTTATGTGTGCGTGCTGCAATCCGCTGGAAAGCTGTCCATGGTGTATTCCCTGCCCTCGCCCTGTGCCTGATGTCACCAAGGCAAGCAGCGGGTTAAGGAGATGGATGGAACGATCTTAGCTTTTATGCTAAGTTAACCCTCCATATGCATCTGTCAGTCGGTGTTTTGACATATCATCTCCAGTGTCATGCTCACTGCGGTCACCCTCCTCCTCCTTCAACTCAACTGCACACACACACACACACACACACACATCCACATTTACACACACCACCAGCACTTAGCAGGCCTCCAGGCCGGCCCACCAGCTTTTGCAACAAGGTTCTCCTTTTAACCGTCTCTTTCAGCGCGGGACAATCGCACACCTCCCATCGCCTCCTTTCAGCCCCGGCCCGGCCCGGCCCCCCCCTCTCCTCCCCTCTCCTGCCCGATCTGCTCCCTGTGTCACTTTGTGTCCGCTTCGCCCCCTCGCAATGGGTTCACATGACCAGAAAATGAAGCAGGGGTCCCCGCGAGCCCAGAATGAAAGCAAGTGTGTTTGTGTGCATTTTGGAGAAAGAGGTGGAGAAGGAGAGAGATTAACATGTCGGATTTAGGCCGGCGTGACAGGGTGAGGGTGTGTGAGAGGGGAGGAAAGTTCCGATCGGGTCTGGGTCACGTGTGTGTGTGTGTGTGTGTGTGTGTGCGTGTCTTTGTTCAACATCGAGCTGTCGAGATCATCACCCACAAACACAGCGCCGTCATACAAGCATGCAGCATGTGTGTAAGAGCGCCAAGGTGCGCACACCCAAACACAGCCACACTCCATTAGAGGAGGACTGCAGGCTGCAGGGTGTGAGGTCTGCTTACTGTTAGCGAGATTATCACATCATTAACTTCTAATGAAAAACCAATTCAGACGGCTCCCCTCCTGCGCCCTGCGAGCGCTCTTCCTCTCCCAGTCTGAGATCTTCCGCGCTCGCAGGAGCGATAAAACACGACGCGGCGCTTCTAGTTAAAGCGCCGCGTCGGTTTTAATCAACTGTACACTGCATATGGCGCAGGAGTGGAATTCAGCGAGGCAGAGAGGCTGAGTAAAAGCTGCCGCTCCTCAGCAGCTACACTCGTTGGCATTAAATCTAGATCAAATTGGGTTTCAACCCCATCGCTGCTGCACATGGATCACTCGTGGCAAGGAAACGCAATTTGGCATCCAAGCAGAAATGCAAACATCAAAAAGTGTGTGTATCATGAATGTAAGTATGAAAAGGTTACATTTTGAGCATGCTATGGAGTAAGCAACTACAAATACAATGTCAGATTTGCCAGTATTACAGGTTGTGTAGTCGCAATCCGATCAAAGGTGTATTACAGAGATTAAGATATGCAGACGAACGTGATAAACGTCTCTATTTGTGATTCATTTCACAGTTTTTCGTGTTAAATTGAAATGCACATGAAATAAGACTTAATTCCTCAAACAAATTTCGATATTTGATAATGTTGTTGGAGCACACAGCAGCACGGTGGTCAGTGCTTGTTGCCTACACACCAGAAGGGTTGTGGGTTCCCATCCTGGTCTGTGTGCATGTTCTCCCCCTGCGCGTGCATGGGTTTTCCCTGGGGACTCCAGTCTCCTCCCACAATCCAAAAAACATGCATCAAGGTCAACTGGAGACTCTAAATTGGCCCTTGGAGAGAGACGGACAGAGAGTGAATGATGTGCGTGCCCTGTCCAGGGTGAATTCCCTGCGTTCATCCTATCGGGGTGTAAAGTAAGATGAGGTCAGCATTTACAAACCATCGTAGATGTTGTTTGAGATGTGTGGTGGTGCTATCACAATTCCAAACCATCACGCCGCATTTCTCAGTTTTGGTCCTAGTCAAGATATCGTTTAGCTTTCTTCCATTTTCCAGAGGGCGACCTTTGGGCTCTGACTCGAGGCCCGGGCATGAACCATCGGCAACTGCTAACTCAGACCGCTCGTCCCCGGGAGGCCGGGAGGACGAATCGTGGGCGTGATGAAGCGGCTGCGCACTGTGAGGGAGCGTCCACGGCGCGGAGGGAGAGGGAAGAGGGGGAAACAACTTCGTCAGGCTCATCATCCCTCCACTCGCTCTCGGCCCGGGGCGACAGCCCGGCGCCCCCGTGCCGGCGGCCCGGCCTCATATTTATGTGTCTGCCCGTGCGCGAAGGCACGTGCGGCGCGCGCACGCACGCGTGTTTTGACCGCGCGTCGCAATAATAAAGATCGCGCGCAAACGCGGGCCGCATTTTTCAAGTTTGTTTGACGCATTTAAAATGCTAATAAGCGCTTTATTATGTGCTACATCAAATGCAAATGCCCGGTTTTACGGCCGCCAAGTTAGGCCGACGTTAGCATTTGCATATCTTATGTCTGTCTCCGCGGCATGCACGGAGGGAGCGGATAGCGGGCGGGCTCCCAATAAATAACATTAACAGGCGCGTGAGATAAACAAGCTCCGGTGATGCCGCCATTAGGGGATGCGGAGCCATATCCTGCTTAAATGTAGGTGTTTGACACGGCAGCATATGGTGCGCAAACCCCCCCCCCCGCTCACCACCCCCAAATCAAGCGAACGCCGGCGCTATCTGGATATGTCAGGGGGAGCAGACGGATCGAAAAAGCACCGCTTTAACAGCAGACGCTTTACGATGTGCGGAAAATGCTGCGGAGGAATTTGCCTCTTTAAGACCAACTGGCTGCTGCTCCTCGCGTGTGTGCGTGCGCGCGCGCGCGCGCGTATATGTGTGTGTTGAGGCAGTTAAGACAATAGCTTAAAGTCTAATTGTAAAGGAGAAACTTTGTCTGCCTTTATGTCTGCTTCACTTAAAGTCTTAATCACCCCCCGGGCGACGCCGCGGGGTGAGCGTTCCATAAAGGAAGCCATCTATTTCCTCCCGTGGATGGCGCGATCGCTGTTTGTTCTGAATATAGGCGCCGCGCGATGACACTCGAAGGGAGTCGATTCAGCGGCTCCACGACAGAGCGACGGGGCGCGCTGGCAGGTGCTTCTCTGATGGCCCCGTGCCGTGCCCGCAGGGATTGTGCGGGGAGAGCGCGCAGCTCGAAAGTTGAGCTTTGATATCGGACCCAGAGCACGTGGGAGGACATGGAAGAATAAAGGCGCGGGGTCACGCATTTGTCCTCGTCGTCAGACGATATTAAGAGCAGGTTAGAAGACGAAGGAGTCTTACTTCCAGGTGATCGTAAACTAAACGAAAACGCCCATCTTTCACGTCCAACCTCCTCTTTAACATCTTCCTCTCCCCCCCCTCTTTGTCGAAAAAACAGGGAGCGCTTGCGATGAGGCGTGCTCCCTTGTTCCTCCATTTGGCGCCGTCCGTGAAACCACTCGGGACGAGTGTCGGCGACACACCGCAAAACAAAATGCTGGAGTGCTGGGCGCTAATGCTCCCTTTCTGCGAGCCTCCCTGTCCGGCTCTCTCTGTCCAGCCTGGCCCGGTAATCTCTCCTCCTCCTCCTCTTCCTCCCTCGGCCTGCTCCTAATCCTCTCCACAGCCGTGAAAACTTTCCATGGGAGAGAGATGACCCGTTCTAATGGGTGGAGGCAACCACCCACACACACACACACACGGCCGCGGAGGGTCCAGGCAGCGCACACACACACACACACACACACACACACACACACACACACACACACACACACAGGCAGAGTCCTTGTTAAACTTGCACAGCGCTATCTTTTTTGGTCGTATGGTGTCATCTGAGTAAGCTGCACCGAACGCCGCATCATGATATAACCGGCAGGCAGAACGATGTCAACTACTTGATTCATTCATTCATTCACTGAGATGAACTTAATCACGTGAAATGGTTACAGTCAATGAATTACCAGGCAAACGATCCGTCGGAAAGCAAGATACATCCTACAGCACGTTCTGACATTCTGCACGTGGAAAATACGCACGCACTCTTTTCAATTCTTACGTGATGATTTGGGGAAAAAAAAGGGGACGGACTGTAATGTTGGATCGAGCACTCAATGCAACTAAGCCCAGTTCAATTCAACTATTCGCAACAAAAATAAAGCGTCGAGTCATGTTAACTCAATATATTTGAGAAAACGTCACTTCACGCTGCGATGCCCTGGTGCGGCACGTGGTGAATGACACTGTCGCCTTGCATGGGGGAATTCCCTGGTTTGAATCCCGGATGGGATTCAACGCATTCAGGTCAAGTGGACCCTCCGAATCGCCTTCGGGAGCGAGTGTGAGAATCTGCGTGGTGTCTCCACCCTGAGATGGAGATGCTAGAGCAGACCCAAATGTCGATGGATGGATGTGTAACTCGGCATTGAATCTCCAGCTACCCCTTCACTGTGGCTGTGTCGGATTCAAAGAGATTTTGCACAACTCTTGATTTGATTCTCTTTTTTTTTTCTCGATTAACGATTAGAAAAGCATGGAGCAGCAGATCTCCTGCATGCGGGCGCGGGCATTGTGACAGCAGCTGGTTTTAGCCGAGTTGAGTGCGTGCAGGTGCTCAGCTCTCGGTGGGACCGTTCAGACATTTTCTTCTTCACTTGTTTATGAGGCTGCGTTTAAGAACCACCCAGCTGCTTTTCAATGCTGCTGGCTAGTGGAGGACTGATTAAACCTGCCTCCCGTCCCTGCTGACCAGTTGGTGAAAGGAGTGATGAGTTTTAAGACAGATCTATCTATCTGTCTGTCTATCTATCTATCTATCTATCTATCTATCTATCTATCTATCTATCTATCTATCTATCTATCTATCTATCTATCTATCTATCTATCTATCTATCTATCTATCTATCTATCTATCATCTATCTATCTATCTATCTATCTGTCTATCTATCTATCTCTCTATCTGTCTATCTATCTATCTATCTATCTATCTATCTATCTATCTATCTATCTATCTATCTATCTATCTATCTATCTATCTATCTATCTATCTATCTATCTATCTATCTATCTATCTATCTATCTATCTATCTATCTATCTATCTATCTATCTATCTATCTATCTCCTTTGGATCAGAAAATATACATCTTTCTCATCTATGGAGTAAAATGTTAAAGGGGCCCATTTAGCCTGGCTTTTAAACAGTATACTGACAAACACACAGACACACACACACACACACACACACACACACACAGCCCCGCTCGTTAGTGGCAGCATGGCCCGCTGGAGGGAGAGAAGCGATACAGTAGCGTTTCCTCCACACAAGCCTCACCGCTCCTCTGTCAACAGATGGTTCGACAGGTCCCTGGATGGGCCTGCAAGGTGGGGGGGGGAGTGGGGGAGTGGGGAGCACTGGGGGGAGGGTGAGGAAGCATGGGGGAGTGAGGGAGAATGGGAGGGAGGAGGGGACAAAGGGGAGGGAGGGAGGGAGGGAGGAGACATATGTCCACAGTCCTGGCCCCTGCCGACGGACCGTCTCTGCTGGCTGCCTGGTGCCTGGCTGGCTGTCACACAGACACACACACACACACACACACACACACACACACACACACACACACACACACACACACACCAACTTACATCCATCCCCCTGATGACTACATTTATCCTAACTGTGACCAAAAACCACATCTAATCTAACAGTTTGACTTGTGGGGACCAACTTTTTTGTCACCGAATGGGAGGAGGGAGGCTGAGACACACAAAGTGACTGACAACACACACACACACACACACACATGCACACACACACACAAACTTACGAGGCTAAGCTTGGCAGATCTCTGCAGCAGCTCCTCTCCCTCTCCATCTGCATCTAAAAGACCCACGCGCCCCGACAATGAGGTGACCGTGTCACTGCCTGAGCCGAAGCAGAGGGAAGGAGAGAGGGAGAGACTGGGAGAGAGGAAGAGGAGAGGAGGGAGGGGACGAGGGAGGGACACATTAACAAGCTATAATCTCAACTGCCTTATCCATAATGCATTGTGTGGGCCAATTTACATGGTGCTGGTCCCTCTGGGAGAAAGGAGATCATCCATCACATTACTTTATTAGCTCCCTGCACTCTCTCCCAGATGCACACACACACACACACGCACACACACACACACACACACACACACACGCATCATTATTTCTCTCTGCCTGTCCTTTCCTCTTTCCCTCTGTTTTGTGGGCCTGTTTTGTCATGGTCGTAGTTTCAAACTGCTGCTGCCTCTATAAAACAACTCCAAATCGTGCCCTGTTATGCAGACTGTAACAAGCAGGGAGGGATTTTTGTCTTCCTTAATATACATATAACGGTCGATCTGGGTAAAAATGGGACAGCTTCAGGTTCCAGGATGAGCTCAGGACGGGGCAGGGAGTTTAGAGAAACGTTGGAAACCCGAAGCAGAGCCATTTCAGGGTCGTCTCCTGAATGTTGAACATCTGAATTCCACCCGCAATGTGAAAACATGCAGGGTCAACTGGAGACTCTAAATCGTTCAGAGGTGAGAATGTGAGAGTGAATGATGTATGCGTGTGTGTGTGTGTGTGTGTGATGGATGGTTCGCAACCAACTTGAATTTTCTTTCTCAGACCAGTACTATGAAAATACAAAGATATTCTTATTGATTCAAAACGTACCTTGATTTGCAAATGTGAAACTATGAGACAGCTCTCTGCACACGATCAAAGTGTTGATTGAATTCCCACCTCTTGTTTTCTTCTCAAAACTTCTTGTTCTGAGCTGCTTACCGTTAGACCCCGGCCAACTGCACTTTTTAATGGGCCGGGTTAAACAACAGCGTCTGAGAAATGTGGACAGATAAATCAACCCGAGAAATGACGGCGCAGCGTGATCTTATTCCTATTTAAGGAGAAAAATATTTAGATTGTCGCTCTTTTTTTTTTGCACACGTCCAGTCTTGGTAACCACATTTTTCTCCCGACATTAATAACAACGACAACAGCACAAAAGCACTGATACGACTCGTTTGCGTCCAGATGTTTTGTGTTTCTCGCGGTATGTGCACACCAACACGTTTTTATTATAAAGGGAAAAAACAACCGATTGGACTTTTTGTCGTTTTACTTCATTTGTCACGCTCCCCGGCAGCTTACAGTGGCACGGTGGCAGGAATAAACCAAATGTAGGCTTCAGAATGTATGAGGGCAGAATGGATTTGCTGCTGAAACTGAAGCCAGTCCAGATGATGCAGATGCATGAGAATCACATTCAACTTGACTGAGCTCTGTTCGGCTTGTGGCTCTGTGTGTGTGTGTGTGGGGGGGGGGGTGTATGTGAGGGAAAGTGAGTGTGGGAGCATTTAGTGTTTATGTGTAGTAGCTGAATCTACTCGACTTGCCTGTGCCTGTGTGTGTGAAATTAATTGTTGGCACCTTCTTTCACACACACACACACACTCACACACACCCACCCACCCACCCACCCACACACACACACACACACAAAGCAGATCCATCAGATTCCGCCCTGTGAATAAAAAGAGCTGTAATTGCAATCATATATGTGGCGCCTCTGCACTGCGCGCCATACCGGACTATTAGTATCACAAATAAGTAATAATTTGCTAATGACAACATTATGTTGAGTCAGTTTAGGGGCAATTAAAGTGAGTGATATTTACATATGCCCAATGAATCAGCGGGCATGTCAGTTGGGCCGACTCTAATGAATATTCATCCAGGCATTTCTCCCCTGCGCGCCGCAGTTTATAAACTGAATTATGGCTGATTTGCCCTTTTAAAAAATGAACACGGGCGCATCTCCCACAAGGAGGCGGCGAACAATAACGTCTGATTGTAAAAATGTTTTACTGCTGAACTGCCGGTGAGGAGACGGCGGCAGCGTGGTTACAGCCTCGCTTGGAGGGGAGCGGCGAGGCGGGAGAGCCCGTCTCGAATCAATCCAGCCTGCCGCACGCCTGTCCACCTTTTCAGGCCCTCGCCGGCCTTTGCTGTAAGAGCCCGCGGAGCTCCGGCATCTAATTGATTTGTTTTATGTGTTGTTTTTTTTGGGGTTTTTTTTTTTTGCAGGGTTTTTGCGGATTGTCTTCAGGTGATGTCGAGTGGAGGTCGGGAATCGCCCCAACCGTTTTAATCTGCGTTACCTGGTGTTAATTTAGAAGCTATGGAACACTGGTTTCATCAGAGATGTCCCAGATGCTATTCAGCAAGCTGTGTTGAAATACCCATTTCTGCACCGACCTGGCGCCCTTTCATGCTTATCTGGCGATGGAAGTGCCTGCCGCTGACATGAAGGATCACGTTGCTTTTACATTCCCAGTTAGACAACAGGGCCTGGCGACTTTTCCGGAACCAAGTGGTAACTGCAAACGAGGCCGAACGTTTTTCGCTTTTCCCATTCAAGTTCATGTTATGTCAGAGTGCAAGGGCGGCATGTGTCAGCTTTTGTTTTTGGAGGAAGAATTAACCTGATCTCGCCAAATATCCTGTCCCGTATTAACAGACACACCAAGGTATATGCATTTTTACATATCTGATCAGTATACCCGTTTATGACTGCACCCCTTCAGAGACCGGCAGGTGCCTTTCAGTGTAATTTCACAGGATTGGACTGCTAGGTCTAAAATCCATCTAAATTTGACCTGGAACAACCTCAGTGTACTAAAATCTGTAGAATTTGCATAAAAGCATAAAAATATTTCCATATTGAGTATTTGGCCAGTTTAAGGAAATGTAGTAATTAAAAAAAAAAGATATTTATGGCACTAATATTGTAAAAAAAAATGTATGTAAGGGTTAAAGAAGCCTGGCGTCCCCCATTTCCCCCATGGATTCCTGCAGTAATTGCCCCCGGTGTGTGTGTGTGTGTGTGTGTGTGTGTGTGTGTGTGTGGGCACATGCATGGCTGCTGACCTCTCAGGTGCAGGATCAACAGGCGACATCAGTTTACATTCACCGGCCGCCTAACAAGACGGGCTGCGTGTGTTATCATGCAAATAAGAGGCTGTCTGGCAGGTGTCAGGCATACACTCCACACACACACACGCACACGCACACACAAACATGCAACAGGCCTGCAATTACTATCAAAGCGACGAATGTAGCCGCGCACAGACACACACACACACACACACACACACACACAAGGCTGTGTAACCTGGCAGATGCAGCTGCGCCTTGTCATGACTGGGGACGTGAATGATCAGTTCAGCAGGGACAAAAACACAAAACGTTTCACTTCAGCATGGTCAGCCTTCACGCTGAATGACATTTATTTTATTTTCGGTCTCCATCCAAGGACCTGTTCTCCACAACCCCTCCCCTCCATGAACTCAGATTGCACGTGTCTGCCTTATACAGTGCTTTTTATCCTGTTATATCTCGATGCACTCGACCCTTCATTGTGTAGTGTACAAATCATGGTTAAAAAAAAAAGAAAAGAAAAAAAATCATTCAGTGGTGATAAGTAGATCCTTTATTTCAGTTTGAATGGTTGTAAACAAATGCAGGAAATGACGCTTCGAATTTCCTTACTTCGAAACAAATAAATACTCCCAGCCATGTTCCTCTCTCCTCCCCGCATTTCTACCTCGCCCACGGACACCCTCACTTTAAAGTGCCGACATCTATCTGGACGCTGAGGCCGACTGAAATGCTCGCGGGGCCCTCTCGGGAGTTCACGGGGAAGACGGAGGGGAGAGGGCTCGCCGTCTCGGCCTCGGCGTGCGGGGCCTCGCTGGCTGACTCGAAGGCGTCTGCTGCCACCTTGTGGTTCCTCGGCGGGGGCATGGAGAGGTTACGTCGCGCATTCCTCTTCCAGGGAACTCGAAAAGGCGCCCGATTACGCAGAAGTGGTTGCTCACGATGTCTGGCATGCGATGCATCACTGCTAGCGGGAACAACTGTTTGCACCACCCATCTGGAATGTGAGTGTTTCGCATTAATGCTTCGGGGCGGATGATTTGTAATCGCAGTGGGAAAACAATGGAGTAATGTACTTGTCAGCTGAAGATAAACATGCAGACACACAGGAGACCCCTGACAGACCCCTCAAAGCATTCATTTTTACCATGTATCCTTCTGGTTATTTTCTTTAAAGTGCCAGTTACCAAACTTTCTCCCTCAAAAGCTCTCTTCACAAAACGTAGGATCTTTGACATGGTGTCAGACTATGACGTTAAAAGCAAACAGCATCTGTAAACTCATGACAATATTAACCCCCTCCCCCTCCATATTATATTAAAGGGAACTTAGAATCAACGATGATGCATCAAACCAGAGATGTGCGGCGAGTCCAAAAACATCATCGTGTCTTCATCTGTGCATAAACTGAAACGCAACTATGAATGAGGGAGCTGAAACAGAGACAGAAAGCGACGTATTATTCGCCCGAAGAGTGAACTGGGCTCAGTAAACGAAGCTGACGTATATGACGGACGTCTCTGGCAGCTTGGGCAGGTGGAGGTCAGGGAAGGGCAGCGTGCCGTCGTTGTCTATGTGCGTCTGGACTGTGTAGGCTTTGATCACTGCTCCCCATTCCAGAGCAGAGCTGTGGATGATTCCCAGTCTGGCCTGCTCGTGGTACGCCGCTCCCAGCTCCCGGCCCAGGAAGATGTCTTGGACATGTGGCGACAAGGCCGAGGGGTCTCTCTTTACGTCCGTGCCGAGGTCCAGGTTGAAGTCTCTGTCCCTGTTGTACCTGTTAGCGTCCAGGTGGGCTCCGTTGTCTATGTCTGGGTCGCTGTTGGACTCCGCATTCTTGGCTCTGTTGGCCTCTGGGCAGAGGTGACCGGGCCTGTGCTGCAGGCTGGCTACCGTCAGCCTCTCCAGGTGCTGCACAGCGAAATGCCCCTCCAGGAAGGAAGAGGAGGCCCCCCTGGAGGCCCCGGGGCCACAGTGGACCAGCGTGAGATGCCTGACCTCGGAGTTGTTGAGCAGCCGCGCCGTATTGACGGGCGAGGTGAACCAGACGGTCAGACGCCTCATCCGGAACACGGGAGAGGAATGCGAGTGGGGGCGGTGCAGCGAGGAGAGCTGGATGTCTTTGCATCTGCAGTCGGCCAGCGACGACACGCTGCAGGGCTGCGGGTCCTGGCTGCACGAGTAGTAGCAGAAGCTGCTGTGGGTCACGTAGGCCAGGCGCAGGTCCGAGCGCTGCAGAGCTAGAGACGCACACAGCAGCAGGAGGAGGAGAGAGGCGGGGGGGCTGCAGGCGGGCATCACTGCTGCTGGAGGGGCTCGGGCTGCATGGCGGAGCGGGGGCTATGTAGACGACGGTACAGGAACAAGCCTGCAGACAGGGAGACACGCACGATCAATGGGGGACAGGAAACGGACGGAACTCCACACACGCCACACAGAGGAAGATGAGCAAAGCAAACCCTGAGGCATGAACTCTCGTCGTATCACAGTACACCGACTGAACAGCGGGCATGGAAGCACTGCTCCCACAGCAGAATCGGAAGTAGAGTCACGTTTATTGCCCAGCAGTCACACAACGTATAGTTTGCTTGGACAACAGCACAGGATGTACATCCCATGCAGCTGCAGGAGTTCAACATGCCAGAGACAGTCATGGTACACTTCTGCACAGCTGTCAGCGTCCATCCCCAATACGTTGCATAAGGACTTGGCAACAAACACGATTCTAAACTTTTATTATACAACACTCACTATACACTAGCTAGCTATGTTAACCTATGTTAACAACTAACTTACTGGTCTGGGATCGACATTTCAATAAACCTCTCAGCAGAGAATATATATAATCCTCTGTTGGGCCAATTTAATAGAACTGCGATATATTACACAGTTTATATTTACATTAAAAGAAGACAGATGGTAATTGCAGACTTCTTACTGTGTGTTAATAGCTTTTGGCCTCTTTTTTAACAAGGAGAACTGAATCCATTTCCCAACCGAATGGTTGGGTCATGTAAATAAAACCAGCCCTCCTTTCAGCTCGGGTCAGCTTTCATACAGGAGACTCCAGCTATTGGAGTAACACACAATCTGAGGTCACTCCCCTGTGATTCTCACCCGCTAAGTGTTTTTTTACCGAGATGTGAGGAGAAGGGACGTGGACCCACTGACAGCTGGTTTGGATCAGGGCTTTGTCTGACTGTAACACGCGCGCGCGCACACACCCCCACACACACGCACACACACACTCACACACACACACACACACTTGTTGAACCTGATAAATCACGGCTAGATAACTGACCCTGACCCCAACTTTAGCCCTTAAAAACAAGTCTGATTAGGTCCGTCTGAAAGTGAAAACCTGTCTTCACTCCCTACTCATATTGAATCTCATAAAGATAGTTCATGTACACACACACACACACACACACACACACACACACACACACACACACACACACACACACAGACACACGATGGCCTGTACAAACAAGCACATGCGGCCTCCGATGGGTGTGTTCTTCCTGTACTCCAGTTTGGGATAGATTGTTTGGCACAAAAAGCCAACGTTGAATTTCTCATACACACCAACACACACACACACACACTTTAGAAAATTATAACTGTGGAGATCGCATTGGGATTCCAGCGAAAACATTGTTTTGAAATCTTGGCATTTTCAAAGGTCTGATTTTTTGGTTTGGCAGTAATATCAGACCAGGAGCCTGGCGCTCTGCCTCTTTGTGAAGCACTGCTGACCACTACATTCTTCCCTCTGTGACATTAAAATGAATTATCATCCACAGCACATTTGACATCCACTCTCTCCTCTCTCATTTGTTCCTCAAAGTTAAAAAAAGAGAAACCCTCCAACTCCACTGAGTTTGTTGTGTGATGTGTTTGCGAGTGGAAGTATCTAAGATGCCATCTTCTTGGAAATGGCATTGTGGTGGCTTGCACTTTGCCAGGACATAAAATCCGCTCTGGTTAATACGATTTTAAAAGCATGTAGGATGTCCGCTAGAATCTGGATTGCAACACTGTGGGTTTGAAGAGCTGCCTGAGCTTGCACTTGGTGACCAGACAGTGGGTCGGTGAAGTTTCAGCAGCAGTTTGGGGGAGGAAATGAAGTTTATCACTTTCATCGAGTTTCTCACGCGAGGGATTTACCCTGGGAAAAAGCGGCGGTAACGTTCTCATCGGTGCTACTTGAGTGTAAAAACTGCGGTGCCATCTCTCCTTTCAGCACCAGGTGGTGATGGCGGTGGTGTAACAGCGCACCATTGTTGATCTTGGCTGGTTTAACCTTTCAGAACCACATCCTCTGCTGGGCTTTCTCCGTGAGACAGGAATTCAGAGGCACAGCCACAGGTGGAGTCAGGGCCAGGGGGAGCTCGTACCACAGATGGCGCGTTGTGGAGGGCAGAGCCCAGATAGTGGGTGGAGTCAAGAGCCTCGATTACAGATCACCTATAGGTAAACCACAGGGGGCCCAGGAGTGGGATGGTGTTTGATTTGATGTGGAACAGCCTACGACTCTAAGTGGAGGCAGTGAAGTAGCATCTGTGATTTAAAGTCATCTTGTGCTTTAAAAGGACAATGTATTGTATTACTATATAATATTTGTATATGTTATCATTACCTCTGCAAATAATCTGACACATTCTCCTTACTGAAGAATTTTCGGTTATACATGTGGCACCATGGAAGTCCGCCATCTTGAAAGTGGCAAGGGACAAACAGCACAGCAGGTATGAATGTGATGCAGGATTTCACCATCAAATGGAGGTCATTCCTACACAGTATCCCTTAAAAGCGGCGCTAGAATGAAGGGTTTCATGCATTCGACAAAAAACGGCAAATCTGAACAGACGGAATGTGACGTAAAACACGAGTGTGATGCAAATCATAACACATCCATATCCATATCCATACAGTTTGCATGTGCCCACCTCTGTTGCAGCTCTGTGTGCCCACATGTATATGTGCCCACCAATATCTGATTCCTCCTCAGATTCTAACTCCAATATACTGTATAAGGCTGGAGGTGAACATAGCTGCATCAAGGCTCTCTCCACTTAACTCAGCAAGAGGTCGCTAAGATCTGTCTATGAGGAAGGCACATAAAGTGCCAGAAAGTGACAGAAAAGCATGGAAGCGTGCCAGATCTACGATATTCCCACACACGATGGGACAATACAAGGGCGTCTGAGGCGTTTGATGAAGCCGGTACTCCACAAATACTTGGTTTAACCATCCTAGGCCCCGTGCAATTTAATCCTTGTGTTTCTTTTTATGTCTCCACCTGCTAAACTAGTTGGTTATTGGTGCATGTGAAAGGCATTGTGAAAATTTGTGCTCGTTTACCCAGTGTTTGATGACGGATTAGAACCAGATTCATTATTGTCCAAAGAACTGTTAAGTGATGAACAAACACATATGAGCGGTGTCTCATATGTCTCATATATTTATCACTGGCAGGACACTTAGAGGTATAACATGAACAGATCCAAAGTCCAGTTGTGGTGGACAGAAAAAAATGCATTTCTCTCTGTGTCCAGTCAGCAAAGAGGTTTGATACACGGATATAAAAATGAATGTGTCTGTTTTGGGCCTGCGGCTCACTGTACCCGCGGTAACTCGGACCTCAACCATTAGCTTATCATGTCATGCTTAGTCTTTGTCAAAAGCCTTTGGAGCTCCCACTGGTTTGTTTTCAGATTTAAATCAGGTCATTGTAGGGTGGCAACACGCAGCCTCGAGTCAGGATGGGATCCAGTCTCCCGAGCAGTAACAAAGTGTTCAGACAAAGTGATCTGGGACACTTTTATACAGATGTACAGTTTTTCCGTCCTGTCCGATTTTCATGAATTCCTCTGTTACATAACACAGGCATAGGAATGTACAAGCGATGTAATGTAATCCGAGAATATACAGCAGTCTTTGCTGCCTGCCTCAGTCCACAGATGAGGCTGCAAGGAGTTTATCAGCAGGCAGCAAACGCACAAATGTCAAGGTTTTTCGCCAAGTGGAATCATTGGTAACGGCGTGGGGAAAAGTTTCCCAGTTTTCTGGCGTGACTCACCTCGGGCTGCTGCTGAAGAGCTGATATGGAAATGCGTCAGTCTGAGCCTGGGATGGGGAGAAAACCTCACACATCCAGCTGACGTCAGGATGTGGGAAGTATCTCAGAGAGGAGGCTGCAGCTCACATCATGTGCAGCGTGGCTTTAGCCCCCCCAATGCTGTGGACAAGGGCAGGCAAAACAGAGCAGAACTGCACAGGAGCCTGCACCGCTTGCCTCTGCTGCAGGGACAGCTGCAAACCTTGCACATACTGTAGGCCATGCACAGTTTAACAATACTCTGAAACTTTAACAATAAGCACCATGCAAAATGTATCAGTCCACACTGCAGTTTTTGCACTCTACTATTGCAATTATTGCCACCTCATAATCTATCTATCTATCTATCTATCTATCTATCTATCTATCTATCTATCTATCTATCTATCTATCTATCTATCTATCTATCTATCTATCTATCTATCTATCTATCTATCTATCTATCCTTTTGAAAAACACCACCAGTTCAAAGCCAGAATGAACAGCAAAGTGCATCATAAATTCTGCACATGGCGTATATAGCGGCCTGTATTATTGTGTTATTATCGAAAGAATATCAGTGTGGGGACATTGAAGGGAAGTCCGGTAAATTCCTGGTGTTTTCCCAAAAGCCGTACGTCAGCCAGAGCTCGCGTTGACTTCAGGGACGGTCAGAAAATCCTCCACCTGCCGCCGTAGACGAAGTTCACCGAAATGCTTAAATATTAACCGGATCCGACGCGGGCTAAACTGAAGCCGCGGCCCGGTAGGCGAAACCACGGGGTCTCTATAACGCCCTCCGCGTTGCCACTTCCCCTTTTTTTCTGAAAGCGAGAGGACGTGAAACGAGCCCCTGCGGTGTCTGGAGGTGGAATTTCCGAGGCCGGGAAAGGCGTCGGGTGGGTGGGTGGGAACCGTCCTGACGCTGCGCTGCCAGCCTCTGCTTCCGCTGAACGCGAGCGACTGCTCCTGACAGCCCTTCCAGGGAGATCTGGAGCTGCGGACAGCGCCCGGGCCGCCTCGGAGCATGCCTGTCCAGGGATTCGTCGGCCTTATCCTGGCTGTGGCCGTCCGGGCCGCCGCCACCACCGCCGCCTCCGGTAAGACACGTCGAGTCCCACCCACCTCCCATGCAAACGGCCGCTTGAGCCTGAGCTACACTTGACCCGGGGCCGAGTGTAGATCGCACAGCCGGTGCGATGGTCGACAGGTCGCATTCTGCGGCATCTAATGTTCAGGTGGGGGGGAGTGCGGCGCGTCAGGGGCTCGACGGGAAGCGCTCTCGCCTCGGCTAAGGCCGCAAGCGGCTCCCTGGGAGTCGTTTCCTGCCATTAGCCCGAAGCGGAGGGACTTGGCACGGCTGTGGACACTTCCCTGCGGCCGTGGGCACCGTTGTCTGCGATGCCGCAACCTGCAGCGGCGGTATGACAGAGCTCATTCCAGCTAAGTGCGATTGTGCAGCTCGTAGGGCACGCAGTTCAGGGTCGAGGGAGGAACACCTGGAACACCTGAAGCGGCCTGCTGTCGCTCGTAACGATTGTTCACTAATCAAATGATTGTAATCGACGGTGCACGAGAGTACCCTCTCGTGCACCATTCGCACTTCCAGTGGGGATGCAACGATATGAACGGCTCACACCGCGGTAATGGCGACTAAAGTCATCAATTATTGGCATAAAGAGTGGTGTTGAAATATAGCATATAACATTTTGGAGAGACGTAGTTTCATCGAAATCATTTTAAAAATGCTAATTCACCACTTGAATCTAAACTGTGCATGCAATACAAAGTCAACAACTGTGAAACTTAAACAAAAACAATCGTAGCAATCGTGCAAAGTAGATCAGAGCCCCCCCAAAAAAATCTAAACTTTGCAACATTCTCCATATACTTCTGAATCTTAACTTCATGTTTAAGTTCGGCTGGCTCATCTCTCCTGTCCATCCCAGCTCTCCTCGTCTACTCGGGTCACCGGGCACCTGACCGGCACCAGGCCCGCTGGTCATTTGATCCTATTCAGCGCAAAGAGCCAAAAAAAGAAAGATGTCGATTTTTGAAAAGAACCAGAACCGTGGTGGTAGTCGATGCATTTCAATACACTTGATTTTGCTGTGGATGCGTTGAGTTGGCAGGTTTCGGGTTTGGAGCTCTGTGCGTGATGCCGTCACCTGTCGTGGCTACCAAGGTCATTAAAACTCAAACGATGGCGTGACTGTCAGGGTTTTTACCCCGGGTTTTTGTTACATCACTTCATGTAACAATGCTTCAAACTAAAGGTGAATACAAAAACTCTATCCGTCCAAGTCAGAAGTAACAAGGCGACGTTTCTAATCTTTTCCGATTGTGCCCCAAAGCTTTGCGGGCTGCACGACCATGAGGCAACATGCCAGACTAAGTTGCCTTCTGTTTTTGTGGCCGCCCTTGTTTCCTCTTGTGCGCTTTGTTATTACTCAAGATCCCCGGTGTGTTTCATTTCTGCACAACTGTCCATTTATTTTTTTGTCCGTATAGCAGGACTAAAGGAGGCTTCCTGTTGCAACATAGAAATCTAGTCATGCAGAAACTCAGCATGGGTGTGCATCCTGCCGCCTGTGGCAGGTAATGCTCTGGGTAAAGCTGTTCACTTTGATGAAAGTGACATGACTTTGATGTTTGGATCATGCGAAAGAAAGTTGTGTTCTTTATACATGGGCATACCTAAGGCAGGTACAAAGAACCGTTGGTGGGGAGTGGTTTCAGCTGTTAAGGTGTGTGCAATCATAAAGAAAGATACTGGGTTCCACAAAGCTTAGTGTAACCAAAGAGTGTCAGGCGATATGGAGGAGGTCTTCAGGAGACAATGGGCAGATATTTCAGGAAATTCCCCGGTACAAAGTGGATAGGGAGGTAGGTAAGTGGGAGGAAAAAAAAGTAATTTAATATAGACGCTAACATAACTAAACTGTTAAACTGATGTAGATATAGAAATTGCACCGTCTCACAGAGTTCAGGCGATTAAAGTGTTAAGTTGATTTTTAGGCTTTTATATGTCGCATATGATTTGGTGCTCGACCACCATATTCATTACAGGAGAGGCTTTGTAACAAGGACATGTGGCGAGCAGTTGGTGTCAGTGAATAGAATTGTGGTCACTTTAACAAACTGCGTTGTTGACTTATGCAGGAAAACCAGCAGCCGCTTTCTAAAAGGACTCTTTAGTTTTCCATCCATCCTTTTGCCTGGTTTGTGCCCAGCAGTATTGTCGGGCATCTGCCTGAGTCCATCTATCCAGGGCACGTAGGGTGAGGGCCGGGAGGCCGGTCCATCACATGTACCACTTAGAGCAATTTGGAGTCCTCAATCGATCCAAACGGGGTAAGTGCAGTACTTGGAGAAAGCCCCGCGCAGGCATGGGAAGAAATGCTAAGGTTATTGGCTGACTCCAGGCGACTTGATTCTTGCTGGGCTGAGAACATGCAAACGCCGCAAGGGAAGGCCCTCATTTGAATGAGGGACCCTCTCGCTGTGAGGCAACAGTGCTGTTCACCAGGCCACCAAGCTCTAACCAGGCTTTTCAATCATTGCCCTGTTCCCGGCCTCACATTAGTGATGCCTTCAGCCTCAATCCTTTCCCAGGAGTCTGAGGCTTTATGCGGCTGATCAAGGGCAATCGAGCATTCGTAACCGTACCTATCATTCTGAAAAAGACACATCGCAGTCACACCTTTTAGGATTGAGAATGGAGTTGTAGTGCTAGTAGTCTGGCCAAAATGCCAGATAATGCGAGAGGTGTCCTAAAAACTGTATCTGCCCAAGTTCCACGGAGGTACTGTACATCATGACCAATCTTCTACTATATGTTGAGTCAGTGGTGATGTGCATCAGAGGTCTGTGCTGTGTGGTCCCCACACGGCAAACAACAAGCGGTGTGGATAATTTGTTACCGTGGCTTTCACAGATTGTGACAGTTGCCCTTTGTCAGGTTTTGGATGAAAGCCACAGTTTTTTGAGCTCCTGTCCCTTTTCGAGGTCTGCGTGGCGCTGGTATTACTCACCAAGTTGTTTCGACTAAGTTGCCCTTGGTGGTAAACAGTTGAGGTAAATAGCTGATTCTCACTTATTGACAGAGTGATATTTGTATAGACTTTGCCTTTGGTTCCATTCATTCTTTGGTGCCTAGTTCCTACCCAGCCGATCTGAGCTGTGTTGTATGGTTGTGCTCTGTAGATTTAAATGCAGCCTCTAGCTGTTAAGGAAGTTCAAGACGTGTTGCTGGTTACAACTTGAAGTGGTGATGAGCTATTTAAGTTTTGGAAGGCCTTAAAGAGGTCTTGAAATTAACTTTGTAATTCCTGCATTTACCCTGGATTTTGCCACAGGCAGTAACGTGTTTAGCCTTATTACCATCTTATTTCTCTGACGAGTGTGTTTCACCTTATTTCAACTCTGTGCTCTCGGATGTGATGTTGTACCCAGCTCAGTGCACTGGTGGCTGTTTTCCTGGAGAGCTCACCTCAGATGATTGTGGAAATCAATCATCGGCATGCTGGGAGTAATGATTTTAGGCATTAGCGCACCCAGACTCTGTCAAGAGAGCATGCGGTCGGCGGCGGGGCCATTTTGTCCCTGACCAGCATACTTGAACTGCAGCCTGAATCACGTAAGTGGGTGTGTCCCACTCATACAGTCGCTAAAGGAAGGAAGGAGAAGAATTTTATTTACACGTAATGGTCTCCAACATCCTCCATAATGACTTTCCTGGACCCTGAACAGAACAGGTATAGGGCCAAACGTGGCTGCAGACTTGCCTTTAGTGTAATTGCCACTGTCCTTCTCTCTTCTTGTCTGTCTGCTCTTTCCCCGACTGGTCCGATCCAATTCAGTCCATTGACTCAGCCACGCTACTGACATATAATGCTACAGCACATATAAAATAAAGAATATCAAGAGGGCGTTTCTTGCTAAACAAATGTGTTTTGGTATGACAATAAATATTCAGTCCTGGACTGTATCCCTGAGCTGCTCAACAGAAAAGGTTGAAAGAAAACCAAAAGAAACACTCTGATTACCATCTTATGATCATATGATAGATGTGACACAATTTTGGTTTGTACATTGGTTTGCATTTTCTGTATGTGTGGGAACTTCTGCTTTGAGCAGTGCACGCTTCTCCCCTTTCATTTCTTCTGTGAAATACTTTGCGTCAGCAACTGTGGTCGAGCCGGGCTCCTGCACGTACACAAAGAGTACAAACGTATTTATGTGAGCATGTAACACCACAGTATCTGACATGCAATGACAAATTCAACACTGCTCAGCCCATGTGACCCAAAATGACACACCTGGAATAGCTGGGGACGTCCTGGACTCCCCGTGTGATCTGGATCTGCTTTACAGTCTTTAGTTTACTTTATATTATCCTACCAACAAACAAACAAGGAATTCAACAAAATATCATTTGGGTCACGTGAAAGTGTTGCCGCACATTCCCATACATGTTCATTTCCATGTCCATGTCAAACTCGCATGAACTCAGTTTCAGTTTGTTCTCGGAGCTGTTTTTTTGCACACCCTCAAAACATCAGTGGCCTCTTTCAAGTCTTACAGCATCTGCTGTCTCTTCCTGCTTCTGAAAGAGGTTTTTTTTTCTTGCCTGTTTGCATAAATCTTGTCTGCTCGATCTTCTGTTTCCCGTATGTACAAGGCGATGCTCACAATCTACTCCTCTTCCTTGAACAGATAAACGTGCAGAGGGGTTCAGTAAATAGCTTTACTTTTCTCGGTGTCGGGGTTGCCTTTTTTCCCCAAAGGCGACGCCATAATTGTTTCGCATTGCGCAGGTTTAAAAAAAAGCGAAAACAAACAATAAAGACGGATAAAAACGGGTAAAACGGGTGAACGTGACACGTGAAAGTCACCCGAAAGCGCTAGAGGAGCGTCACTCAAGAACCAGGCCGTGTACCAAACGTGCGCGGCCCGGCGCTACCGTGCAGTCACAGCCCCCAGTCAACCGCTACCACTGCGGTTATCACCTCTTTGACGGGGCTGTAATGCGGTTCACACTGTAATTTCTCCTCTCACCTACGAGTCTGTTTTGGAACCTCCGAGTGCCCTTGTTGTGTGGTGTAGTCACATGCGCGCACATGCCGGTGAGACAACAGAGGAAACGAAACCAAGATGTGCAGGGTTTTTTTTTTTTCTCCCCAGATTTATAACAGATGACTCATGAGGATGCCACACCGTCAACAGATCCTTTTTTGACTCGTCTTCTACAGGTGCAGACCCCCTGGTTTTGCGCAACTCAACGCTTTCATTTTTCTGTGCGCTCTGTGCTAGGATTCTGACAGATGACGTATTTAGTAATTCTGCTGAGATTAAAACTGCAAGTTGGGCACTGACGGAGAGGATCAGTTGTTTTGAGGCTCAACAGGAAAGTAACTTCTGGCTTCGATTTGAGGAAGTCTTTGCACCAAAAGGGCTGCTACGGAAATGTGTTCTGTTCTCATTTTTCTTTTTGCCTTTAAATCACTGTTTCAAGAGCCCTCGTGTGCAAACTTTCTTGCACAATAGTTCCTCAAGGAGTGTGGCTGTAGAAAATGACACTAAACAATAATCACAATTCCTTAGATTAAAAGCCTTGTGCTAGCTTTTAATCTGACACTTTCATCGATCTACCTACATACTGTAGCTGTCTTCTTAACTGCACATTTACATATCTATCTACCTACCTAGCTACCTTCCCAGCTATCTATCTGCCTACCAACCAACCTACCTAGCTAGCTAGCTAGCTAGCTAAAAGGTAAGGATGTAGCTTTCTAGCTAGCCACTTAGTGTCCGTCTTTTATGGACAAGAGTTTGCTCCTTCTTTGGCATGTACGGCTTTTTATTGCCTGCTCAGAATCTTGCAGGGCTTGCAGGGGAGATTTTCACCCATTTGTCTGTGCTGAAGACTGCCTTGCATCAAATGCTCTTCTGAGATCCAGCCACAGATTTTTAGCGAAAGATTACGGTTTGAGGGCAATGACGAAACGTGCAGCTTACCAGTCCTTAGGTATTCCTTTGTAGATTTTGACGTGCATTTCAGACAGTGTCATAGGGCCCATCATCTTTCTAATTTTTTACAGATGAGATGTTTGTTTTGTTTCATGTTTGTTTTATTTCCTTGTATTTGTGAGTCTGTTCTTCCTGTCCACCACTATCATGTTCTTGTGCTCATGGCTGCAATGCAAGCATGAATGTGGTGAAAAAATTCCACCTCCATCAGTCCACAGGACCTCCAAAAGATTTGTGGACTCAAGAAGTGGACTTTTGTGGTTTTGTGGAACTGGCACTACCTTGCAGGTCATATTTGTTCAGGTGTTGCCACACCGTAGAACTGTACACCACATCTCCAGAGTCTGCAAAATATTTGTGAAGGTCTTTGGCGGTCAAATATTTTATTTTTTATTTACCTTTCCAGCGGTCCAACAAGTGATGATTTCAGTAAATTTTCTTGTTCTTCCAGACCTCAGTATTTAATTCCTCTGCCAGTCATGACATTGTTAGTACAGATGTTCAATGCAGTAACTAAATAACAGGTTTTATTTTTTTAATGAAGGACTTTTGATATTAGGGGTAAGTTTCAGAGCCAGAGAAGTTGGACCGTTTTGATGTCCGCACCTCCTGGCCTTTCCAAGCAGTGACTATGAACAAGCCAGAGGGGATCTGGTTAATAAAAGTCATGACTAGACATGACTAATCATTGAATCACTGTTCAGGTATTAAGCAACTAAGATCATGGATGGATGGGGTCGTCCAAAGACATTTTCACCTCTGTGGCATCAGTGATCACTTCATTTGGGTGTGTTACTGTTTCCAGTAATGGACATTTCAAGGAATGGTGCCCAAGCATGTGTCACGTGGGCAACAAGGGAAGTGGGGGCAAGAGACGATTATGCACCAGTGCCCCCTAGTGGGGGGTTGGTGGGATTTAGTCTTCCACCATATACAATACACCATATGAAGCATATGGTGTATTACGTTATCTGACAGTTTACACACACATATACTCGCACACACTCCGGTATTGTAATATGTTGTACGTTATATATATTTTAATACATCGTTTTACACAATATCATGCTGCCACAGCCGTTTCGTTTAGCCCGTTCAAGCAAACTTCAATCTACTGGTCTGACTTTGATGCCTTGATTTTATGAAACCTCATTTCTGTGTCTGCATTCACAGTGGAGCCCCCCACGGACGTGGAGTTGGAATGTAAGAACTTCCAGAATGTTGTCAGGTGGAATTACAGCCAAGATGTACCCGGGCTGAAATTCAAAGTTTTCATCCGCGCAATGTCGAGGTGAGCACTTTTCTGTCAGAAGTTGTGAATAATGCAGATTTTATTAAGTCTGAAAGTACTTGTCACAAAGTGGGAGAGGAGAGTTTGTAGTCTTCATAAAAATAGATCACATATGATTCTGATCTGTTTTCTGACTTCAGCAGTGTTGTTTGCTCATTATTTATTTCTGTTTTCCTCTTAGGCCAGTTCAGGAGATATGGGTTGACCCGCCAAACCTCCATGTGGACATTTCTTCTTTCTCTGAACCGGATGATGATTACTATGTGTCTGTAACCGCCGTGGTTGGGGAGACAGAATCCATAGAGAGTCGTGGAATCGAGTACAGCTATTTCATGAACTCTCCCGCTGAGCAGAAGTGTGAGCAGCATTGACAATGTTAATTGAGCTTGCAAGGAGGAAGCTCAAAAAGTCACAGCTCATCTTGTTGGGCATTACAATCCTTGTGTTTTTCAGTTCAATTTGAGTAAGTCAACGGTACAGTATTAGGGCCACATTAAGAAAAAAAAATCACACATTTTGAGTCCTAAATTATGAGAATAAAGTCATAATACGTGAATAAAGTCATAATATTACGAGAATAAAGTCGTAATGTTATGAGAATAAAGTCATAAATTAAAGTCATAATATTATGAGAAATATTATGTGATTCATGTCATATTATGTGAATAAAGGTCGTTTATTAAACATGTTGACACTAAATGTTAAACGTTTGTTAAACGTTTATTAAACTGTTCAGTTTAAACTGTTTAATAAACGTTTAACATGTAGTCTACATCAATCATAGCTTAGATGTCATCTCAATGGCGCCTCAGAGATGACATGACATTGGGGGAACGTGTGCACAAAATAATTATTTCATCCCCACTAAGTACTAATTTACTAAGTACCATGAAATGAATATAACGTGCGCACGAATTACTTATTTGTGGCCACGAAATACTCACAACGTGCACACGAAATACTAAATCACAATGTCACCGAGCGTTGTGTGCAGCTGTGCAGGTTAAGAGACACGGAGGCTTCATGGTCTGCCTAATCATTCCTGGACAGCTGGAAAAGCAAAACAAGCACGTGCTAGTGATGTTTTCGGCCTGGGGGTTTTATTTTGAAGGTACACACCGGAAGTTCCTGTGTTAGTGCGGTGGTTCCGCTAATAAATGAGTTTCTGAGAAAAGTACAGTCACGTCTTTTTGGCAGACCATAAATCCTCTGTGTCCCTTATTTACCTCCACAAACAGTTACACACAATGCTCGGTTACATTGTGATATATATATATATATATATATATGTATATGTATATGTATTTCGTGGGAACAAAATAGTATTTCGTGCGCATGTTGTATTTTATTTTTCTCCAATGTCATGTCTGGATCTCAACCTACTCTAGTTGAAATGTTGAGCCTTGTTTATTCTTCCACACACCAGCAGTAGGTGGCGTTGTAACGCCATAAAGGCCTGACATTCAGAGCAGAGCAGAGGCAAGCTGCCACTGAATACATGACAGTAAATAATAAAGACATTCAGAACGTCTTTCACAGATATAGATTGCATTCATAATGTCTGCTTGGCATGGAACACATGCATTTTACTCTATAACAAAATCCACAAAGTTCTAGTAATAGAAATCACCTTCATAGTAAGCAGTGTAACGGCAGCATAGATGTTTCGCCATGCTGCACAGTGTTGACGTCCAGCTTACAGGTATGCCCCGTCCGTGCTGTCTTGTTGCAGGCTACCTGGACTTCCCGCAGGTTAACATGACTGCCCAAGATGACGGCCATATCCGCTTCCACTTCACACACCCCTGGCTGCTGTACCGTCCCAACAGACCAGATGCGAAGAGCAGGAAGAAGAAAAGCCAGAGCCCCCAGACCACCCACAATCTGCCGGAACTGAAATATGAAGTCACCGTCCTCAAGGAGGTCAGGCTGCAGCCAGCTTCACCTCTTCAGAGCTAATTCTGATCATTCTAATTCTGTAACTGGCCAAATTCTAGTTTTCAGTCAGCTCACGTGTATGAACGCCCTGTGTGCAGGACCTCCACAAGGATCTGAGCTGCAGCGAGAGCGTGTGTGAGGCGGAGCTCAATGTGGATCCCCTGCTGGACAGCTACTGTCTGAAGCTTTCGGGGGAGATGAAAAAAATTAGTCTGACGGAGACAAATCACTGCACCAAGGCGGTTCCAGCACCTGTGCCCAGTTGAGCAAACCTTCCCATTTTCTTCCTTCAAGCATGCTAAATGACTGTGAAGGCCGGAGCCGAAATGTTAAGGTGTAACCCGTTGGACCGCGCTGCCACGCGTCCAGAGCTCCAGGATATCTCACCACTCCAAGTAACAGAGACAGAGAGAGACAGAGAGAGAGAGAGAGAGGGAGGGAGAGAGAGAGGGAGAGGGAGAGAGAGAGAGAGACACAGGGAGAGAGAGACACAGGGAGGGAGAGACGGAGAGAGAGACAGAGAGAGAGAGACACAGGGGGAGAGAGAGACAGAGAGAGACGCAGGGAGAGAGAGAGAGAGAGACACAGGGAGAGAGAGGGAGAGACAGAGACGGACACAGGGAGAGACAGAGACGGACACAGGGAGAGACAGACACAGGGAGAGAGAGAGACACGGAGACAGAGACAGACACAGGGAGAGAGAGACACAGGGAGAGAGACACAGGGAGAGAGAGACACAAATATTTGGTATATATGTATGAATATACCAGTGAAATGGGTTCGGTTGAACTAGAACGTGCAAAGGCGATAAAATGAATAAAGTAAGAATCTAAAATAAGCAGTGATAAACATCTAAGACGAGGTTGGGGGAGAGCTCTGTTCACGTCAGTATTGCCATGAGTCTGACATCTGTTTCCATGCAGAGTCAAACAAGATGATCTTCATCACGGCGGGCACCATCCTGGGGGTGGCTGCGTTCGCCTTCATCCTCTTCATGGTGTACAGGAAAAAGACCCTGGCCTCTTCCTCTTTGCCGTCATCAATGGTACGTGTGCTCGGCCGCACGGCCTCGGACACCTCCCTCGTCAAAAGTTCGTCCCGGATGTGAGCCTCCCTGCGCGTGTGTGTGTGTGTGTTTCAGACGTTCCCTGGACGGCGGCCTCCGGGCAACGTCTATCAGCCCGATATGGGGGCCTGCTCCCCGGCCCCTCTGCTTTTGAGTCCCAGTGACACCGAGGACGGCACACCGGAAAAGCCCATGACCCCCATCACCCCCAACCTTGACCTCGAGATCCGGCTGCCCATCGGGTTGGACCGGGACCACGTGAAGGGTCTGAGTGAGAAAGAAGAAGAGGAGGAGGAGGAGGAGGAGGAGGAGGGGGAGGGGGGGAACGACGCGGAGTACCAGTCAGGCAGAGCCCTGGACGAAGAGGAGCCGCCGTGCTACGACCACACGGCCTACGAGACGCGCAGGAGGGTGTTGGTTGAGCTGGTGTCCGATGAAGAGGTGGAGGGCTACAGGAGCTGAGCGCCACGGCCCCCCCCGCTCGAGCCACGGACAAATTCAGTCGCCATGCAAGCCTGCGCACGCCGACTAAAAGGGACCGGGATGGGCAGACGCCGTTCAGCTTTGTGCGATCGTTGCTGTCGGGCCAGGGCAGTGCCAAGTAAAAGCAGAATCGGGGACTTCCCTATCCCTCTTCCTTCCTACTTCCCTATCCCTTCCCTATCGATCAGTTCGCTTTAGTGTAATTCGCGTTAATGTCGCGAATAGATCTCCGAGATGAAGCCCTGCAGTCAAAATGTATTTCAACTAAACCCCCCCCCCCCTTCGTGGTCAAATCAAACCAAGTGGTAATGACTACTGACGGCCAGCCTAGCCGACTGAGAGGGTGCGAGAACAAAGGTCTCTTTATGTTCATACAGGCACTCGACGTTCTTCTGCTTCACCTCCTCAGATGTGTATCGACGATGGTACTCGTGCAAGCTTTCCTTCCTGTCCTAACGGCATTACTACTACCTGCACCAGTGGTCTGGACTGCGAGAGAGAAAAAGAACAAGTACACGAATACCGCCTATATCCGCCGGCTTATTTGCACGCCCGTGTTCCTGTCGTAAACCTCGATAATGTGATGTGCGTTTTTTTTTTGTGTGTGCGTGTGTAGATTTTTTTCCATCGTTCTGGGTTGGATTTTGTTACAGAACAACCCAGAAACAAAGAGGAACACAGGATTCTACAGAGCTGCAGTGCTGTTAAGGGTCCTGTATCCCACCCAGCGCGTCACGCACTTGGCAGCGGTGCGCCAGCTGAAACGGCGCGATACTGCCAGGAGTATGAGAGACCACTGTAGAAAGGGAAACGGCAGCAAACAATCGTTTACTTTGCTTGTGGAACAGCCCTTTATCCTGTAGTTTTGGGGGTTTTTTTTGGGGGGGGTGGTTAGGTTTAGGGTTAGGAACCCAAACTCTGCCAAGGATGTTTCTGCTTCTCTCTCTATCTCTATCTCTATCTCTCTATCTCTCCATCTCTCTATCTCTCTCTATCTCTCTCTATCTGTCTCTATCTCTCTCTATCTCTCTCTCTCTCTCTCTCTCTCTCTCTCTCTCTCTCTCTCTCTCTCTCTATCTACCTCTCTATCTATCTCTCTCTCTCTGCACTCTGCACGACTAACCTGTAAGGTGCCGCTCATGCATTCTGTGGAATAACGGGGTGGAATGGTGCGACACAACCGGTCGTTTACATTAGAAAGTGTTTTTTTTTTCTTTTTTTCTGAGTTTTGTCCTAAAATGAGAAATGATAATCATGGGAAGCAGTGTCCTAGCGCTCACTCTCTACTGTATTGTGCGGCAGACGTGGTTTTAGTTACTTGGTAAGTCTGTTTCAGTTGAAATGCCCGCAGTGCCAAGACCCAACCCTGTGCACTTGAGACGTGTTGCCTAAAGCAAAGTTAGCACTTTATGACGTACGCTCCGTCACAACAACAACAACAACATGGGAAGTCTGTTAGAACAATCTCTCCTCCGTCTCCCTCGCAGACACCGCAGTCAAACTCCGAGCCGCCTGCATCCGCGTCAACTTGTTACTGGGTGAGGCCGTTTCGGAAAGGCTTTAATAGTCCATTTTTACAACTGAATCGCATTTCAGCCAGCGTAGCTAGTATTAGCTGGCATGTAGCCACTTGAGCTTGCGGTATTTCCTGCCCATCTCACCCCATGCAAGGAAGCACCGAGGACCGCCACTGGACGGGGCTTTTAAGTGGTACGGGCTCTCGCACGGGGACACGTTTTGCACACGTGGTGTTGTCTCGCTGTGGTCCTGTGTTTTCAGATGGGCTGGAGGCGGCAGGGATGTCTCGCCAGCCTGACTCGCCAGTGGCCAAGTTTGGAACTGTTATTCAGTGCAATGTTAGGAATAGGAAATGCTCCAGCACCTCGTGCGTGAGCCCGTGGCTACTACTGTCCCATCCGTTTCGATGCTCGCGTCGCCATCTGTGTGCCTTTACCCGCTCGTCCGCGTCATTTTTTTTTTTTTGTATCTTCGCAATGAAACGCCCGAATAAAACAGTAACTGCGCATTCTGCCTTCTCCTTGTGTCTTGTGTCTCGCCCTGTGTGGTCGAACGGCAGCAGGGGATGTCATGCGGGCTGTGGAATGGAGCCTGTGACCCAGAACCCAATGTTGCTTTCATTGACTTCCAGCGACCATGAAATGCCACCTGTTTGAGGAAGGGAAGTTGGTATTTGAGTGAAAGGACAACCGAGTCACGGCTGCACACACACACACACACACACACACACACACACACACACACACACACACACACACACACACACACACACACACACACACACACACACACACACACACACACACACACACACACACACACACACACACACACACACACACACACATACAAATGCATACATATACGCATGTCACTTTGGCAATCAACTCTGTTCCTTCCCCTAAAACCACTATTGTCAGTGACACGGGAGAGCTTCTTTGTGTGTTTCCATATGGGGAGTTTCCTTCCTCTTTGCGGTGTGTGTGTGTGTGTGTGTGTGTGTGTGTGGGTGGGAGTGGGGATGCCTGCCTCTGTTCCCACAAGTTAATTAAAGACTTTGTTACTGGCAATGCCCCTCTCAAACCCATAACCCGCGGCTATGTGTCAACTTAAGATGTGAGCTCGAGGTCATCCGAAATACTGAGCAGTTGGGTTACCATTGAATACGTTTAGACGTATACATTTTCACCCGTGCACGATCTATTCTATATATGGTCCTGAATCTACGTCAATGCTCGTCTGCACAGAACTGCTGCCCCCAAAGGCAAATAAAGTTCTTGAAGTGCCCTGTGTACCCTTTTATTCGCATGCTCCATCCATCCATCTTTAATAAATTTATACTGGTCTCTGAGTGGTCCCCCTTTATTCCAGAGCTCCTTTCCTTCCTCCCACACATCAGACTTTCAGCCAGTTTCTCCTATCTCTCGGTGTTCCTGCACTGCACACACCCTGTGCCTTTTCCACCCTTATTCCGCGCCGGGATGGAAAAAAGCCCACAAGCTGCTTGTGGGACAAGGACGAAGCAGCTGCACCGTTTCACAAGTGTTGCACAATAGATAGAACAGAGTATCGTCTATAAAGATGTACGTCGGAAGTTGGATTTACACAGACGGGTTTTGGCGCCATAGACACTCCCATAAAAATAGAGAGAGGCATTAACTTCATTATCAGTGTGAAGCAGTAAAATAATCTGGCCTCCGGCGCAGGCTTTTGATAGCTATTGATTTCAGTGTGACGTAGAGCCACGTAATCGCAGCTTTCCAGTCACCTGTTGATGTTTCCAGGAAGGTGTTTGCCTGTGACAAGGTGTTCTGGTCATTGAACAAAACAAGTAGGGTGTCTGGGAAAGCAGATGGAGCTTCCCGTGTGGGAAGGGGGGCGACATGTTGACATGTCGGAGCAGGAAAACCGGAGATGCAAATGGGGCTGCTGACTCACTGCGATGGCTCTGGCATGTCTGCGGGTTCTTATGTGTGCTCCGCTTCAAACGTGGCCTACAAGAAGAGGGCGGAGAGGAGATCAGACAAGTGATGCTCGGGAAGAAAAACATGTCAGTCAAAGCCAGAGTGAGATGGAGAGTGAGATGGAGCCCGAGGGTCTGGAGGAAACCTGACCAAAGAAAAAGGGGCTTTGTATTGAACTTTACTTTTCCTTACTTCTGTTTACCATGCCGTAAATCATTCTTGCGTTTCTTTTTAAGTATCCGGGCTTCTGCGGCATCCAAGAACCCGGCAACACCTATTACCTGGAAAACATGTTAATGGGTTGGAAAAAAAAAAAAAGTGCTACCAGGATGTTGTGACAGTGATGGGAGGTAAATGAGGAAGCTGCGGGAGGTTAAAGGCGGCGCTGCTTGCTGCAGCGGCAGTCCACAGCAGCTCCACCACCTGCACCATGACCTGCTGCCTGCCGCCTCTACTGCTGCTGCTGCTGAGACCCCTGGGACTCCTGGCCACCCCACTGACAGGTATGGCAGCCTGTGTGTGAGTGTGTGTGTGTGTGTGTGTGTGTGTGTGTGTGTGTGTGTGCAAGAGAGATGCTGTTATTCATATGTGGGCACCTTTAATTTCGCAGTTCTCTCTGGAAATCAGGTTCGGTCCTTCTGTTGTGTGAAATCTGGCAGATTTACATGTGTTCCCTGCGAGAAAAACAAGTTGAATTCACCTGGTTGTAAATGTTATGAGTCGTGTCGAGGTGCTCTTTAACCGTTTTATGTTATTGTGAATCTATAATGAGATGCACTTTTTTTAATCAACCCCAATTTTCTTTTAGTGGCTTGTCATTCCTTAAGAAAGCAGGCCATCTCACTCAAATACCAATATGAAACATACTGTGTTATATACCAAACAATATTCAGTTTCAGTGTTGGGTGTTTTCATTTTCCACAGCTTTTCCACAGAAACTTTAAATAGTTTCAGAGCAGTTGTACTTTGTTATGAATGTTTGTTTTAGATATGAAAAATATCCACAAAAGAGTTGATTAAAAACACAATATAACACAAGTTTTATAATATGTGGATTACTAAATGATCACAATAATCTAAAAATACTTTTTTTCTTTTTTTCCACAACTTTGGTTTGAGCCCACATTATTTGTGGACTCAAACCAGCCCACATATTTAACCCATATACATAATGATAACTGTAGTTTTAGATTTTAAGCTATTTGCCTTACTCGAGTTGCACAAACAACAAAAACAGAATTCTCATAGTTGTGTAATCTAGGCTTTGAAACCATTTCGCAGTAAAAATCAGTTGAGATTCTGAGTAGGTCTGCTCCAGCTCCAGCTCCAGTGTTTCTGTCCTGTTCGTGAAGCCGTTTCCGCCCTTTATGAAGGGGCGTCTGCTTATCAGCCCTTTCTGCTGTAACTAATCAGCCTCCTCTCATAAACCCGGCCAGCCTCTGCCTCCTCGCCAGCCTCCTCACTTCCCCCGATGCTGGCTCCACCTCCCCAGGTCAGGTTTGATTCGGTGGACTATAGAAACATCCTGCGCTGGAGCCCACCCACCGACAGCCCCTCCCTGACGTACCACGTCCAGTGGAAAATGTGAGACAACAAACACACACACACACACGCAGATAACATGTGTTGTCTTAGATAAGTGAATGCAACGTACTCCAAATATTTTGGAACACTGCGACGGTCGTATCTCGACTCATATCTCACTCCACTACTAAACAAACGGCTAAGCAAACGTTGACTGGAAGCAAGTCGATGGCGCTGGAAAAGATCCAGGAGGATGGAGACCTTGTTATCAGTTCATTAAAAATGGCACTGATAAATCGCTTCGTGTGCTCCACTAGGAGGCTCCATATGAGTTGCAGTGCAAATTCGTTAAAAGAAATGACCAGTTGTGCCCTTCAAAGTTCCAAAGCTTCCACCGCATCAAGTCTTTCCTCTTTCGTTGTCACTTCATTATGTCACCGGAGTGGTGTCACTTCATCTCTGTCGTGCCTTGACAATCGACCGAATACTCACATTTGAATAAAAGTCTTCTCTCAGGAACTCGTGTTGCGTACGATTCCTTTCTACCACTTCACGGTCCAATATTTGAAATTATATTGAAATATTTGAATGAAATTTCAGACTGGAACGGCTCCTCCGTTTCCCTTTGCTCCTCTTCTTCTCATTATTCCTATTGTGTCATTATATCAGAATTACTATGTTGCTCTTTTAGTGTCCGTAGGTAGTTTTACTGCCTCCTCAAGCATTAGAGCAGGCCGCGGTTGTCATAGCCAATCATCTGCTGGCAGGAACAAAGAACTCAACAAGTCAGTGACAATATGTACATTGTGAACACCCCTTGTCCTTAGAGCCTCTTAAAGGCTGAAGAGGTGGCGTGCAGATGGCTGATTTGTCCTTGTGTTGACTCCTCAGCTACGGACAGCCCCAGTGGTTGGATGTGCAGGGATGTCAGGGTGTCCAGAGGCTGCACTGTGACCTCAGCTCCGTCACCTCCGAGCCACGGGAGTGGTACTACGCCCGGGTGCGCGCCTCCGCCCCCGCCTCCAGCCAGTCAGCCTGGGCCCTCTCCCGCAGGTTCAGCCCTCGCTGGGACAGTGAGTTGTTACACGCCTCCACCTCTACCTGAACACCCACCGTCGTCTCCACCCTCGCCCGATTTCCACTGCGATTCACCGGTTGTAATCTGATGCCCTCGTGTGCCTGCAGCCAGAATCAGCCCCCCTGTGCTGAAGCTGACCGTCATGCAGGACGGCGTCATGGTCCGAGTCAAGTCCACCAGGCAGCTGCGGAAGATGCACAGCAGCCTGCAGTACAAGGTCTACCTCATACGCCCCAGTGGAGAGGAGGTACACACCAAGATTGCTCTCATGTTGAACCATAAGACCATAGCCCCTGGATGAGTGCCCGATAACCTGGACTCCCCTGTGCGCTCCAGGAGGTGCTTGAGATGGAGGCCCTGGCAAACAAGCGCACTCTCAGGGACCTGGAGCACAAGGTGAAGTACTGCCTGCAGGCCCAGACCGTCATCCCCCAGCAGGCCAAGACGAGCGCCAGGAGCTCGGCGGTCTGCGTCCACACGCCCTGATGGCACAGGTACGAACTCATGCTCATCCATCACACCGCATCATAACCCTCGCCAGGTCTTGGGAAATCAGAGCGGGCGTCAACCGGGTGGATTATGTTCGCGAGATCCAAAATGTAGATGACTTCGATACGTTCATATGGTGATACCGGACTCGCCGTAAGCTTAGGTTCATGTCAATCGTATAATGAAGACCTAAGTATGTGCGATCTGAGACATTTTTTGTGATGCGATTTTCAAGAAAATGTTAGCTGCTTGTGTAAATTTACTGAGGGAAGCATACAGACCTTCCAGAGAGAACGCTGCGCATCAGTACTATCTAAAAATGGTAACAACTCACATTCAATTCGCATCGGCTACATGCATTAGCTTGTCCCAACCCACAGGGGGCGCCAGATCCCAGCCCCCACCCCAAAGTACGCACCTTAAAGTCCAGCGGGGGAATTTCTCGTCGCATGCTCGGAACCACTGGGTCAAACGAAGCGGGGCGTACCGTGCGCGTACTAAAAAGCGGAGAATCATCTCCGCCCGCCGCCCCATACGCTACAAGCGAGTTTGGCCGCGTCTGCGCCGCACAAAGGGCGCCTGGGCGGCACGGTAAACCGACCTCTGGCCGGACAAAAGGCTGCCGAATGACAAGGCGCGTATCGGCTGTCGCACGACGACCGCCCCCGGGCCGCGAGGCGCTGGGAGTGGGAGGGAAGTTGAAACTCCTGCAGGAGGAATCCTGGCGCTCGGAGCGTCCCACCACAATGGCCGCAATTACCCACGCCCCAGCCCGCCGCTATTTTTAGCCTGCTGCGACGGATGCGCCGAGCGCCGGCGGTTCGGGTGGGGGGCGGGGGAGGGGAGCTCCCGTAATCACCTCTCTCCATTTCCCATGTTTCAGTTCTCCTTCTGTTACCGTGTGCGCTCACCTGACCCTCCCTCCCTCCCTCCATCCATCCATCCATCCATCCATCCGTCCATCCAGGAAATCCACCAAACGCTACCTCGATGGCGGCAGCCGCGTACCACGCCGGGACCGGTCATGCACTTTGAGAGGAGGAGGACCCCCGAATCATCTCTGAACGACACTGGTCGCGCCGGAAAAGCCTTACGACGCCGCTTCACCGGCGTTTTATGGGCCTTTTTTCATTTGACGCCATTTCATGCTTATCTGGCAACCCCGAGCGGCTGTCTTGCGGCCTCTTATATATATATATATATATATATTTATATATGCGGCCATATTTTTGAGCGTTACCTTCCAGAATGAAAGTTTCTGACTGAGATTGGTGAAGGCCTTGGGTTCAGGCGTCTTTCCCAGTTGTTGTTCATTATTTATTCATTTTTGCTACGCTTTTTTTGTTTGTTTTTTTTGGAATTTTCACGTCCAACCCATTCAAAAATGGGCGAAAATGATCGGAAAGGGAACAGGATCCTGAAACCGACTTAACTTGACTGAACTCAAAACGGGCGTCTTATCCTGTCACGCAACTGTTTTGTCATTCGCCGTAAGCCAAGAAAACGCACCGTTCCTCACTTGTGCGGACATTCGTCTTTAAAAGGTGATGTGGACAAGGTTTCAGTTCACGCCACGACATGTGTCGTGGCGTGGCGGCTCGGTCGCTTGACTCTGAAAACGTACTTTTCATGTGTCAGATGTCCAATAAAAAAAAACAACCTGTGAAACAACTCGGTTTGAGGTTTTTCTTTTTGACACTACACGACAACAACCCTAACCCTAACGTCTTCCTGAGACAGCTGGGAAGTCCAGCGTGTCTTTGAGTTTTACCCAGGGAACTTTGACAATCTGTAAAACTTTATTGACCGGTGGCTGCGATCGGACAAAGGAGAAGCGGGCGGCGTCGAGTCTCGATTGCGACTTTATTCGACATGTTGATAAGAGTTGATCAGTGGGGGGGGGGGGGGGGCGCGGGATAACCAATACTGTGAAGACAACAAAAAAAAACCCGTCCAGTGGAGAAAGGATGAAGGCGGGGGCCCAGAGGTGAGCCGCTGGGGGCCACCGGGAGCGTCGTCGTCGTCGTCGGGATGGGGGGGGGGGGGGGGGTGGCCTCTGAGGTGGTGTGTGCGACGGGTCCGTACAGGGCCCTCGTCCGTGTACGGACGCCTCACTAGCAGCTAGTTCATTTAGTGGTTTTGGTCCTGAAGACAGAGAGGGAGAGGGAGAGAGAGGGAGCGAGGCAGGGAGAGAGAGAGAGCGAGGGAGAGAGAGATAGAGTGAGGGAGAGAGGGAGGGAGGGAGGGAGGGAGAGGGAGAGAGGGAGGGAGGGAGGGAGAGGGAGAGAGAGACGGAGAGAGAGAGCGAGAGAGAGAGAGAGAGCGAGAGAGAGAGAGAGAGAGAGAGAGAGGCCTTGGTGTCGCTCGACTTCAATTTGGTCCCGTAGCCGGAGGGTCGAACGCGCCGTGCTGGGAGTTGATGTCCTGGCCGCCGTTGGTCTGATGTGTCGTGGAATGTTCGGTTTTTGTGGAGCGCAGACGACAGGACTGCGGACTTCGGGTCAAGTGTCCGAGAAGGGCGGGGGGGGGGACGCACAGACGGGCCCTCATCTGTAAAGCAAGTACCAGCGACGCCTCGGCTCGTGAACTCCACCTCAGGCGGCCGGGCGATTAGTAGGCCTTTGCACCGTTGGAATGACAAGTTATATATATATATATGTAAAAAAAAAAAAAAAAAAAAACAGGACATGGGAAACTTCACATTCTACATCATCATCATCATCATCATCATCATCATAACGAGCCACAGTGACACGCGTCGGGAATCACAGTCGTATTTACACCATTTGGGAGTCCGCGCCGGGTTGTTCATGAGGCCTGGCTTCGCCTTTCAAACGTGTAACAAGGGAGCTTTTCCCTGCAGGCCGAAGCCATCAGAACGTTGGGGGAAACATCGTCGTCGTTGTCGTCATCATCGTCAACATGACATGACATGACATGACATGACATGACATGACAGACAGAACCCAGGAGTGACCAAAGAAGTGGGCTGGCTAGAAATCCTTTTTTTTTTTTTTTTTTTCAATAAACTCAAGACTTTCCTGAGAGCTTGCTGAGATGGAGCTTTGGCTACGTGAGGCTGTTTTTGCTTAGTGTTAATGTGGAGCAAGAGGGGGGGAGTGGGGGGGGGGGGCAGACTAGTAATACAACCAAAGAAACAAGGAGGGCTTGTTATGGGTGGGAGACTGGAATGACTCTAAGAAGAGGAGGACCCCGGTCAGACTCGCTCGTAACATCCAGCTCTTCTTCTTTTAGCCCACACCCCTTGGAATCGAGACGGGGATGGGGACTCGAGGTATGACGTCCGGGCGCGCAGCAGATCCTCATTTCAAAAGCTCAACGCGAGCTTGGACCGCCCGGAGCACGACGGTCATTACACAAACCCCGGTCGTACTGCGTCATTCCGGAGCACCAATCGGAGGCCTTCGCGCCGATCGACCGATCTGAGGGGCTCCATCCATTCGCATCGGCAAATCCGATCCGAATTTTCAAGTGATAAGATTCCGTGCGGGACTTCCAGTGTTGTCCTACGTGCGGCTCTGGTATCTGCGGGGGGGGGGGGGGGTGCCGGATCTTGGATGCGGGATCCAGACCCGGCCCGTAACCTGTCGCCCAGGCCCACAGGGCTCCTCCAAAACGACGGCGCGTACGCAGTGTATAAAAAGAAAAAAACGAGCGCCAGCGTCAGTCCGCTGATGAGTAAAAAGAAATATTTACAAAAAAAACGAGTCTTTTTTTTGTCTTCTTTTTCCGCTCCGACATCTCAAGGGTAACATGCATGCATGATCGAGGTCGAAAGAAAAGCGAAACAAAACAAAAAAAAATCTAAAAGTGCGATCGCACAACTTTGCAACCGACGTGGAATGTATGTGTCCCGCTGTTTTGTTTTTGTTTGTTTTTGTTTGTTTTTTTTTTTTTGCTAAGGTAAGGTCAAGTCTCTTCATATTAAATTACCTATAAAAATATATATATAAATAAAAAGGTGAAGGTATTGTGTTGCGAAAGCTGCAGCAGCGGTCAACGTTTAGCTGCACCGACAGAGCGAGGAGACAGATGGGGGGGGGGGGTGGGGATAGAGAGAGAGAGAGGGAGTGAGAGAGAGAGAGGCAGAGATAGAGATAGAGAGAGAGAGAGAGAGAGAGAGAGAGAGAGGTGGTGGTGGAGCACCGAGGAGGAGTGGGGAAGCTGCTGATGCAGCTCTGGAATGTTCTGCTCAGGTTTCCCAGCAATATTTGTGTGTGTGTGTGTGTGTGTGTGTGCGGTCAGGAGACAGGCACAGCAGGCTGAGGCGAGGGTGCGCGTTTCCAGAACATCTGGCGTCTTGGCCGCGCTCTAGGCGGCGCTGCGTTCCCCAGACGGAGCCCGGCTCTCGGCTTGCGGGGGGGGTGGGGGCTCCAAACCCTCCAGGAGCGTGGGGCCCGGAGGCCTCCGGGCCCCACGCTCCCTTCACGAGAGGAACTCCTTCTCCAGCTCGAAGACGGAGGGCCGCGCCGGGGAGCTCTGGATGCGGCACAGCGGCACGGTGCAGTCCCGCTTCTGGCCCTCCGCGTCCATGTCCAGCAGGGAGCAGCCCACAGCCACCTCGGAGGAGAGCACCACGCTGAGGCCCTGCGCCGCCTTCTCGCCCGAGTAGTGGCCCAGGGAGTAGCTCTTGTTGCGGCCGCGCAGCAGGGCCCAGGCGTGCGGCTTGGCCCGGAAGGACACGGGCCGCGGCCGGGAGAGGGCCTCCCGCTCGCCCGCGCCCTCCCGCTCCCTCTCCTGCTTCCTCTGGAGGGCCGGGGGAGGCGGGCCGGGCGGCCCGTTGGCTGGAAGCCGAGCGCAAAACCAGGTTAGAGCAGAAGGAGGGGAGGATTTAGGTTTAGGGCAAGTGGAGGGCCGGAGCGTGACTCACTGTTGTGGCTGCTGGCGTACTTCTTCCGGCGTAGCCGCGTCCCGGTGTTGTGGTTGCCGGGCTCCGGCTGGCTCTGGGCGGGCCCCGCGCCCCTGCCGCCCGGGCCCTCCTCCCTGTGGGGGTGGGCGGCCGGCAGCTCGGCCCTCCCGGGGCCGCCCTGGGACACCTCGGCCTCCGACTGCAGCAGGCACTTGGTGGAGTTGCACTCGGCGATGGCCGACATGGACACCAGGTTGGCGGGCGGCGGCGCGGCGTGGCCGGGGCGCCGGCTCCTCGCGGCGGGGGCGGCCGCCCGGCGGCGAGGTGCTGCGGCGGAAGCGCGTGGCCCGCTGGAACAGGCCCTCCTTCTTCTTCTTCTCCCTCTCCTCGCGGGGCGGCGGCGGCGGCTCGCACTCCTCGCCGGGCCCGGCGGCCCGCAGCGCCTCGCGGAGGTCGTAGCCCAGCGCCACGGAGGCCAGCAGCGAGCCGCAGCCGTACAGCGCCGAGTCGGTCCGCCGCCGGCCCGACGCCCTCTTCAGGCTGTTGGTGGGGGTGAGCTGCGGCGTGGTGGAGGCGGACGAGGTGGAGGTGGTGGTGTAGGGGTCCTCGGGGGTGTCCGGGGCGGCGCCCGGGCCTCCTGGGCTGGCCCCGCCATCCCCTGGGCCGCAGTGGGCGCCGGGGCTCTGAGGCTGAGGCTGCGGCGGCGGCTGCTGCTGCTGCTGCTGCTGCTCGTCCCTCCACAGAGGTAGATCGATGTACACCTGGTTGGGGAACTTGAGCTGCTTTGGCTTGGAGCTGCTCTCAGGACACTCCTGGGAGAAGGCCTCGTCCTTACCGGCCCCAGCTGAAAGCACAACCGCCCCGAAGCAAACGTTACGACCGGTGACGGCCCAAAGCAGCCCCTGCTCCTCTGTGGCTACCTTCACACCTCCCGATTATTTCACGAGTGTAAACACACGCCGAATCAAATCCGATCTCCTTGAATTCAACCTGGGTCACTCTCAGAGCAGGTCCTCATTCAGATAAGTGTCAGTCTTACCTGCCACGCACACGATTCTACTCGGTGTCTCTTGCCTGACACCTGATTGGAGGCGGACATAAGCATGCTTTGCTGCACATTTGCCACATTCATATTCAATGTCTAGTTCAGTCTCTGTTCAGCTCTGCCTGTTTTAGTAGTAGTAGTAGTACTAGTAGTTTTAGTCGTATTCAATGTATGTATAATGAGGACTTCGTGTTTTCAGGACCCGCTGTACATCTGTGGCAAACTTCCCACTCAATAACCCAGAGGTGAAGACCGGTTTTACTCTCACCTTGTTCCGCAAACAGGGCGGCGAGGGGCACAGACTTCTGGGACTTGACCAGGCTGGTGGACCAGGGGTTGCTGCCATCTGACAGGGGACGCACTCTGACGACCACACACACACACACACACACAGAGTGACACTGTGCCCGTGGGCTTCTCTCAGTCACTGCGGGGGGACAGCTTGAAAGCAGCTCAGAGGGCCGGTTTAAGAGCGGTTCAAGACGGATGCTGATCGGGCCCCAAGGGAAACCCTACATTCAATGGCACAGGCTTTTCACGGACTGTCCCTTCCCATCAGCGTTGGTGGACGTGTGGCAACATGTGGACTCAAGATGGTGCTGTTGGCCGATCCTAACAGGCCCTGGGCCGAGTGGAGCTCGGTGCGGGACTCTGAGTGTGCGTGTGTGTGTGTCAGAGTGAGCGGAGACGAGCCGTACCTCTCGGCGGCGGCGGGCCTCTCTTTGCTCTGCACCGAGCTGGGGCCCCAGGTCCGCCCTTTCTTCTTGATCCCCTTCTTCACGTCGTCGAACTCCTCCGGCCTGAAGAGGGAGCTGCGGCCCCACGTGCGGTTGCTCTCGTCCTGAGTGACTGTGGACAGAGCGAGCGGCCGCCAGGCGTTACCAAGGGCCTCCCCACACACACCGTTCCAGGGTCTAGCCGGACGTGTTAGTCGGATTATCAGAGGCCCCGGGCCTTCCCTAAAATCCCTGGAGCAATCCCAATTAGTCATTTATAAGTGACCAAGCAGCCAATGAATACCACGCCGGGGTTTTGTTAAAGCTTTTAAGTATGAATGAGAACCACGTTTGATTCGGGAAGGGAGGGTGCGGTTATGAAAGACGGCTGCGGTTATGAAAGCCTCCCATCATTGTTGGGTTAGTGGTTGCTGGTGAGTGCCCGCTCCCGGCTGACGGGGTGGGGGGTGGGCCCCCCACGTCAGCCACACCGCGCCGCCCGCTTGCCTGTCCGCCGGGGCGCCAGCTCGCCGCTCAGGTCCACCTCCTGTTGGTAAACATGCAAACTGTCCCTCCGGACGGGGGAGGTCACTGAGGGAGGGGGGAGACACACGCGTTAAGCCCCCACCCGGCCCACAGCGGCCCGCCGGGAGCCGGCCGTGACACATTCACGAGAGGCTCGCAGACAGAGAGGGAGCGTCACCGGGACGCTGCATCTCACATCCCATCCCATCACATTAGAAACTCCTCGAGAGGCTCTTTCTAATCGCCTCCCCCCTCTGGGAAGCTACACGCTGTTCACACCGAGTCCTCTCCGATCAGATGTGCATTCGGGAGGAGCTGATCTGGCCGAGGGGGGGGCAGTGGCGGACAGACCGAGGAGAAAAGGAGCACTCACGCTGGATGGCTCGCAGGCGGGGGATGAGCGTCGGGCTGCTGGGAGGAGAGGAGCTGGTGCTGTGGAGGCTGCGCCTCTTGTCCATGGAGGGCGACGCCTGCACTGTGATCTTGTGCTGGAAGTCTGCAACGTCACCAGAAACCCCCGAGCAGCTCAGCCACACACTCACACAAGAACATTTGGAGAGCATTCAACACACTCCAGACAACCCTATCAACTGAACACAGTTGCTACGTGCGAGCGCTCGCTCACCTGAGGGCAGGCTGATGCGGTTGCCGTCCTTCAGCTTGAGGCGGGAGCGCTTGAACTTGCCCTTCCTCTTCTTGACGTTGGGCTTGTCCTTGTTGAGCTGGAAGATGAGGATGTTGAGCTCCCGCTCCAGCACGTTGATCTCCCGCTCGGCCAGCTGCTGCTCCCGGCGCTTCAGCAGCTCCTCCTGGGACTTCTGCTGCAGGGCGGCGCGCGTCAGCTCCTCTTCCCTGGAACGCAGCTCCTGGACCAAACAGGTTCCAAGACACACACACACACACGCACGCACACATGCTTGAATAAGCAGACAGACTTGCATTGTGTTGTCACAATCTGCCCTAATATACCCACACACTGGTCGCCATCGGTTTCCCCATCTGCTCTCAGTTCTAGCTGTGAGCTCTGGCTGAACAATACCTGGAGTCGGTACCAGCACAGTGTGTATGTATGTATGTGTGTGTGTGTGTGTGTGTGTGTGTGTGTGTGTGTGTGTGTGTGTGTGTGTGCGTGCGTGCGATGGACCAGGCCAGTTCTAATGTTGCTTGAGACTTTTGGTTGAGGATTCTGTTCCATCCTCCTCATAGTGACGGAAACGAGCAGTTTGAGGAGCAGCTGCAGCTTCCAGCGCCCACTGTCTGTTGTGGGCACATTTGGTTTTTCACTATAAGTGCTTTTCCCACCGCACGGTACATTGCCCACACACAAGTATGGCAAGCTACTGTATCATAGCTGTATCATGTGATCATGATCATCACGGTGATCACGTGTTAGAGCAGGCTTTGGACGTGAGTCCCAAACGGAGGAGAAAGCGCTGCGGTGAGTGACGCCAGGCAGCTTCTCTAATTCCTTAATGACAGGAGAGAAGCTGCCACAGACGGGCATCGCTGAGGTGGGCCGCACTGTTAACGGCGTATTAGACTAGTGAAACAGGTTGGTTCGGGGGGGGGGGGGGATTACTGCCTGCTGTGTGACACAGGGTAAGCCGTGGGAGGAGGAGGAGGAGGAGCAGGAGAGGGCCCTTTAGCTTTCTGCGCTGCCTCCGTTTTCCCCTTTAATTGCCCTCAGCTGAGCAACAATAATCTTTACTGGATGACTTCCACGAAGCAGCTTTACAGTCAAGCCCCTCCAGCCACCCACCTAGACCCGGATTACCGTGGGATGGTTTTACGGGAAGGCTGTTCGAGCGCCGATCTCGGGAACAGCGCGATGGGAACATGTTCCAGGGCTGTGATGAAGAGCCGGCTCGTAGAGGTGGGGAGGCGCCGACGAGTCAGAGGAGGGTAAGGGGGGGGGGGGTGTCCCCGTAACTGCGGCGGACCACACGGACGTGCCCCGCGGACTGAGTTTCGATATGAGGCAGCCCTTTGCGCTGATCCGGCGGTTTCCGCAAACACTCATTAACCCGGGTCTTTAAGCCAGCAACGGGAGACCCACACAGGAAGCAGATTAAGCTCTTAACGGGGGGGGGTACGCTCGCCATTAACGACTTGGTTCTGTTAAACGTGTGATTAGCCCGGGGCGTGGAAAAGCCGTCCGGGGCGACCTGGCGCATCGCGTCGCTCAGTTATAGAGCGACGCGAGAACCAGGAGGAAGAGGAGGAGGAAGAGGCCCAGCTCCCCCACATCACACGTGTAACCCCCCCCGCCCACCCCCCCCCCCCGCCCGGGGCTCGGGCCCACCTTCTCTTTGGTCCTGAGCTCGTCAAACATCTCCTGGATCTCCACTCGCCAGTCGTCCTGCATGCTGTGGAAGGAGTCCTGCGGCATGGTGGCCATCACCGCCTCCTCGATGGCCGACAGCTGCTCCAGGATGCAGGAGAACGACGGGCGCACATGGGGGTCCTGATCCCAGCACTCTGCGCACACACAGAACACGGTTAGCGCTGTTGCCTCGCTGGGAGGGAGACCTGGGGTCGGCTCCCCAGGAGCCGAGGCGAGCCCGCAGCTGTTCCGTCGCGGGGTCAATTACCTTCCATGAGCTTGGCGAAGGGTTCGGGGCAGGTGGAGGGGATGGGGAGGGTCAGTTTGTTGACTGCCACACCGTAAGCAACGGCCAGGCCGTCTATGCCGCGGTACGGCACCTCCCCGGTTAACAGCTCCCACAGCAACACCCCGTAGCTGGCGGATGAGACGGACAGAGAGAAGAACCAAATGTAACCACCGAGCTACGTCCGATGAGTGGGAGCAGCTTCCCTTTCCTGTGTCTGTGTGTGTGTGTGAATGCATGTGCGTACCCCCACACGTCGCTGCCTTTGGAGAAGAGGGACGACTTGATGACCTCGGGCGCCATCCAGGAGTAGGTCCCCGCCGCCGACATCTTCGTGGTCTTGTGCCACTCCCTGGCCAGGCCGAAGTCCGTGATCTTCAAGGTCTTCCGCCCGATGTCGTCGTTCTCGATCCGTTCAAGTAACAGAACTGCGGGGAGACAGAGCGGAGCGGGAGGGAGTGAGAGACGGGGAGGGATGCAGGGCCGGGCCGGGCCGGACAGATGTGGAGAGGGGAGGAGAGACAGAGAGACAGACAGAGACAGAGAGACAGAGAGACAGAGAGACAGAGAGACGAAGAGAAGAGAAGAGAAGAGAAGAGAAGAGAAGAGAAGAGAAGAGAAGAGAAGAGAAGAGAAGAGAAGAGAAGAGAAGAGAAGAGAAGAGAAGAGAAGAGAAGAGAAGAGAAGAGAAGAGAAGAGAAGAGAAGAGAAGAGAAGAGAAGAGAAGAGAAGAGAAGAGAAGAGAAGAGAAGAGAAGAGAAGAGAAGAGAAGAGAAGAGAAGAGAAAGTGCTACGGTCGCCCAGGTGGGGGGGTGGGCATCCAGCATGAGCATCTTTAAGGTGGTCGGATAGAGGCATTCGGGGCCCGCAGTCAGCACACTGACCTTAATGGACACATTGTGACAAGCCGCGCGCCAAACGTGTCAGAACTGGGACAGATAGATAGGGGGGAGGGAAATGCGGGAGGGGAGGGGAGGAGAGGAGGACGTTTTTCCATCTCGGGCCAAATGGATTTTCGCCACGTCCAGGGCCACGTTTGGTCCCGATCTCGCAGCCCGTCCATTCATTCATTCCAATTGTCAAAATTCTAGATTTCTGCACGTAGGCTGACAAGCACAAACGCCTTTTCTGGATCAACATTCTAAATAAGGACGACCGACTTGACTTTTTATGCTACCCTGTGCTATCTTAAAGGGCCAGCGTGCGACCCGACGAGGGCATGCCCCGCCAGTGGTGCTCTGGCCCTCACAGAGCAGCACCAGCCGCCGGCCCCCTAGCGGCCGGGGACCCATCCGTCCCCGGGCCCCAGCATACGCTTGTGTTACGCCCGCGTGACGTGAAGGTCCCTCCTCGCCACGAACAGGGGCTGCCGGTGCCATTACTAGCCCGGGGCTCGCCGGGGATCCTCTAGCCCGGGCCGGCAACAAAAGGCATTCCATTACAAACAGGTTTCGCCGGAGCCACGCTACACTCCCACTTCCTGCCGTCGCGTCTTCCCGGGCCGATTCCGTGGATTCCTCGCAGCGGGCCGCGCCGCCCCATCATGACCGACGGCGGCTCGGTTACACAACCCGGGGAGGGGGAGGGCGCTTTTGGGATAAACCCCGTCCGCGCCGATTGGCCTATAGAATGTCATGCCAAACAGCGTCTTTGGAGCGCCACGATACTTTGGTGTCAGCCCTCTAGAAATGTCTGAGAGAATGGGACCCGGGCCCCGTCCACATGACTCCGCGCTGACGTGATCCCCGCAGCGGCTTTGAAGCGAGGCCAACAACACGCAACGCGTTGCTGGCCTCTCTCCCATCCAGAGCAACGCACCACGTCCCTTTAAGAGAAAACTATGTGACGGTAAGGAGGAGGGCCAGAGAGCCATACTGTGTAGTATCTGCAAAGGGGTCTTTTACATTTAACTTAAGTATTGATTTATTCTGAGATACTATATTAAGAGTGGAGGTGGTATTTGGAGGTAGATGGGATTGTTTAATTAGTATTTTTTTCCCCTTTCTTTTCCACAATTGTAGGTCATATTTTTCATTCAATTATATTCAACTATAAATGATTGAGAATTATCACAGTTCCTCGAGGTCAAGCTGTGTAGCATAGACTCCTTTGACCGATCGCGGCGTGATACCTGGTGAGCAGGTGGCAGAGGAGCAGGGGAGGATCTCCTCCTCCGTCCTGGACGATGGCTCACCCTCCAGCCCCTCTTTGAAGCCCTCCTCCCCCCGTGACCTCTTCACCCCGGCCGGTCCAGTCCTGGTTCATCTTTCCACCATCGCACCACACGTGACCGTACCCCCCCTCCCACCCTTTGTATCCCCAGCCAATGTCGGATACTTTTGTGTCCTTCCAGGAACTGACACACACAACAAACATGATTACCTGCGATAGCACCTTGCGGGTTTGATTTCACGGCCAAACACTCTTCAGCATGCTTATCAATGACTGGAAACTTTGCTTTTTTCTAGCATAAGTTCAATACCATCACTTTCATCCCGTCATCGACAGCCCATGAGTCACTTTTCTTAACCAACCGGTTAAAGAGCTGCTTAGTGACGGCCACAGTACTTTTCAAGGTGGTAGTACCTGGCCGCACAACAAAACATGAGAACATTTTCCGTCAAGAAATGAACAAATAAATCCAATCTGATGTTACTGTATGAGGAACACTGTTAATAGTCGAATCCACGGGTCAGAGAACTCAAGCTGCTATAAATGTCTAGGTGTTATAAATGGAAGGTGGTACAATGACGTACTAAAGGTGTGGACTTTCTTTCTTTCTTTCTTTCTTTCTGACTTACTTTCTCACTTCCTTCCTTCAAGCAAAGGCCAGAAACGCGTCCCGGTCAGGTGATCAATCAGCGACCACTCACACCTGCGTGTCGCGGAACGATCATTGACCTGGTTGTCTGTGTTTGGCTCGCAAAGACGAGGAAACGATAACTGGCCAGGCCATACATTTCAGTCGCCAAACGGGGGAGGCTGCGGCCTGGGGTGCGGGAGAAACCAACGGGACGGGACGGGACGGTCTGGGCTGAAAATCCGCTCCTCCGTTGCAAGCCGTTTGTCAACAAGTAGCGGTACTGCTGAGAGCCCGCCGCCTCCTGGGGTCGGCCCCTGCTCCCTGCCTTCCCCGCGACCAGATCTTCTTCTCACCCTTCTGAAAAGGAGAGGTTTTGAGGCAGACAACAGCGCAACGCAACTGGAGATGGACGTGCCCGGGAGGCGGACCCCGCCCTCCTGTCCAACCCCCACCCCCCCCCCCATTTTAAATTCCCCTCTCCCAACAGCGGATCTCCAGGCAGGGCGCATCTTTCACGGCGGAGCGGTGGGAAGATCACAGGCGCGCTGCTGCTGCCTTCAAAGCAGCTCCCACGCTTCTTACCATGGCTTTCACCCCCTCGAGGTAAAAAGGAAAAAGTGGACTCCTTTTTTTTGGGGGGGTGGGGTGGGGTGGGGTGGGGTGGGGTGGGGGGCAGCCGCGACCGTTTCTAACCCTCCACCGTCTTTGACTGTAGTATGATCAAAACTTCTGGAAAGCTGCAAAGAGTGATTCGCTCCTACAGTGCGCTTTCTAAAGCCACGCTGTGTACTTTGCTTGATAAAAACTGCTGACCAGATGGGAGAATTAGTGCGACACCCTCTGTATTAGATACACTATGGCCACATCCCGCACCTGCAGTGTTTTACGCATGGCAGCGACGCAGCTTCGGGTCTCGGGGCGGCTTTAAGCCAGACACCCGAACAGCAGCAAGCAGGCCGGCGCGAGCGCCATCCCCAGGCGCCTTTTGTGTCCGAAGCGCAGCCTCCTAACTTGACGCGGCGTTATTTTGCTAGCTGTGCCAACAGGCCCGAGCGTGAGAGCATAGGGGGGCTTCCTGTAGTAAGCAGAAACGGGGCCGCTAAACATTCCCCGCCTGGTCCGCCCCCCCCCCCCGTCGAAATGAGAGTGCCCCCGGGCATTCTGGCCGATGGGAAAAGGATCAGGGCTAATGGCCCGGCTAAATCCATCTATCATGGTCACGTCTCTCCGGGCCACTTGCTCTTTGTCTGTGGCCTTCCTCTCCCAGGTTTGCGTCCGTTTGAGCCGGAGTTAACCCAGAACCGGGCTAATTAAAACACGACGAGGGTTCGAAGGTGCGCGCCCGCTGCGTTTTTGCTGTATTAGCATCTATCAATGCGCTGGGTGGCGGGGTTGGGGAGGTGGGGGGGTGGGGGGGGGGGAGCTGCTGCCGAGGGGATTGGTCGGTTTGGAAGGCAGCTCTTCTCAGCTGTGGGCCCTTTTCCTTTTCACCCCGTCCCGCAACAATAGGTGCAGTCAGGGAGAGGTCATAAAAAACACTGTGAAAGCATGTCCACTCCTCCTCTCTCTCCCCTCTGCCCATTCTCTCGCCGGAGAAAAGACAGGCAGTAACTGTCTGCGTGTCACCAGGGGTAATTGTGGGAAGCCTGAGAAAAGTTGCCCTGCAGCATCTAGCCCCGCGCCGGCTAACTTTCCTTCTGGTGACAACACAAAAAAAAAAAAAAAGAAGGAAAAAAGAAAAAAGAAAAAATTTGGCTGCTGCTAATGCTATTCCTCCAAAGTGGCAAGGAAAGCACACGTTGAGTAAGGGTTCTACAGGTGATTATACATTTCATAGTTTATATATTATATACACTATAGATCATAGTGTGCACAAGATCATGGTAAGATCACTGATGGAGCATTTTGTAACAGACTGGGAGGCCGTTGTGGTCGGTTCAGTTTCAGTGTTGCAGTGTTCTCTTGGCTGTCCTTGAACAAAAACTGGTGTTTCAGAGGCAGTCATCAGCTGCTGTTCTTCTTCTTCTCGTTTCGGAGATTTCGGAGAGTTTTCATATCATTATCTCCGCGTCGTTACGAGGTCAAGTTTGGTGCCAAAGCCGAATGTGTGCAAAGGCGTGTAACTGTGTAAAAGCGCGTAGCATTTCCAGCATCCTCAGAGACATATGTGAATGTATGTTAATTGGCTTGTACGTGCAAGATAACAAAAAAATGTATGGACTTTTACAAAGCAAAACAAAACAAGCCACCCTTTGGGACTGGAAGGTCCTCCAGTTGATTACTCCGTAGTATTGCGACCGTAGAGGCTGCAGAGGAAGAGCTCCACAGATGTCCAGAACGGTGGTGGGTATGTGGGAGAGGGTGGGGAGCGGGACCAGGACCGGGACAGTGCGGTGGGGCCTAACAATGGCTAAGATTGATGGGAGAATGCTGCTGCTGCTGCCGCTGCGCACACACTCCGAGCGGAACTACGGCGGGTTTCAGTGGCGTTCAGGCACGCATTCCTGGCATACTCTCGCTCGGACCAAGGAGTTCAGCTCCAAACGTGATGCGCTCGCTGGCCCGGCTCCAGGTTTCACTCTGATCTCCGGCTCCCATCGAACGCGTCCTGGCTGCCGTCATTGTCAAACCCATCGTGAGAACATTTGCAGTCAAAGCTATATGACGAATGAGGCCAAAAGACGAAAACAGGTCCGATTGAAGCATATTGTCAGTAAACACCTGAGAGAAGCTGATTAATGAATACTGCAAAACAAGCAGGGGGGGGGAGTGTATGAAACTACTAAATACAGTAGTTATCCTGATCGCTTTGCAAGTGCTAGCATGGTAAAATATGTCAAGCAGCAGGTCTGATGGCTAATCGAAGTTCTGAAACTAAATCCCGGACAATCTCTGTGGCATTGTCACGTCCTCTAATGTGTTTATGGACACAGCTTTATATCTGGGCTGACATGGAGTCACTGAGGTAAAAACAGTAATACCTTGATCATGCCTTAAGGTTTGCTGCATTCGCAACTATGCCAATGCTCCAATCTAACGTGGCGCAGGTTTCATTTTGTTTTGGAGGCAATCTTAATCACGTGGGGTTTCGCTATATCACTCACTGAGTGGCTCCGACTCGGCCACAATGGATGTTATTCTATGTTTTTAGGCGACGGTGAAAAGAGAAAGTCCCCCACAAAAAGTGTAGGGGCAAGAGAGAGCTGGAGGGAAAGAAGGGAGGGAAAGGGGAAAAGTAAGGAGAAAAATAACGAAGTACGGAGGGAAACCCCCTCACTTTGTGGCAATAAAAGAGTACCGCTGCTCTCTGGGAGATTAAATATGAACGGAACAAAACAAAACGAGGGCTTTGAGACCCTCTGAGTCCTAGCCATTCTTCTGGCCACAGTAGCCTAGCAACCGCTGCTTGACCAGTCCATTGTGCAAACGTATGTTAAGCTTTTATCCCTCATTAGCAACATTCCTCCCTGCGGGCCGGGATTTTACAGATTAGGTCGAAAAACACAAAGGGGATTGGACAAATCTTGCTGACTTCCAACATATTACTTTACAGGCTAATCATTGATCAAATAGCCCCGTGTTTGTCTGCGTGGAGCATGTGTACACGGCCAGTAGATAAATGACAGGGGGCCCCGAGGAGCGGCGGGGGCGAGGATGAAGGGGGAGACGTTCGGTCCCGCACATGCACCTGTCCGCCAAAGTGCCGGTGACGGCACATTGCGGGGCTTCACCATCGAAAAAAGTGTAAACACGCCAGGCTGAGGACTGCAACAGCCGCTGGCTGCAATGCGTCTGTTCCCCCCCCCCCCCCCCCGTGTGGATAATTCTCCCTCCTCTGATCCTTCAGACGCCAAGGCAAACAGGGAACGGGCCGACCCCAGCAGATGCAACAAGTGCTATTCCGGCTTGTTTTTTTTTTTTTTCTTTTTTACTGGCAAAACAAGTGAGCGCGCCACAGGGTGCCATTTGTGTGTGTGTGTGTGTGTGTGTGTGTGTTTGTGTCCTTTGTGAACTCGCTGCCCCAGTTCTAAGCAAACACACACAGCTTAAAGCTGGACACGCACGCACGCACGCACACACACACACGTCCAGACTCCTGACCTCGTCCACCTGCGACCTGTGGCTGGGATTCGGTGCGCTCTCGGGTTTCCGATTCTGAGACGGGCGGTTCTGAAGCTTAAAAACGTGCGCGGGTCACTGAGATGTGGCGGGGTGAACGCAGCGGTTTGTGTCTGCAGCACTGTGCCTGTTCTCTCTCTCTCTCTCTCTCTCTTTCTCTGGCTGTTGGGGAGGGGGGGGGGTGGTGTTTGTTAATGTTCACATTCAAACATCCGATTAGCAGCAACAGCCTAAATAGCAGTTAAATCCTTCATCTCCATCTGCCCCCCATAATTAAGTCTTCCACCTTAAATAAGACTCCTTTAGGGGCTAGGCCCGGTGTGAACTCTGGGGCTCAAACACAGGGGATGATTGAGGACTTGAGTCAGTCGAAATCCTGCTAATAACCCAAAAACTTGTTTTTTTTTCCAAGATTTGCACACACAATTGCCAGTACCTCTTCAACACAGACCATCTGCAAATTTATCACAATCTAGCCATGTGATTTTATAGGGGTTTACATCCTGTAATCGAATACTTCAAGAATGCGCTTTCCTCAAACAAACACTTGTGCTTGCAGCATATACGCGTAGCGTACGCAGATTTGACTTTGAGACCTTTATCTGTTTTCCAATCCAATCAGAATGTTTGATTGTGGTGCAGGGTCTGGTCTGGTCTGGTCTGGTGTGTGTGTGTACACTTCACATGTTATTGTGCGTTGACTCTCACAGCAGGAGATAAACAGTGCGACAGTGATGCTCCCCACATGGCCCCAGGTTTGATAAGAGTCTGCGCTCACAAAGGGGCTGGGGTGTGTGTGTGTGTGTGTGTGGGAGGGGGTATGGGGGGTAGTGTTAGCGCTGGGAGTCACGTTACACACATAAACACACCTGAGCTGAAGTGAGTAGTAGTCGGTGTTTGTGGCAAGATGACTCGGAGTGTTTTTTTCTTCTCACAGCCCATTCATTATTTAGTCACAGGAAACTTAAGTTTGCCGGCCTGTTGTTGCTGCTTAATGGAGTAACCAAGTTACCAAGAAAATCAAAAGTGGGGAAACTTGGGAAGCTACACAGACATTCCCAGCTGAATGAGGGTTATTTCTAAGAGCCCAGCCTCACTCCTCCTTTTACCCTGTGACCTCTGGTATTAGCTCTGGTTGGTCAGGCACATGGCCTGATAGCATGGGCCGAGTGTGTCTGGCTATGTGTTTGGTAAATCACTGACTTTATTTGAACAACATTTTCAGCCCAGGGTGGAGAGGGGGGCAGGGAAGGTGTATTTGTGTGCGTGTGTGTGTGTGTGTGTGTGTGTGTGTGTGTGTGTGTGTGTGTGTGTGTGTGTGTGTGTGTGTGTGTGTGTTTTCAAGCAAAGGGGAGGAGGGAGAGTGCAAGGGAGGCCAAACCCAGCTGAGCAAACTGGGACTTTATTTCACATCCTCTTGATAGTATCCCCAGTCCCCCACCACCGGCAGCAGCACCACCTCATACAGCCACAGACCCTTTCACACCTCTGAAGATCCAGTCTTTCAGGTTGCTACAGTCTAGCCTACAAACTTGTCACCCCATACCCTGAAGTTATGCTCTTGCGTACAGCATACCTGTACACCATGCCTTCTTTTCTGCACACTGACCCAGATTGCTTATTCCAATCGGGATATTCTTCCAGAAATCTGACTTATATATGACTTTAAAATTACACACTTTCATATTTACATGCGCAAACCTTCTGAACCATTTTCGTTTACTTGAGTTTTTCCAGGAAACCTGGAATCCTCTGTCATTTTCATGTGTTTTTCATGGCTGAAACATGGGTCAGGTTTTCCATGAGGTGTGGGGACCTATGTGGCCTTCATTTTCAGCACTACCACGACCCAGATGACAGAGCATCCACGGATCTAAATTCACTGGTCATTATAAACACTGCAGGTGCAACAGGTGGACAGGTGCACACTGAAAGAGGGGGCAGAGGAGCGCCTCAAAGAAGTTAAGGTGGTCTGCGGGTCTTACTGTTGCTAGACTTGAGGTCCCGGTGGATGATCGGCACCACGGCCTCCTCGTGCAGGTAATGCATCCCTCTGGCGATCTGCACCGCCCAGTTGACCAGGATGTGGGGAGGGATGCGCCTCCCGGTCAGCACCCGGTTCAGGGTCCCCCCCCGGGCGTACTCCATCACCAGGCACAGGTTGGGCTCCTCCAGGCAGACCCCCTCCAGCTTGATGATGTTGGGGTGCTGCAGCATGGAGAAGAGCTTGGCCTCTTGCTTCACGCTGCCCGCCGTGGCCGTGATGTCCTCGTCCGGGTCCTGGCGAGCAGCCTTCACGGCCACCTCCTGGTCCTTCCACGTGCCCCGGTACACTTTACCGAACCCCCCCACGCCAATGATCTCCTCCAGGACCAGCTCGTGGAAGGGGATCTGCACCGGGGAGCTGGGGACCCTCTCCGGCACCCGCACCGAGCCGCTGGCGGCTGGGAGGCGGTAGATAGCGGGCTGGTAGGTGACATAGTTGGAGGGAAAGATCCCGACCCGGTGGTTGATCTTGCCCGTCCACCAGCCCTCATCCCCGGAGATCGCCGCGTCTTTGGACAGGACCTCCACCACGTCCCCCCTCCGCAGGCTGAGCTCGTCCTCGCCGCTCGCCTCGTAGTCATACGCGGCCGTCCACAGGGAGCGAGTGGGGCACAGCGGGGCGGAGTGAGCCCACGCCCGGGCCGTGGGGGACTCTGTCCAGGCATGCTCCCCGCTCCCGGTCCCAGCCCCGGGACCTCCACCTCCACCGCTGCTCCCCGACCGCCCTTCACCGTTTGGGAAAGCGGCCTGCGAGACATTCATTTCTCGGTGGCCGTAGCGGCACCATAGGGTGCAGAGCTTTTTTTTAAGAAAACCGTAAAAAAAAATAAAAGAAGAAAACTTTAACAACGTGAAAGGGAACTTCTGGACACCCTCATGTTGTCACATCTACGGGAGCCGTGCTGAGGACAAACTGTGTCCAGTGTCCCTCCGAGGGGGGGCAGAGACCGTCCACGTCGCCACTCCGTTTGGGGGGGTGAGGGGGCTCAGAAACTCCCGAGCGAATCTCCCGGCTACTCCTAACCGCGATATACACTGGAAATATCACGAAATATAGCGAAATAGGGTGATGAACCTCAGCTTGGTGAGGAACGATTCCCGAGCTAAAGTTAGCTCCAACTTTTCGCAGGTGCCGCAGGAGGTGCACCTGCACCGGCCACTCCGACCGCACCGCAGCCTGGGTCCTGGGCTGTCCCACTGCCAAAAAAGTCGCAAATCGAACCAGCCGCCGCCTCCTTAAATGTACCTTCACGTTTCAGTTGGTGAAGTTTCAACAGGAGTTTCCACCGGTGGTGCTGGCAGGCTGGCTAGCGGGTTAGCTTAGCATAGGTCAGTCCGTAGGGGGAGAAAAAAAAAGTTGCTCCACTCTCTGGGCTTTTACACATTCACAATGTGGAGACTTCAAACGGCCGCTACCGGTCCACGGATAAAACGTACAGGGCATCCCATAGAGCGGCGAAATAAATAGGGGGGGGGAAGAAAACAAGTTATCCGTCAACTTTTAATCAAAACAAGCGCCTCCATCGCCGCAGTCGCCGGACGAGGTCGGAGCCAGTGAGAGGCAGCGAGTGTCGGAGCGACGCCGCTGCTGCTGCTGGAGCAGCCCGAGCTGCTCTCTGATTGGCCCGGCCCGGGACACGTGACCCGCCGCAGCAGCGGGGGAGGGGGAGGAGCTACTATAGGAATGTGTGAGGAGAGAGAGGAGCATGAGGAGCATACACACGTACACACACACACACACACACTCTCCACACTCTCTATTTTTAAGACGTTCTTACACCAGGACTTCTTCCCACCCAAAATTTCATTCACACGAGGAACGAATTGCAGAAAAAAAGCATGTACAGATTTGAGCACAAACTAAATCTATCTATCTATCTATCTATCTATCTATCTATCTATCTATCTATCTATCTATCTATCTATCTATCTATCTATCTATCTATCTATCTATCTATCTATCTATCTATCTATCTATCTATCTATCTATCTATGCAATGAAGTTGCAGTTTTAGATAAATAGACAATAAATACAATAAATAAAATGCATCCAGGCAATGATAACAACGACAATTAATTTACTACTACTTAAAGAAAACTACCCACAACACCAATGTTAATGGTCGCAATACAATAAGATACCCGTCCATATCATCCATCCATGCATTGCTGGTCCACGCATATGCGTATGCTTGCAAGCATGCAGGCATATGTGTATGCATATGTAGGTATATACTGGTTTGCATGGCCAACACTCACAATGTGAATACTAATATTGCGTGCACACGTCGCTTGGCTGCTTTGGTGAAGGTGGGAATCGCATAAAAGGAGGGGATGGGGGGGGGGGGGGGGCGGGGAGGAGGAGGAGTGGGAGGAGGGGAGGGGAGGCGCTCAGAGCTGCGCATCTGCACACGCAACCAGAGAGAGAGTGAGGGGGAGAGAGACAGAGAGAAAGAGAGAGATAGAGAGAGAGACAGCAATGGACGAATCGACAGTGGGTTGCAGGGAGACGGCGGAGGAGAGGAGTACAGCGAGCATCAGCGCCGAGGCATGAGAGGAGAGGAGGAGGGGGAGACGTGCTGCATCGCCCCAACATGGAGGCATCGCGACGGCATTAGAGGAGATCCTTCCATTGTAGCCTAGCAGCGGAGGCACCATCACCATCACCATCATCCAGCCGTCATCCAGCCCGAGCGGAGGAGAGGAGGAGGAGGAGGAGGAGGGAGAGGAGGAGGAGATGGGCTCCCACGTTGTGCAGACCCTGCGTCAGGGAGTCTGGGCATCCCTGACCGGTGGCTGGTATCACGACCCGGACCAGAACAAATTCAACAACTCGTGCCACCTCTATCTGTGGATATTTCTCCTGATGCTCCCCCTTTCTCTCCATCTGGTGAGTGTCTGTGTACATGACATAACATCACGTCCAAGGCCCTCGGCTGAGGGGGGCGTGAGGTGTTCACGCGATTTTTTTTTCTTTCTCCTGCGTCCTTTTTATCCTTCCTCGGAAGCCGTGGCTCTGGAAGAACATCCTCCACCGAGGGGAATACTAGGCCAGAGATAACAGCGCTGTCGCAGTCTGTTTTTTTCCCCCTTCTTCTTCTCCTCGCATGCTGAACGCATGGCTGCTCCTGGATGGAGCTATGCCAGAGCCAGGAGGTGTGAAAATGCCATGGCCTGGGAAATAGGTGCATGACAGGCTACTGCTCCACTTCCACCCGGGATTTGGTGCAGCTATTTCACCTGCAGGGATGAGCTATGCAGGTACACCAGAGGATGACAACAACTCCCACCCCCCAACCCCCCCCCCCCCCCTTTAAAATCAGGTGTAAATGAAGTGCAGAGTTGCTGATAGGTCAAATACCTTGACCTTTGCTGCTGTAGTGGTGCACTGTTACACACAGTGAACTGCCATTGGTGACAGTGAGCAGGGCATACTGTACAGTGCTGTACTGCATCCAGCACAATGACAGCTTTTGTGTAATCACTACACGGACCAGATTTATCCAGATTAGATAATATCTATGGCACATAATGATTCTCTGTTTTCTCGCTCGCTTTGCATCTTAGCAGTGTGGCAGGGGGTCTGCTGACGCCTCCTGTATCTCCAGCTCATATATGGCACAGGCAGGGGAATACACCCCGGACAGGTCTGTAGTGGTCGATCACAGGACACGCACACACCGGTCACCCTCGCTCTCGCTCTCGCACTCGCACGGAGGAGCAGCTCAGAGTCTCCAATGGACATAAACACATGTCTCAGGACTGTGGGAGGAAAGCAGAGTATCCAGACAAAAGCCACACAGACGGGGAGAACATGCGAACCCCACATAGAAAGACAGTGAAAGACTGTGCCTACCACCCAAACAGCATGTGGCAGCGTATCTGTATCAGATGTTAAATCCGACCTCCGGGAATGAAAGTTAGTTATGCTGTAGTTGGTAAAGGGCGGCTCGGGGAATCAGTGAGTAGCGAGAATGACCGAGGTTTAAATCCGGGGTTGGACCTAAGACGTTTTCATATTAAGTTTTCATGGCCTACCTGTGCGTGTGCAGGTTTTCTCCTGGTACTTAGATTTCCTTCTGCAGTCGAAAATAATGTCTGTTCTCACAGGTTTCAGAGTGATGGTGAAAGACGTGTGCACCCTGTGATGAATTGGTGTCCTGGCTCCATGTGAGACCCGCAGCACCATTTACGCATCAAGCAGGTCCGGAAAATGGATGGATTGTAGGGACTGTGCCGTGATACAGACCCCTCGGATGCCGGGGAGCTTGGCCGCTCAGGCTCTGCCGAAATGTTGTTGCGGACAGTTTCTCCGGTGTGTTTGAAAACACCCTGTGCCTGCCCCTGCAAAAACAACACACGCTTTCTGGGAGAGACGGTTCAAATTTCACATTTATTAGCGCTTTATCTGAAGGTCACACACCACACACAGCGCAGAGGTGACGCCGGAGAACAATCAAACGGTCGCGCAGATGATGCAGGACGATAGATGCAGAGCGGGGGTTTGCAGATATATAATGAGTCCATTTCCAGGACAGTAAGTGCTCCTTCCACGCCAACATGACTCATGATGCTCTGTCTTTAATCTTCCTGTTCTTTGCTCCGGGCCATTCGTCCCCAAGGATCAATAAACGTCATTATCCCACCACTTAATCAAATTAGATCTTATGGTTCACTGAGCCTGTAATAAACTCGGGGAAAGGCATGATCAGATAAGCTATGCCGGATTTCATCTGGATGGCGAGATGAGAAGAGGTGGAGGGCGCTTATCCAACTGATAAAGTCGGACACTGTACTGAGCGTTGAGGGGTTGAATCAAGGGTAAAGAGAAAACGTTGAGCCTCTCGTCCAATGGGGCTTTCTCATATCTAAGTGGCAGGTGGGGAGACCCTGGTGGCTACCCTCTGTGGAGGTCCCTGAAGCCACATAGGTGAAGCTGGGTATGTGGAGAACACTTGGGAAGGGTTGTCAGTGTATGTTACCTGTGAAAAGGTTGTTGATGACATAAAAGCACTGGATGTGCAGGATAAGTGTCCTTCCTGTGTCCCAGGGTAGCATGCTCCTTCACTATCTCCCCTAATCATCTGTCCTTCTTATCCAAAACTGTGCATTCTTGAAGATGACCGGTGGACAAGAGGATAACCTTTATTATCCTGAAGTTCCTTGAACTGAGTCCTTCTCTCCTCTCCTCTCCTCTCCTCTCCTCTCCTCTCCTCTCCTCTCCTCTCCTCTCCTCTCCTCTCCTCTCCTCTCCTCTCCTCTCCTCTCCTCTCCTCTTCTTTCCTCTCCTCTCCTCTCCTCTCCTCTCCTCTCCTCTCCTCTCCTCTCCTCTCCTCTTCTTTCCTCTCCTCTCCTCTCCACAGGCCTTGCCCCCCACCACCATGGCTTTGAGCATCTACTGCACCTCCATCACCGTCTTCTTCATCCTCATCAAGATGGCCAACTACCGGCTGCACATGATGTTTGATGAGGGCGAGGCCGTGGTCCGCAGCAGCCTCTCTGACCTCAGCAAGGCTCCGGAGAAAAAAAGTAATGCCTCGGACTCCTGCCTGCCCGCCAGCATCAGGTGAGCCCATGCAGACGCATGGATAATAATCCTGGATTAATTTGAAGAGGTTGAAAAACACCCGCTCAGGGTGACAGGTGTGGTGTACAGTACATCCATTCATCCATCCACCCCCCCCATCCATTATCTGGACCCACTTAGTGGCTAACTGCTGCTGGAGCCAATCCCTGCATACATAGCTGCATAGATCCTTAATTACAATTATTTAACCTTCTTCCTTTGTCTGAATGTGTTTACACCCTGTTTCTTTTGAGACCCGATTGGTTCCGTGATCAAGTGCCCCAAAGTGGGGATAGAGACTCTGCAGACTTCCTTTCAGGCACTCAGAGCCGCTCTGGTGAATGAGCGAGCTAATGAGGGGAGGTCAGTGATCTTCAGTCGGCCACTCTGCTCTGACACACTTGATCCGCCCAGAGACTAGTAAAAGACAACACATCGCTTCCTGTTCTCTCTTTTGGCCGTGTTTCTTTTAATTTCTTTGTAATCTCTGAAGTGCCTCAGGGAAACTGGCAGAACGAAGTTCTGACATAATTATTTTTAGCGCCTTTTCATCACCCTCGTTCATCTTATTTCAGTGTTTGACAAAGCGAGAGACAGGAAGTGAATGATTTATCCTGAAATGGGCACTGAGGTGATGTTTGTTTGAGCGTCTGCGGATGTTGCTGAAAAGCGCTACGCACACATGATGTTGTTCTTTTGTCCAACAGAAAGAGCAGCACGGTCCCAGACAGTGTTGCCATGACGATGCTGGCTCGGAAGCGTCCCAGTCCTGTGATCCAGGTGACAGTGAAACAGACGGAAACTGACCCGGGGCTGATTGGGGTGGTGAGTGACTATAAAAAGCCAGCACCACGGACGTACAGCATACAGTTGACTTACACCATGCTCCAGTTTTAATCACGTGTTTCTAAAAAAAAAAATTCCTCTCCGCGCAGGACTGCTCCAAGTCAGACGAGGTGGTGAAGACTGGGGAAGGTGATACTGAGCTCTCTCTCTCTCTCACTCTCTCTCTCTGTTTTTACTGACGTACAGATGTCTTCTAAAGGGGAGTGCGGGGTAAATGAGAGGCGAAACCGAGCAAATGCAGATGATGTGAGACAGGGCACTGGGTGTCACACGTGAGCTATAAGATAGAGTCTGACTGCAGCTTATATCCGGTGCTCTCACAAAGCTGTCTTGTTTCATTCCCACTGTCTTGAGTTGGACCAATTTGCGGTCTAGGTAATTTTTTTGCAGTGGAAAACGTGGTTGACTGAGCAATCAGCATCAAACCTCTCTGCTCTATTCACTCCGGCGGAAAGCGTTTCTGGGGGCACTCGGCAGTAACAAGGACATTTTACTGGTAGAAAAAAGGACCTGTCACGTGAAATCTCAACTGGGTCCAGGTCGCTGACACAGTTGAGAGGCAGAGGCCTCTTGATGTGGCAGCAGTCCAGCTCAGGACAGCCTCACTGTGCCAGATAAGATGCATCAACACTGCTCCAATACAGTTCCTCCATCTCTTGAAAAACTGTTTTATGTTTTCCAAAACTTCGTTGACCAGCCGCAAACAGACGTTACTTGTCTAACTGTCGGTCACAAACCCCTTAAAGGAGACTCTGCAGAGTGATGAACAGCTAAACTTCAGGGTTTGTGCTATATTTTCAAAGATTAGGGTTCATCTTTCTCGTAGCCTCACACCCTCTGTGATAAAGAGGCCTGAAACTGCTGTAGCTGCACACATCCAACATCGGACTAAGACGCTCCACATGTGTTTTTCCTGGAATCTGCCGGCCATCTGTCAGAGCTGACACTAAAAATGGCAAACAAGACTGCTCCACTCCATTTAAAAATAACCGATTGACCTTGTTTACGAATTAATAATTAATGTATGAGTTCATTTCCGATGAAATGACATTGCTGGGGAAGTTGGAGGATGCTCAGTCTGGTTCACTCTCAGGCACAGGAGGTAGCAGGTAGAAATCACTCACCGTTTGTCTGGCTGAGTGAAAGCTAAATGATCTGCTATTTAAGTCCAGACAAGGCAGATAGATTAATTCCTCCTCATCAGTCTAACCCACCCAATTAAAGTATTACAAAGGTCTGAAATGAAGTCTCTAATTTCTAGCTTCTAGGGACTTAATTAAGGGGCTTAAATTGAGTGAGCTTGTTTATTGAAACATACCTGATCTCCTCTAAATGTTTGAAATTAATAGCTTACAACATTTTACAAGTATATATGAATGCACACACACACACATATATATATATGTAAATATATATATATGTATATATATGTGTGTGTGTGTGTATATATACACACACACACATATACAACTTATGGTAGCTGAGAGTCAATAGCAGAAAGCAGAAAGGAGATTTTGGAAATGATATAGAAACAAAAAGCTGGTATAACCATAGATCTCCAAAAATTAACTTCCACTTATTGTATCTGCAGACACAATGCAGGGGAAAGAGGTGTTTTGTGGGGTTTATTGTCAGAATCAGTGTGAGGTGGAAGCCAACTGTTCCTCTTTGTTGGCGCCTGAGACAATATAGACTTACAGCTTCCGTTTCTGCAAACATGTTGTTGTTGTAAACAAGTCCAGTGAAGCCCAGGACTTCCAGCCAGAAAAACCAGCTGACTGCTTCCAGTAACACGTCTGACCCACTGCCCAGGGAATGACCAAGTGAACCCACTAATATGGGAGACAAACAATGGACACTGTTCATTCCATTAAATATTGTGGAATATTTAACACCTCTATATGTTTAATAGATTGCTCTGTCTTCCGCTTCTCATTTTAATGCACGTTTGTATTTTAATACGTTGCTTTTCCTCCCAGGTCAGGGTGAGAGTGCTGTGGAAGAGAGGCCATCGGAGGGGGGCCTGCAGCCGAGTCCAGAGCCTTCTCCAGACGACCTCTCCAGCCCCAACCCAGACCAGGCGGCCCCCCTGCTGCAGGCCCAGCAGAGGCCCCCATCCTGGGCTGAGAGAGAGGAGACGCAGCCTGGTTCTGCCAGCACCACAGGGAAAACAGACATGGACGTAATGGAACTGGGTGCTGGGACAGAGGGAATGGACATTCAGAGCTCTTTAACATGTATGGGCCAAGAGCAGACAGAGCAGGAGCCAACGCCAGAGAAAGACTCAGGACCAAAGCAGGATCGAATAGAAGAGGAGGAGGAGGAGGAGGAGGAGGAGAAGGGGGAGAAGGACTCAGATAAAGAGGTGGCAGACAGGGAAACAGCAGATGAAGGTCTGCCTCCCTCGAAAGGAAGTGGAGATGAGAGTGAGGAAGACAGCGATGGACAAAAAGAACCCCCAGATGCCAACAATAATTCCCTGGAGACCCCTCAGGAGAGCCCGGAGAACATCATCGACATCCCAGAAGCCGCTGCACAGGTGAGACAGGTGCAGCTGGTTGTGCGTTTTGATTGTTTCGAATAGACATCACGAGCAGACCTCTTCCCCCTGTCCCCCTGTGTCAGGCCGAGCTGCTGGAGGAGACGTACTGTTCCGATGAGATCGAGGTGGTTCTGGTGGACAACTCCAGCCCCGGGCCCGTGTCTACTCACTTGGAAGACAGCGACACGGTGAAGATCATCATCACCATGAGCTGCGACCCTCACACCGCTGCTCAGCTGGAGAAGAGCGTCAAGCAAAGTCTCCTGGAGAATGCACAGGTCGGGATCATTATGAATTCCATCTTCTGGCAGTTTTTTAAGTATAACCACAATCCCTTATCCTTATTCTGATTTGGATAATTTCATATCCAGATTTTTAGCATGTGGCTTAATATGTGTCTTAATTTTTGGGGGGTTTAATAAATGAGTGAACTAGAAAATTCCTGCACAGATACGTTGCATATTGTTAGGTTATTATTAGGTTAATATTCTGAGTTAAGAGTTTCTTCTTGATGTGGCATTGCGGCTTATGGAGAGATGGACACACCCAAGAGTCAGTTGGTGGCTACGTCACAAGGCCATGTGCACCTTATAAGCCGCTCAACTCTTTGGGTCACATTGCATGAAAGAGCAGAAATTCCTCACCAAAAGTGGAAAATATCATGTGCCTGCTTTGTAAGGTGTGGCCTGAGCAGCGTGGAAAGAGAAATGATTCATCAGATTTTTTATTTGAGTTCCACTTTCCCAAACCACAGGATTTTTGAGAAGGTGTGGATGATTAGGTTCATTAGAGGATCTAAATTGTCAGTGGGAGTGGGTGAGAGAATGAACGGTGTATATGTCTTGTGATGAACTGGAGACTTGTCCAGGGAGTGTTCCCTGCCTTTACCCTATGTGAGGTGGTGATCAGCATAGGTAGGTACTGTATAAAATGGGTGAGATAATGTATGGATGGATGATTGTATCACCATACGTAAAATAGCATGATTTGAAACAACATAACGTGGTGAATACTGTTATAATGACAGCTTTATATATAATGTTTACACCAATTCAGTGATTGCTGGCTCTTGAGCAGCCAGTCACAGTGACAAGTGGTTGGGTTAACATTTGCGGAACATAGTGTAATACTGTGTGTATTTCCATGTGTCCGACAAGGCCCAGAAGGATGCAGGAGAGTGTCACATCAAGATCCCTGTCATCACCTTCGACTCCCCTGAGGAGGAGAAGCAGGAGGTGGAGGAGGCTGAGGAGGCTGGAGTGAGCGGCTCAGAGGACGACCCCACCCTGAAACAGACAACCAGCCAGAGCGAGGAGTTCCACCTGTGCAGAGAATCCACCAGCACAGAGTTCACCGCTCTGGACTGCGCCGACCCAGACCAGGACCAGAATGACAACACCCCGAGCCCGCAGCTGACCAACGACAACAGCTCATCTGGGATCGACGTCCACTCCCACCCCGATGACACAGATCCCCTGGACCCTAATGTGGATTCACAAGGTTTCCTGCGTCTGCCTCCCACCTCAGCCCGCTATGGGCCCGGGGGAAGGACTCACATCCGGGGGCTGAGCATGGACAGCGGGAAAGATGCAGTGTTGCTGTCGGACCGTGCTCGTCACGTAGTATGTTGGCAGCATAGCTATGTTTCTTGTCTCTGCCGCTATCTGTCTTTACCTTTACATAAACATGTGTCTCTTTATCAGGCCACCATGACCAGCTCCAAGTCTGATCTGGAAGCGAAGGAGGGCCAGACTCCCAACGAATCCAATTTCTTGGAGTTTGTATCCTTGCTGGGCTCCCTCAGCACCAGAGCGGGAGGAGCCAACGCACACGAGGAAGAAGGGTCGGAGCGAAAAGAAGAAGTGGGAGCTGCAGAGGAAGGTAAACATTAATTCTAACCCCTAACCCTAGTTCGAACCCTAACCCGTAACCCTAACCCATAGCCCTTACCCCTAACCATTACCCCAAACCCTAACCCTAAGCCCTAGCCCTAACCCATGTCCCTAACCCTTACCCTATCATTAACCCTAACCCCAGACCTAATGCACATGTTTGTTTATAGGGGAGTGCAAGATTAGCCCTTTAGACATGATTTTTTTATGAAGTTCTGTTTCTCCCAAAATTGACCAAGAGGCGTTTTTATTTTATCTATTTACAGAGAATCTGACTTCGACTTCCCGACCAGATGAGACGATAACAGAGAATAATACAGATAACAAACCGGAGAGACCCAAGCCACCCACCAGTCTGCCTACTGACACTCTACAGGCTTTACCTCCCACACAAATCCCCATTGTCTCCCCTGACAGGTAGGCATGCCTCTACACTCTACACATCCACAGACTCTCACACTGTATCACATAGATACAGTGTGAGCCTCTGGCATCCAGGTTCTGATCGTGTTTTCTGTCTGCAGTCCACAGACGGACAGAGAGAAGGATCCAGACTACGATTCCCTGCCTTCACAAACCTCGCAGTCGGAGAGCTCCATGCTGCAGGTCATCTGCAGACCTGAGGCCACCAACAAAGAGGAGGCATATACCTTCCACACTGTGCACAGTAAGCAAGGCCATCTGAGGTATCTTTTTGTGGCGGGGGGTGCTCTGAATAGTGTGATATTCGGATGTGCTGGAGGCCCTGCCAGCAGCTGAAGGCGTCACTTTTGAAAGTGACAATAGATAAATAACATTTTTCTGGCGGCGTTTCAAGATGCTCATGGCCCCGTTGCTGCAGAGTTACAAATGTGTCCAAGTCACATCAATGTGTCCAAAAGCCAAAGAGATGGCAATAGATTTTGGAAAAGCCTTCTAGCCATCTCTCCAGCGGTGATCACCAGGGTGCTGAGTTCGTGTCGCCTCATAAATACCAGTTAGGTAGATGCTATGTGCAATCGAAGGCAGTGAAAGCACGTGATCAGAAACTTTGTTTTGAGATGGACAATGCATCTCTGAAAAGCTCTTTTTCGTGTTTTCTTGAATCTGACCACTTTTTTTTCCAATTGTCGGCTGGCATGTGTCACTTAATCTCAGGATGAGACTGCAAAGCATTGTCAAAGTGCATCGTAGAACTCAATGACTTCACTGGGACTTTTGAGGAAAGCCCAGCCAACACTGGCTGATCCAAGGGTTTCCAGTTGCTTCCACTGGCCGACTCGGTTTAAATAAAGGCCGTAATTATCGCATTATTATGCGTTTCCTTTTAAGGACTCTTATGAACTTTTACTTTGCTTTTGGATTGGATCCAGCTGTTTGCACAACCAATGGGCCCTTGGGGGGCAATAAGGATATTCAGCTGTCAGGTTTAAAATAAAATCCCACATCATCGATTTTACTCCGCATGAGGTCGATATCAGTTATTGCGTGTCATTCAACCACTGAGAAACTGTGTGTGTGTGTGTGTGTGTGTGTCCCACCCAGGAGACAGACCCCGGAAGCTATACGCTGAGAGAGCCCTCAACCTGCCGCTGGGAGCTGAGCTCATCACAGGCAACATGTGGTACTTGCTGGCACACTTTTCTCATTTCCTCTCCTCCTTCACCCCTTCTTTTGCCCCAAGCAAACGATACTTTCTTGTTCTCTGTGCGCATCTGCGTCCGCAGCGACCTGTTGTCGACGTCTTCCAACTCGGAGTGTCAGGACGGTCTGGTGGGCGGGCACTCCGACTGTCCGTTCCAGCGACGCATCATACCGGCCCACAGGCTCCGCCCACGCAGAACGCACCCTGAGATCTTCCAGGTTTCCTGTCCATCACTCTCTCTCTCTCTCTCTCTCTCTCTCTATCTCTCTCTCTCTCTCTCACACACACACACACGCACCGCACACCTCAGCTTCCAGCTTTCAGGTGGTTTCACTGATTGAGTGTAAACAGCGCAGCCGATGTAAAGGCAGGCGTGAGCAAGCACACATGGGTGTAACCTAACCAGTGCAGATGTCAGATTGTTGAAGTCGGTTCAGGTTTTTTTGTTTGTTTGTTTTACATGTTGTCAGACCTCATGGGGACCTCATGGGGAGGTGATGTTTTTGCTTCTTAGTTTTTGTGACGTGTACCGCACAAAAAAACCCTCCACATTCAACCAAATGATTGGGGATTCATAAAGCCTCATTTTATTATGTATGTACTGTATTCATACATGTATCTACTAATTTGGATCATCTTGAGCAGCTTCATGACGACAACATCTTTAATGCAGATTCAGCATTTTATCCCTGTCCAAATGAACAGGGATTTGGACTAAATGATTTCATTTGCATTGCTGCTGGATGAGAGCCATCCGGCTGACATAAGCCGCCTGGATCAACCTGTATCAACACACACGCCGCTGAATCATTAATGAACTCCTCTGCGTGTCTGCAGACTCCACACCCCTTTCTTTATTTACTGCAGGTGAATTCAGGTGGGCACCCCGGTGCGTATTTGAGTTTCCTCTTTCTGCAATTTGTCAGGAAGAAGACTCGTTAGATGAATCATCAGAGACTTCTACTCAGGAGAAACCGACCAGAAAGATTTACTACAAACTCAAGCTTTTCCCCGGGAAGTGGATCAACATTTTGTACGACCGCCTCACCTTGCTCGCCCTTCTGGACAGGTGAGCCGAGTGATGCTTCATGAAACTCTATCGATGCGGCGCCCTAATCCCTGTTCGCCTTTGCGCGTGCCTGTCCTCCATAGAAACCAGAATGTTCTGGAGAACCTCGTCGCCGTGTTCATGGCTTTCCTGGTTTCCTTCCTGGGTTTCGTGCTGCTCAACCACGGCTGCTTCAAGGACTTCTGGGTGTTCCAGTTCTGCCTGGTCATCGCCAGCTGCCAGTATTCACTGCTGAAGGTAAAACCCTCGCAAAAAAAGAAAAAGAAAAGGAAACGCGAAGGGGAGTGGATCAAGTGCGAGCCACTTACCGTGATGGGCCTGGGCACTAGAGGAATGAGTGAGCGCGCCATGTGGGCGATCAGCAAAAGTGACCTCAGGCCGGCCTGTTCCCGTTTGCTTCCGCTCATTTCCTCTCCCTGTGAGGCAGATGTGGCAGGAGTGTTTGATATTCTATCAACAAACGGTGACTCAGTGCTGTGTCCTGTGCTTTTGTTTCGCAGAGCGTTCAACCTGACGCCGCTTCGCCGACGCACGTGAGTGTCCTCACTTGCACGGAGATTCGGAGGAAACGGCACAGCGTTCCTCTTCACTCTGCCAGTTTGAGTCGATGATGTCACACTTCTGAGAACGTTTCCCTTTTCCAAGTGGTTATTTCGGTTCATGAATCTCACTCAGTTCTGCATTTAACAGTGAACGCCAAGATGGAAACCAAGAGTTGATCGTTTAGTTAATGGTACACTATGTTCTCAATCTTGGTTTAATCTCACCCTCCAAACCTATATGCGTCTACAGGGTCACAACCAGCTGGTGGCCTACAGCCGAGCCGCCTACTTCTGCATCTTCTGTGCTCTGATCTGGCTCCTGGAGCAGCTGCTGAGGATGAAGGACCTGCCTGTCTCCACCCTGTATGGGGTCACCATCGTCTGCCACGATGCCCTGCACTTCATTAGGAACCTGCTAGTGGGTAGGGATCCTCGTTCCAGGACAGCTGTGAGCACACACATTCGCCTCAAATCCAGCCGTGTGATACAGTGTTTCGTCTTTCAACAGGTTTCACCTACTGCTTCCCCATCACATTCCTGGTGGGCCTGTTTCCCCAAATCAACACCTTCACCATCTACCTGCTGGAGCAGATTGACATGCACTTCTTTGGGGGGACAGGTGGGAAAAACAGTTTTCACCTCCAGATCCTGAATAAGAGCCATTTGGAGACATGCGGATTTATGCCCGTGGTTTGATAATTATGGTTGATATTTAAGATTCCTGAAGACGTTGCCATTAAATCATGCCATTTCCTGACACGCTATTTCCGACATTAACCCCTCGTCACAATAACGGTTGTGAACACTCATTTTGCTGGACCCTTGCTCTGATTCCAGCCGCCACCAGCCTCATCTCTGCCATCTACAGCATCGTTCGCAGTGTGGTGGCGCTGTCTCTGCTCTACGGCTTCTGCTTCGGTGCTCTCAAGGTACGAACTAGAGTGAGATTTGCACTCTGTCTTACAACCGAAGGAGCTCGGAAATAAATAGCTCGATGAAGATCCAAAAGCTGCGGACTGTGATTTGAAATGTTCGGGATGGTGTGATTCACGCTGGTGCACCTGGCATGTGTGTGTGTGTGTGGTTGCAGGAGCCGTGGGATGAGCAGCACACCCCGGCTCTGTTCTCTGGATTCTGCGGCCTGTTGGTGGTCTTCTCCTACCACCTTAGCCGGCAGAGCAGCGACCCCTCAGTGCTGCTGTGAGTGGCAGTGACTCGGCACAGGCAACTGAGCAAATGAAGGCCGATGATGGATGTAGTGTATAAGCCGAGAACTGAGATAAAGATGTTAACTCTCGTATTTTTCACTCATGCTTAAGATAATCCTCCCAAATGGAATACTTTGCTCTTACTCTGTCGACTCAGTTTATATTTCTGGATGAATGGGAGGAGGTAAAACAATAAAGGTGCGTGAGTTTAGCGCAAACCGTGTAAAATATATGACATTTGCATTTTTACACACTTAAACCTGCGTTATTGGATTTGAGTTCAGGCTTCTCCTCAGTGCTTCGGGATCTGTAACACATCCCGAGGCCGCGCGCAATTCGACATCTTTAACCGTGTCACGTTTCTGTCCCCAGATCCCTGATCAAGTCGAAGGTGATGCCTGCCCTGGTGGAGAGCGAGGAGGAGGAGGACGAAGACTCGGACAGCAAAGACCCCCTGCCCGAGAAGCTGCAGAACTCCATGGTGACTAAAATAAAGAGGATGCAGCCTGATCCGATCTGCCCCGTCTGCAGCCCTCATGCCTCTGAGCATTGATAATCACACAGCTCTTTGTTTCTCAGCGGAGCTGTATGGGCTCACGCTAATGATCGACATTAAACCGATGCGCATGCAAACTCCACACCTGAGATGTCGACCTTGTAGAATAGGCCTCCGTTCACTGATGTGGGAGCGGTAAATCAGTGTTGCGCTCGGGTGTTTGCTGTCCGTCATGCTGCATAATTACAGGCAGGTCATGCAGCGGAAGAAACAAGTCTCCTGCTGCCTTTTTAGGGTTATTATCGTTCTCCACCAAACCGAAGGCCCAGGACAATTAGAGATGTGATCTGACACCCAAACGATCCTGACGAAACAGGCCGTTAGGGCACAGGGTGGATTTTTAGATGATTGCAGCCCTCACCTCCCCCTTGTGTCCCACAGAAGGAGATTCTGCTGTCGGACGTGGTGGTGTGCTCCATTGCCTACATCCTCACCTTCGCCATCACTGCCAGCACCGTGTTCCTGTCTCTGAGGGTGAGCGAGCCCCTCTTCTTTTCCTCTCCCCCTTTCCTCCGCCTCCCCCTCTGATTTGGACGTTCGGCCGCATCCTGCAGCAGCGCTAACTGCTCTTTTGCTGTCTTCAGCCCTTCGTAACCATCGTGCTGTACGCGTTAGCAGGGACGGTGGGCTTCGTAACCCACTACCTGATCCCTCAGCTGAGGAAGCATCACCCCTGGCTGTGGATCTCCCACCCGGTCCTCAAGACCAAGGAGTACCACCAGTTTGAGCCCCGAGGTTAGGATGCTGACTGTGTACTGCATCTCAAATGATGAAGAGCCCGGTTCAGAGCACTCAGCTTTTTAAATGTATGACTTGTATTATATCAACCATTAGAATGTTCAGATCTGCTCACCTTAATAAGGTTGTGATAAAGATGGTCACTTCTGTTTACTGAGAGACGTGGTCGTCATAGCATCGTCATCATAGCATCGTCATCATAGCATCGTTTCTTATCGAAAACCGCAAAAGCCGTGATGCTGATCTGAGTCATTCCTTACAGAGGATGCTGTTTTGATGTGGTTTGAACGACTGTATGTGGGGCTCCTGTGCTTCGAGAAGTACGTGGTGTACCCTGCCATTGTGCTGAGTGCCCTCACCAACGATGGCTTCGCCCTCAGTCACCGCAAGAAGCTGGGCATCCAGTGAGTGCACGCACCCTGATTTATAACCCCATGTATCGACCCATTTCCACCCCCAGATTTTTCTACACCCATCGGTGTGTGTGTGTGTGTGTGCGTGCGTGTCTGCAGCTGTGACGTTCTCCTGACCACTGTGGCCGGACTGAAACTGCTGCGCTCCTCGTTCTGCGACCCCAGCTTCCAGTTCCTCACCCTGCTCTTCACGCTCGTCTTCTTCCACTTCGATTGCCCGCGCGCCTCCGAGAGCTTCCTGCTGGACTTCTTCATCATGTCCATCGTTTTCCACAAGGTCAGAGACGCGAGAAACTCCACCGCTTTATACGGGCACTCACAGCACAGGCTAATGACGACAAGCCTATAATCTTTTAATCCTTTCCCCGTTTTTCCATCTTCCTCTCATTTGTGAAAAGTCGTAATTCTTTCAGTTTTTCGTTCTTATCTTTTTTTTTTATATTCCCAAACAGACCTCTGGTTATTTATAATACAAGCTCCTAAACTGTGATAAAAAAAAGAAAGTCATCATTTTGTGGAATTTTTAACTTCCTTTTGGATTGGACTTTGGAATGGACTTTGAAAGTGCCTTGAATTGTGAGAAACGGACACGTTTGCGCTGCTCTCAATTTTCTCATCTCTGGCCGGAGAATGAACATGTTGAATCAGATCAGCATCGAGGACTAGACTTGTCCGGTTTGAAGGGGGCCCGGCCTCCAGCGTAACTCCTGCGTTTCAAAGCTGTCTCGCTGGCTGTGTGTGCTTCCAGATGCGCGAGCTGCTGCTGAAGCTCCACTTCATCCTGGTTTACATCGCTCCCTGGCAGATCGCCTGGGGCAGCGCCTTCCACGCCTTCGCCCAGCCGTTCGCCGTGCCTCGTATCCTTCTCCTCCGGTCCCCTGTCTCTGTCTGCGCGCACCGCCCCCCCCCCGCCTGAGTTCTTTCCTTGACTTGCTGCGCCTGTGTGTGTGTGTGTGTGTGTGTGTGTGTGTGTGTGCGTGCGTGCGTTCAGACTCAGCCATGCTGCTGCTGCAGACTCTGCTCACCACTGTCTTCTACACCCCGCTGGCTCCCTTCCTGGGCAGCGCCATCTTCATTTCCTCCTACCCGCGACCCATCAAGTTCTGGGAGAGAAACTACAAGTGAGCGTCCGATCGAATCGTGAGCCCACCTCGGTCTGCATGGGAGTCAGTTGTTACCATGAAAGTGTTAGGAACACACACACTGTTGCAGTGGCTGCCACCTTCCTTGCACCCAATGCAGCATCCGCCAAAAAGGAGGTGGGGAAAATTGGGGACTACGTATGGTTTTTGGGTGCGTTCTATGAATTCCTGCAGCAGAGTGGTTGTGTTTTTCTGGCCGTACCGAAGGAGAAATCCATCCCACGCCTCTCGGCTGAGCTGAAACCCGCCTCTGATTTATTGATGCGAGAGACTGTTTGCACGTCGGCTGAGCTGAAAGCTCTCCAAAAATACTCCCGCAGCTTTGTTGTGCAAACATCGGAGACTCGACACGGGGCAGGTCCAGGTTTATATTTAAACGCCGTTTGTCTGTGCGGGAGCTGATGTCATCCCCGCTGCAGACCTGCCGTTGTCTCAGTGGTAGAAAATGACAGAAAGCCTTCCCGTTGTTTATTCTGAGGAAGTCGAGGCCCGTGGAGGCTTTCGTTTTTTCTATTTTATGATGCCTACCCGGCCAGCGGAGGCTCTCAAGTGGACATATTGTCCGCATCAGCAGTTTTCCTCATCCTGATTTGTTTTGTTTTGTTCGACACTAAACAAGGTAAGCAGTTGTCCCGTCGGCTGCAAACCTGATACGCCGCCTGCTTCACTTGGCAGCCACTTTGGAAGGATCTGTCACTACAGCAAAGTGCTGGCTGTGCTCCGCTTGCCCGGACGGTTTTGACTGTTTATTTATTTTTCTCTGCCCGTCTTGTGTAGCACAAAGCGCATCGACAACTCCAACAGCAGACTGGTGTCACAGGTGGACAAGGAGACAGGTGAGGTGTCACAGAGGACTCGCGTAGGGAAAGATTATTTTAAATGGAATGGACGAAAACCAGCCTTTCTTGAATATCTGTCTGTTCCTGGTCAAAGACTATAGGATCTTTATTCACAAATTTTGAGTTTGAAATGCAGTTGAAAAGCAGATCATCGATGTGAGTGACAGGCAAGACAGCCAATCATTGTAAAGCCTGATAGTAGCCAGATGATCACAGAGCATAATGTTAAAAAATATATATTGTGAAAGGAATGTAAAATGGGAAGCATTTCTGATAAAAACAGTGTTCCATAGCTTCTTTGTAGCACAGGAGAACTCTCCACTTTGTCTCCCTTTAGTTTCCCTTCAAAAGTAAATTAGGACCAATTGACTGAATTAATGGATTATGATAAAGAGGTGCCTGTTTTCCAGTTCCAACCAGAGACTGTTCCTCTCCTGCAGGCTGCGACGACAGCAACCTGAACTCCATCTTCTACGAGTACCTGACGCGCTCGCTGCAGCACTCGCTCTGCGGCGACCTGATGCTGGGCCGGTGGGGCAACTACAGCGCCGGGGACTGCTTCATCCTGGCCTCCGACTACCTCAACGCCCTGGTGCACCTCATCGAGATCGGCAACGGCTTGGTCACCTTCCAGCTGCGGGGGCTGGAGTTCAGAGGGACGTACTGCCAGCAGCGCGAGGTGGAGGCCATCACCGAGGGCGTGGAGGAGGACGACGCCTGCTGCTGCTGCGAGCCGGGCCACCTGCCCCACATGCTGTCCTGCAACGCGGCCTTCAACCTGCGCTGGCTGGCCTGGGAGGTGATGGCCACCAAGTACCTGCTGGAGGGCTACAGCATCAGCGAGAACAACGCCGCCACCATGCTGCAAGTGTACGACCTGCGCAAGCTCCTCATCACCTACTACCTGAAGGTACGCTCGGGGGGGCGCCGTCCCCATCTGGAGTCCAGCCTGACGGCCGAGGCTCGGTTAGACACACAGGGCTACAACTGAAGATCCAAAACTTCTTCAATATGATACGTTTTGGATTTCGAAATGGAAGTTAAAAAACAGGCCCATCAGAAAAGAAACGGAATAACAGCTTGTATGTACCTACCAATGTTCAGGTCCGCAGGCGACTGTGAGGCAGCACTTTGGTGACTTATGGTGACTCGAGTTTTATATCCGATTCCTCCTCCAGTCAAACATTCGAGGCCTGATGTATATGCACTGGAAATGTCTGCATGTCCACTTGACTGACTGAAAAAGATACCGTGGGACAAACACGGAGCGCGCTCATACTAATAGATAATTTACACAGTTCCACTGTTCAAAGCCACTCAAACCCAGATTGTTCAATACATGAAAGATAAACAGCTATTTTCATCCAAGCTGAGTCCGTCAGTCACCGGGGTCAATGCAGTCCATCTGGAGGTGGGAAAATGTTTTCTCTGTTGTCGAGGAGAAAAGATGCATTTGCTGGTTATGGGCAACTATGCAGTGGCACATTTTCTTCATCTTTTTTCCTGCGTACATCAAACGTACAACGTTCGGTGTCCTATCACACTTGTGTATTTAAGATTTTTGTTTTATTTTGCTAACATTAAGAAACATTACTGCGAGGACGTGCCTCTGGCTCTGCCGGTGCATCGATCTTTGCAGGCTACGATCCATCCACCCTCTCCTCACTGGAATTTGAATGTTCCACTTTTTTTTTAAAGTGCCCTTAAAGATTTTTGGCCGAAGGTTAAACAGTCAGATTGACAGGTTAAGTGTTTTGTGTACTAATCATAATTCCCCGCAGCAGCATGTCAATAGTGGTATGCCTCAGTCTGATTGCCCCCCCCTACCTCCCCCCTCCTCCTCCTCCTCCTCCTCCTCCTCTTTTCTCCACTTCCTCCCTCTCTCCTCAAGAGCATCATCTACTACCTGGTCCACTCTCCCAAGCTGTCCACGTGGCTGAAAGACAGCAGCGTGCAGGAGGCGCTGCAGTCCTACACCAAGTGGCACCACATCGAGCGCGATCCCCAGGTCTTCAGCGTGAAGATCGATGAGGACTACGTGCACTGCCTGCAGGGGGTGACGCGTGCCAGCTTCTGCAACGTCTACCTGGAGTGGATCCAGTACTGCGCCGGCAAGATGGAGACGGTACGCAGCGAGACGTTGTTTTATCAGAGGTGACGCGTCTGAGAAGCCAAAGGAAGCCAGTTGTTGATTTGGTTTGTCAATTCTTCGAAGGTCCTAGAAAAAGCCCAAGAAAATACATTCAAAAGTGCTTATCTTTCTTTCAAAAATAGGCAAAATCCCACTTAAACGAAAACAGCGGACATTAACTTCAAATCGGTCGCCAGCTGCATCACAGTCAAAAGGAACAGTAGATGCACGATCTAGACCTGTGAAAAGTCAGTCTTGTCAGCGTGTCCTCTGTTTGTGTTTGTGTGCAGCCTGTGGACAGCGATGAGGACTCTCCTCTGGTGACTCTGTGTTACGCTCTCTCCGTCCTGGGCAGGAGATCCCTGGGCACGGCGTCACACAACATGTCCAACAGGTTAAACACACTTTGTCATGTTTTTGTGCTGTTTTTATGCCTCTTTCGGCCTCTTTTAGTTTCTCTGCTTCTTTTGGACTAACGTTATTGGCCCCCTTACTCTATATATAGAGCGAGGGGCCCAAGTTGTTCTCGAGTAGTGTACATGGGGAGGAGCCACAAGCCACACGGTGTCAGGTTATTCAGCAACCATTAGATATACTATACTACTGTTGAAATAATTGCCATTTTCAATTGGTTTTGCCAGGAAAGTGCCATTAGTTTCTGTGAACGCTTGTGTCTGATGTGATGACCTTTCCATTCTTTCATTCAGTGTTTCCCATAGTTTTTTCCCAATGTCATTTTTAGAAGAATATTCTCTCTTTTTGTCTTCTATTCAGTAAATTGATATCTTAATTCACAGTATTTTCCAACATTCTCTGTGCCTGTTGATCGACGTGATGCCATCACTTCATCACAATGTGCACATTAGGATTTTTACCATAAAAAAGGAAATTTACCATAAATCCAAGGTGCACCTTGCCCTTACAGTTGTTTTTTTCAGTGGTGCATGTTTATTATTATTTATTATTACTCACTGCTTGCTCTGGGTCTTACTCATGACACCCCGTTGACCAGATAATATTCCTCACTTCCTCCATAAAAGGCTCTTGCTGGAATTGCTTGTTAGACCTTTGATGCATTATCCCACCACTTCGGGACCATTACTGAGCTTGGTTTTCCTTTTCAGTGCTTTTAAGTTACGATCACTGAAGCCAACAGCGACCTTTTCCAAACGCTGCTTCGGAGCAGTGTTTGGGATTGTTTGTGATGATGCGATCGATGCATTTATGTGATAATTGTGTATGTGTATTTGTGCTAGTTCTTGTTGGTAGCGTTATAGTGTGTGTTGAGTGACAAGCACAGGCGAACAGCAAACCAGTCAATCTTAAAATCACCTGTAAAATACAGCGCGTGGTTTTCATCATTAGCTTTATCCAGCATTTCACAACTATTGTCTAAGTAGCTCATATCAGCACTATGCGGCCTCTGGCAACAAGCTGCCAGTGCTGGTTTATCTTGTGGCAGGTGAACCTGAACCAACAGTTCCTCTACATCAAGTAACATTAAGTCCTTTCAGATTTTTACAGGAATGTGATTCTGGACATTTAAAGCTACACCACCCCAACACTTTAATCTTCACAAAACAAGGAAGTACATCCATCAACCTTTATTCTGTATTCTCCAGTGACTGGTCTAGATGCGTTTTAGATATTGCCATTATTTGGCTGCATTACACTACTTAAGTCATGAATCTTGTTTCTTCGGCTCCAGATGTTTAAGTGAACAAACACCAGGTCTTTGCCTGGAGTATTGACAGTGTCATAATGTAGCGGTGGGGCTGTTCACACTTGTTCACCTGCGTCCCTCATAGCTGGGATGAGAACTGCCTTGGTCCTCATTTTATAATATTTTCATGCCTTTCAAGTGTTTTGCTGACGAGCAGCTCCTCTGTGTTTGTAACGGTCCGTTGCTGTCCGCTCCCAGTTGGACCGTCTGTTGTTGTCGCGTCAGCTCCTAATCACAGCCTCTCCCAAGCTGTCCTTTTTTTTCCCTTCTAAAGCAGTTGTTGCACACCATTCTCCATTTCTTCCCGTCGTTCATTTTCAGTTCCCACCATACCATAGATAACCAGGTCATTTTCCCTGGACTGGCCCCCAAGACAGGTCATCCTCCATCTCCTGTTGAATGTTTGATTTAAGGTCAAGTACAAGTCCAGGTTCTGATTCTAAAAGTTAGACATGTGACATTTTTCACATTTTACACATTCTATATGAGCTCGTAGGAAAAGCTTTGATTGAGATGCTGACAAGGTGGAACAACCCTTGAGACTGAGTTATGATTTTTGGATTTATATTGCTATTTATTTACCTTGAACTTGATTTGAGTATCTGCCTGGATGAAATGAACAAATGCAAAATTCCCCCGGATTTGAGATTATCCTTGAATTGTGCTGGAAATATGTTTTCATTTGCAGTTTGAGACATACACCATAGGGGGGCGCTGGGAGCTAAATCATTAAGTCCTGACTCTCATGCATTTTGCCTCTGTGTCTCGGGATCCTGAAAAGCCTTTCTTTCTCTCTTAATCGTATTTTTTTGGGGGGGATTTGGGTTTTTTTTTTATCACAGCCTGGAGTCTTTCCTTTATGGCTTCAACACCTTGTTCAAAGGCGACTTCCGCATTGCCACCAAAGACGAGTGGGTGTTCGCTGATCTGGACCTGCTGCAGAAGGTGGTGGCACCCGCTGTCAGAATGAGCCTCAAGCTGCATCAGGTGTGTGTGGCCATCTTTCCCAAAGACTTCAAGTTCATACTAGCAAAGACATTTTGCGATAAATGTAGGAGTGTGACAGATCCAGGAGCTTCAAACTCTTCAAGCTCTTTCCGAACATCCATATTTTTTTTCCAGGATCACTTCACCTGCCTGGAGGAGACGGAGGAGGCGTCCATCCTGTACGAGGCCATCACCAACTACCGAAGCAGCCTGGTGATCTGCCACGAGAGCGACCCGGCCTGGCGCAAGGCCGTGCTGTCCAGCCGCGACACGCTGCTCACGCTGAGGCACATGATCGACGACGGCACCGACGAGTACAAGATCATCATGCTGTACAAGCGCCACCTCAGCTTCAAGGTCATCAAGGTAACGGGGTCACCGCCTCCAGCCGGAGCACCATCTCGCCATCACCACCTCTTCGGCCTTGTTTCGGTTCCCACCGCGTTGAATCCGCTCTCTTCCCTCCCTCCAGATCAACAAGGAGTGCGTGCGTGGCCTGTGGGCGGGCCAGCAGCAGGAGCTGGTGTTTTTGCGGAACAGAAACCCGGAGCGCGGCAGCATCCAGAACTCCAAGCAGGCGCTGAGGAACATGGTCAACTCGTCCTGCGACCAGCCGCTGGGATACCCCATGTAAGGCACAGCTCAGGCCGGACGTCGGCGGGTTGGGACCACGTGGGCTGCATTGCTCTGCACTGACGCCTTTTTGTGTCGCTTTCAGGTACGTGTCGCCTCTAACGACATCGTACGCGGGAACGCATCGTACTCTCCGCAGCATCGGAGGAGGAGCTTTGAGCCTGGACATCATCCGATCATGGCTCTGCACGAAATGGTTGCGGTCAGTGGAGACGGAAAAAAAAAAAAAAACGAAAAAAAAGGACATTATGTCATTATTTACATGACACCGTGTCGTCCTCCTCACCTCCTCGAGAAACTCTCCCTGCGACGGCGCTCTCCGCCGAACACTCTTCGCAAGCTGCGGACGTGATTCCCTCCTCATTTTTTATTTAGCGCAGCCTGTTAAAAGCCGAGTCGGAGACAGAAAGGTCATGAGTTCAGTTCCTGAGCGGAGTCGGTCCGAGCTGCTGTTGACGCTGTCAAGATGACATCTAGGAGGCGACTGTGTTGATGGCTTCGTGCTGGTGTTGAGTGTAAATGTGTGCCAGGTGTTGCCTGCTTAGAGGTCGGTGCCGGCCGGGCACATCTCCCAGCCATTTTAATGTCGTTTTAAACACACTCACACACACACACGCACAGAGTGGGAGTGCATGCTAAAGAGGAGGCGTTCACGCGTTTGCTCAGGCTCAACATTCTTCCCTCGCTTCAGATCGCTCTCTCCATCTTCTTTTCACGGCATAAAAGCATATTTAATCACATAGGCTCTGAATTAACCTCTGCAGGTCAGCTAATGTGTGTGCGTGTGTGTATGTGAGACTGTGTGTGTGTGTGTATGTGTGTGTGGCTCTCTGGTAAGCTCCTTAGCGGGCTGAGTTTTCCTTACAGATGAGATTAGATTGTTAATTCAGTTGCATCGGCCTTGAGATGAAGGTGTTATCTTAATTTCACTAAGTAGCCATGGAGCCAAAGAGCCTCGCCTGTCAGAGCACACTTAACTAATTTAAGAGGAGAGACTGAGCGAGAGTGTGTCACATATGTTAGCATGTTACATAACGGCCCTCTTTCCTGAGTGTGAGATTAGGCGTGTATGTGTGTGTGTGTGTGTGTGTGTGTGTGTAGGCTTAACCAGCTGGAACAGACCAGGCTTCATAAATTTTGTACGGCCCTTTGCCAGTTTGTGTGCTTTTCACCAATGTGGACATGAATAAATAAATCTGAAGTTTCTGTGTGTGTGTGTGTGTGTGTTTGTGTGTGTGTGTGTGTTCTGCAGGGTGCGTAAGGACAACCTGACCAGCTGTAACAGCGGTGTCAACATGGAGGATGTGGACTGCGGTGCCGGTGGTTCGTCCTCACTGAGCCACAACCGCCCATCCTCAGTCACCTCCAACAGCCTGAGCCTCTACCAGCACAGAGCCAGGACCACACACAGCCACAGACACCACAACGCAGGTATACATGTATACACACACACCCACACACACATACATGTCTCACTATCCTTCAGTGGTATATTGTTTTTATTTACAGTTTCTCTGTTTGTGTGTGTGTGTGTGCAGCTCGCAGAGAGTACCGCAGTCGCTCGGTTCAGCCTCAGAGTCAGCGTCCTCCGGTCAGCAGCCAATCAGGCCCCATCCTGGACTCAGGCTCCACCCACGGGCTCGTCCAGCGTTTGTCAAACAGTCAGCTGTCTTTCAACACATCCATAGCCTCCATTTTCTCCCAGGTAGACACACGACACAAACACACAAATGTGCTAATCTCTGATCCTGAGTCCTAACATATGTTGATGTCGTTCCAGTGACGTATTCATGCTTGTATCTATCAATTTGCTCAAGTTGCAGTCCACTCAGTATTTGGAGCCGCTTTAAGGCTAAAGTATTTCCCTTTCTTAATGATTGAATCATTGTTTTTTTTCTGTGTGGAGGTCCCTCGTCTGTCTGGAGCCGGGGGGATCAGTTCTCAGCTCCAGGCAGTGCAGCATCAGCCGCGCTCCAGCCAGGTACCAGCACAACGTGTCGTGTTGTTTTCCGCTCTACTGTCGCCCGCCCAGTTTTTGTTCGCTGTGAGAGCTCACTTTTCTCGCCACGTGGCGTCCCGTCAGGTCTCCTCATCCTCGTCCACCCTCAGCCTGCTGTTCGGGAAGCGAAGCTTCTCCAGCGGCCTGGTCATCTCCGGGCTGTCCGCTGCCGAAGGCGGCAACACCACCGACACGCAGTCCTCGTCCAGCGTTAACATCGCCATGGGGCCCTCGCACAGGTCCAGCAGCAGAGCCACGCAGGTAGGGAACCCCAGCGGGACCTCTGTCGTTGTCTCATTGCTCTGCTTCTGCAGGCTGAAATTCATGTGCACTGGGGCTCCAAAAATATTCCAGTAGCACCATATGGCTGCCCAAGGGAGGGGATGATCTTTAAATATCTGTTTACTTATTACAGGGCATTCGTGGGATCTTAAAAAAGTTGGTATTAAAAGTTGATCAATCCATTCTGGGGAAATTAAGGCCCTTAAAGTATTAAATCTTGATCATAATATTATGAGGTATTAAATTTGGTTGGTATTCAAGATCTTTCTAAAGTCAGTTTGGCTGCAAAAAGACTGGATATTTATGGTGAATAATGGAGAGCCAAAGGGAGTCAGAGTTTATTTTAACACACCTTTTATTTTGGTTTAATTTATTTTTTGGAGCTTTGTTCCTTCCTTGTTGATCTGAGGTCCGTTTTATAGTTATGCTCTGTAGATTTAATTCTAAACTGCATACAACTTTGGTGCAGATTACAATGTAAATGGTAACAAGGTCTTGAAGGTTTTTTGGAAGGTCTTTAAGAAGTCTTAAAAAGGCATTGGTAAAATGTACATTTTTAGCCCTGCTTATGGGTGAATGCATTTCCTCTGCGTTTCTCTCTGCGCTCCCAGTGGACATCAGAGCCATACGAGAGCATAGACGCCAGCTACTCCAACGGCACCGTCACAGCTAAAGATGGCGCGCAGTCAGGTGAGCGAGGCTGCAGCCAGGGATTGGACAAGACCCAGGAGGACTCAGCCTCGGCCTCCACAGCTCCTGAGGCAACTGATCAAAAGACTGTCTGAGAGAGAACACTTACTTACACACACACAGACACAGACACAGACACACAAACACAAACACACGAGTGCCCATACACATGCCTGCATTCAGAGGGGACTGTATGAAAAGCTTCACGCATACAGCCGATTGTATGAGAGAGCACCCATGCACACCGACCTGCCTCCTCTCCTGTCCTCAGCATGTGGTCTCACCCCGTTGTCTGAATGTAAACAAGTCTGAAAACATGATCTCGGATCCGGTTGATGAAATAAAGATGTTTTTAAATGATGTGGCCTCGTCCTCTAACTCAAACACATATAACGTTACATTAAACATTGATGGTGTTATCTCATGTTGTATTAGAGACTGGCTTTTATTTTGAATGAATGTCAGTTACAGAGTGCAACAGAGATTTAAAAAAAACGTTTTCCTAGACACCTTCCTTTTTTTCCTGTTGCACTGAAAACGTTGTAAATATCCACTAGTGATTCTACTTCTTTAAAGTAGTGAGTGAGTCAAAACAAACTGGACTGAGCTACGATACCTCACTACTTTCCACCTATAGGAAAATATCTTTTGCTGGGATTTGCATTCGTCATCTCTGCATCCACGGGCCTTGTTAAAACACCACATCCCCCCCTGCTTAATTGCTTTTACTTGAAGTCGCCCTCTGTGTCAATGCAAACGATGTGAAGCAACCCTCCCCCGCTCCACGGTGTATGACAAACAAGGCTCTGTATGTTTCCCCTTTCCAGGAACAGTGCAGAACGACTCTGTCTGAGGCCAACATGTGATGCTTGAGGCCTCCGAGTCTCCAGTCAGCAATCTGAGCTCCTCATGTCCACACCCACAGGCACACAGCAAAGAAACAAACCATGCGTAGGACAATTTGACAGTACATACAACAGTTTTACACCGATTAGCTGAAGCTTTTTATGTGCATTTTTTTATCTTTCGACTTAGTTGCGGAAGTAAAAAAAAAGCAACGAAATCATCTGCAGGTCGTATTTAAGTCAAAGAAACACACAGTCACACTTGGCAAAAATCTATTAAGTATTTATTGTAAGTTGTTACATTTAGATTTCTTTCTCTAGCAGCACTATTTAAATTACAGATATTCAAGGGCAGTTCCCATAGATTGGAGTTTTCTCTTAATGCAAGGTGTCATTGTGTAAACAAAGACAGAGACTGAACCGTAGATCAAAACGTACCGCAAACCGAACACACCGTGGGTGTTGTGATGGAAACACATACAAAGTTTAAAAACGCTGATAAAAACATTTTCTTTTTGTGTGTCTTCTCAGACAAAACAACAAAAGAAGAAAGTGAATCCGAGAAAAACAAACAAAAAAAACTCCTGTTAGAATAAATTAAAACAACAGTACAAAAGAACATAAACAATGAACAGCTTTCTTTGTGACACAGTTACAATTTCAGTTGGATCGGATATGGTTGCTCACACTTCAAAATGACCAGTGTCGGTTGTACATAGTCTCCAGGTCTGTCGGTTACGTGTCAGTGAAGTAGAACTGTTGGCAGATGACTCGGTAATGTGACACAAATCCACAACAGCGACATGAAGAGAGAAAGAACAATGTGCGAGTCTGACAGGAAAACAAAACAAAAAAAAGGTGTGATTTTGCATTCCAAAAAAAAAAATTCTCTTGACCCCTTCGTTGAGACAAAACGGTCGGATTATAAATTTTGGCACGTACAATCCACCAACGAGCACTGGTGTCATTACCGGGGAAAGTTGCGCTGCCTTGTGTCAGGCAAAAAACAAAAACAAAAAAAAAACAAAAAAAAAATCTTTTTTTTTTTGTTTCAGCTTCAGCATGTGAGCGTTTGCTTTTCTTTTAAAGGAACAGCTTCACATTTAGGAAACAAGTGCACTCACACAAGTGCGTGATAAGAATTAGTTGAGAAGATCCGAAGCTCGAGCCAGCAGCAAGTTAGTTCATCTTAGCAGTCTGTCTTGAAATTGTCTGATTATATAACTCTGTAATTGTTTGGTTTTGTATATATTGAGCAAGCAATACATACCCAGTGAGCTTTTGGAGAGGACAGAGCCAGGCTAACAGTTTGAATTTGTAAGGCCTAGTTCGTCTAAGATAACCAGCTTCTGGCAATAGCTTCGCCTGTAACTTGCAGTTATGAGTTGGTGATTGATCTTTTCGTCTAACCCCCAATCGAACAAGAACACTTCTCGACAATGTCAAACTATTTATCCACACCCATAACCTTTCGCCATCGGTTTTACAAGCTACCGTAAACTGATGAACCAGGCGGTCTCATGATTTGGTAGCGTGTTTCTTTTTATCTCGACTCTACAATCATGCAGACAATCGCCAACGTAATGGAAGTCTCACAGAAGTACAAATGACCAAAAAACACTCAACTCTGTCTTGAGGGGTTGACCCAAGGTCCTCCCGTGACTCAACATGGGACGTCGTTTTGTCAAGGGTAATACAGGATATCTCTTTCAATGTTACACTTGAGATATTCCGGCATCTCAGGGCACTTCTAAACAGCCACGGCGGATCAAGGGTTGGCGATCAGTTTCCTTTGATAAAATTCAAAGTCACGACGAAAAGCAACCGGATCCGGGCGGCTCGACCCTGGCAGTCGGGAACACAGTGCTCTGAGATGTTTGAGGAAGCGGCACCAAGCGGCCGCGCGAAGCTCTGACATCGCTTTTTTTTCCGCCCCATCTCAACATTTCAAACCAAAAGCCACTTTTTTTTCTTTTTACTACAAAGTCCTCTTGAGCAGGACCTCGGGCCATCATCGCAAGTCGTCTGGCAACCCGTGAAAAAAAGTGAAGAGTTGAGCCAAACCCTCGATAAAGAAGCCCGCTGCACTAGCACTGTCCTGGTAAAACTGCTCTGCGAGTCATGCACATGGAAATATCCAACCATAACCTATATTTGTTAATACAAAGAGGGTCATTTAGTCGTCCTGGCAATTCATAAGACACTCAAAACGATAATTAAGAACCCATAGCCATCAATATTAGTGAAACGTACTAGAAGAAAAATATAAACCTCTGAAAAGAGTTTGATATTTTTAATTGTCTGCATACTGCAGTACTTGAATACATACTCATACAGTATCGTTTATAGCAAATAACTGAATTATTTCATTTATTTAGCAAAAAGCATGCTGAATAGAAAAAAATGTCACTTTTTGTAGTCGCCTAAAGTGACGGTAAAAGTCTTTTTATTTTCACCAGTGGATCATCTCCCAACTGTGGACTATCTACAAAGGCATGACAAAAACCAAGAGGCTTAGGCATCTAAATCAATAAAGAGAAAAGTGATTGCCTAAAACTGTTGAAAACCAACTTCAACCAGTACCTGCACAAAGAAATCTCTTTCCTTAAGAAGCACAAACACCTCTGGAAGAGGTGCAAAAAAGACAATATGAGGGCGAGAGGATTCATGTCGGAGGAACAAACGTCAGTGTGATTTTTGCAGTAAAACTCGGCTCGTAACTGCTATCAACTGAGAGAGAGAGAGAGAGAGAGAAAGAGAGAGAGAGATACAGATGGAGAGAGAGAGATATACAGATAGAGAGAGAGAGATCTTGAGGTTTGTTGTGAAGCATTAAGAGGCACCAATTTCAACTGAGGGAAACACACAAAGCAGGTTTCAAAGCATCATCAGTCGATTAAACCCGCCTTTCATTAGCCATGACACACTGAGGAATTCTGGGAAAAGCCTGTACAACATCAAACGTCCCATTCTCGCCTCCAGTAGCTCAAATTTTCTGCACAGAGAAAGAGTTAAAAAATAAATACGATCTCAGTCAATCCTCATATCCGAGCCAAAAGTGGCCTGCGAGAGCTGAATGGCGGTCTTCAAAGTAACCTCCTTGTTGACCTTTCTTACATCTTGCATTGATGGACTATTAAAGGAACAGAAGACCCACTTGTGCCGATGTGTTCTGCATCAGCGCTACCGTTGCAACACAGTGATCGTCTGACTGGATGTGGCTACAAAAAAGAACAAGCATACGCAGAGAGAGGTTGCAGTCATACGCTGATGACACCACGCCGTTGTCATTTACACACACAGCAGCTGCAGACTGTCCACTGACAAACAATGATGGGGATAAACGTCAATCTTTCGATGGCGAGTGTGTGCGTGCGTGCGTTTGTGTGCGAGTACTTATTTAGGTATGACATGTTTGTGGACAGTGCACATCTCAAAAGACACCACTGAGAACGCTGTGCTCCATGTCAGCCCTTTTCGGTGAGACCATTTCACTTTTGAATGAGGAAATAGCAGTACAGCCCCACACAATTGGAAATATTCAAAAGGTTTTGGCATCGCAGTCTTATTGGTCTGGTGTTCAGCAAGCGGTGGTTCATGTCGGTGAACGTCTGTGTCGGCTAAATCAGGTGACTTCAGTCCCTCCTCTCCGCTTGTGCTACTTCCGTTTGTCCTTCAACAAAGGCCTTTGTTTAGCGAGAGCTGCACAGTCCTGCTTTCAAAAAAAAACGACCCGACGTCACAACGAATAATGACAAGGACAAGTCCCGTGGGGGCCCAAATCACTGGTTAGCCCTCACAGACCAGGGACGCTTAATAAGGACTTTCTTCACGGAAAAGCCGTGACGCGGCCGCTGCCTACATAAGCCACGTTCCCCCTCTCCTCAACCAGGAAACACTGCGCGCTAGCTCGGCTAATTGTGTCGCAGCTTGAGCGCCGACAGCTCCCTCCAGTCAGTCAACTCCACAGCTTCGGTGTAGTTCCAGTCATCTTCATCGTCTCACCAAGACTCCAGCACACAGCCACGTAATGTCAGACAACATTTATTTGTTTTCAGCAAAGGTTTCTTTTTTTTATCATCATGAAGGCATATACTATTTTCTCTGTATATTACTGTCATACATGTATATCTACACATACACATATGTATAGATATACACATACATATATACGTATATATGTATATAAACAAAAATAAGCTGACATTTTTGCTGAATAGGATTGAAGAATATCAGCAAAGGGCAATGTAAACCATGGTCCATCTAAAACAGGTGAAAGGTGCGGCCCTTTCCCAACTCACCCACAGTAACAGATTTGCATAGGCAAAAATGGGATTAGCCCTTAGACAGTGGATTCCTGAATTCTTTACAGAGATGCAAAATCTAGATCAGCTCAACACAATTTAAAAACAAACATACATACAAACGAAAAGAAAAAAAATGTCAACTAGGCCAAGCTCTCTTAAACCCTTCCGGTCATATACATAGTCATTTTATCTGTGCACATTTTTTTTTGTTTACAGTGTTAGGTTTCAAGTAGATCTAAAACAACTTGTACATCGACAACTAGATGTGAAATAAATTAACCACATGAGAGGTAGTGAAAAGCCTACAGAGACGTTTGTTGTTGTTTCTTTTTATACAAAGGAAAAAAAAACAAAAACAAAACAAAAAAAACAAAAAAACGCGTCAGTAAGGCCAAAGCTTCGCGAAACCTCCGCACTATCAGCGCGCTCCAGCCCCATCGACCCCGTCTCCGATCGCTAAAAACCGCAGCCACGTTTTCCGAGACCGACTCGCTTGGCACCCGTGGAAATTTTAAAAGACGAAAAAAAACCAAAAAAACGAGAAAAAAAAAAACGTCTGAACTCGGCGATGACGCCACGTCACTTCACGTCGTCGTCGCTTCGTGAAATCCGCGTTTTTGAAACGCGGCCGTTTGAAAATAAACAACCGTACACGCCCCCTCCCCCGCCCCCGCCCCCACCCCCACCACGACGGTGTCAAAGTCACAATAAGTTAAGAGGGAAAGGACGCGAAAAGCAGCAAACGCGCGTTTCTGCTGCGTCGGTCTCCCCTGTGAAACACTGTTTACCTGGGCGTCTGCCGCGTCTTCCCCCCCCCCTCCCTGGGAACCCCACGAGAGAGCCGCCCGGGCCGCCCCGCCCGGGCCGCCCCGCCCGCCAGCTCGCCCGCTCCCACCGGTGACCGGACAAGGCCGAGCGCCTCGCGTCTCGCCGCCTTGGAAATGTAAACTCGGTTTGGATTGCACCATGATTTTCACGATCCGGTTCTCGGGTGAAGACATTCTCGTGTTGGTGACCGCGTGGACCTCAGCGACGGGGGAATGTAGCCGCACTGCGCAGAGGGAGTCGGGGGGTTGGGGGGGGTGAGGCGGGGGGGGTGGGGTGGGGTGTGGGGCGGGGTTTCGTGGTTACAAAGTCGTTTCGGGAATACAACACCGACGACGACGCCGCCTTGGACAGCGAGAACTGCTCCAGTGTCCGAACTATGGGGTCACTCCTCGGCATGCGAGCGCGTGCGTCTCTTCTCTTTGAAGCAGCTACGCACCCACACCAGTCGGGTCGATGTGGGACGCATGCGTGTGCTCCATCGCCAGAGGTTTCACATGCGGTACATTTTCGATAAGGAACGTCGGGGTGAGTGACGGTTTAAAATTTGCCCTCGTTTTTTTACAGTTGTGGATTTTGAAGCGATTCATAAGCGGTCGTTTACAAACACAGAGCGGTCGTTTACAAACACAGAGCCTCCGCCGTTAGCTTGTTTTTTTTTAAACCGGTAGCTTCATCCAAGTGACATGCCGATCGGGAGGAAATCCATTCAAGCGTTTTTTTTCTGTTTTTGCGTGTGTGTGTGTGTGTGTGTGAGCGTTTGCTTTCAAGCGTCCTGCAGGGGTGTCGCGTGTTAGCAAACTCACAAAGACAGCCTTCAGACACAGACTCAACGACCGGTCCGACCAAGCGGGACACAGCTTCAAATAGACTCCCATCTATCGTCACCAACTATATCCACGGGACACCGAAAATAGTCGGCGGGACACCCCGCAAGACTTCGCCTCCAGCACACTTGGCACGTGAACTTCAGGTAGTTAAGAGGAGGCGGCGACGCCTACGTCGATCAGCAAGGAGTGGCACTGTTTTGATTGACACTTTTAAGACTGCACTAAAAAAAAAGAGCAGACCCGGAGGTCTCGCTGCCCGTCGTGTGACACTGTCTATATACTCGGAGGCCCAGTTAATAACAATAACAATAATAATAATAATGATTAAAAAAAAAAAAAAAAGCATATACTGCACTCATGCACTTTCTACTGCACATCCACAGGCCAGGAACAAAGTTCGTGTTCAAATGTTCACATCGTCGAAATAACAAAATGTCCTTGTACATACTAAAAAAAAAATGTTAGTGGGACATTTGGCAAGACCCCGTTACGTTTTTTTGTTTCTTTTTTTTTCGAAAATTTTCTGTTTAGTGTGTAACTGTACCGCACACACACATAGCCATTATCATTGCATGCTGTCAAAGTCAGATTAGAAAAACAAACCAGCGTGTGTGTGTGTGCGCGTGTGTGTGTGTGTGGTCTGACAGCGGGATGGAGGATGGTGTGTCCTAAAAGGGCAGTAGTTCACTGAAGGACAACCACACGCATCTCCCAGCTTCATCTGCCCAGCTAACGGACATGCACTGGAATGACCGACGAGTCACAGCTAAAATTTTCTCTTCACAGCATCTCTGACATCGTGTCTGGTGGCCTCGTCCCAAAATGTGAAGTCTCGGGACGCGTTGAAGGCGTGACGCTACGAGCCTTACAGACAAAGGCCAGGGCTCACGAAACCCCCCCCCCCCCCTCCGTTTCTTCAGTGCCTGCTTCTTTTTCTTGTTGGTTTTTCTGAGCAAAGCGAGCTTCCAGTTACGCTCACGGACATCGATCCTCAAGGCAAGCCTTCTTCCGCCGCTCAACCATGATTCAAAATGCGTACGACTATTTGGATTCGAGTCGGGGGTGTTTTTTTTCCGTTTTCTCCAGCACTGTTCTTTTTTTTTTTTTTTTTCTCTTTTTAATCTTCCCCACACCGGGCACCTGTGCTTGTCAGGCTGTGATAGTCTGAGTTGGAGGGAGGGAGGGAGGGAGGGAGGGGGGAAGAGGAGGGAAGAGGAGGGAGGAGAGGAAACAAGATGGGAGGTAGGGATCGTTGGACAAACTGTGGTTGCTTTCCAGAAAAGAACTTTTCCGAGCAGCGCTTGTGCCGCCTTCTCCTTTCACGTAAAGGCATTGTGATTTTCTCAGAGGAGAGATTTTTTTTTTTTTTCGTTAAAAGTTCATGAGTAGTAGTAATAATAATACATGTAGCTGCCCAACCACAATTCTAGCCCTTACTTCTCCCAGAATCCTAAAGAAGGAAAGTGCTTGGACGGACAACCAATGGACGGACGGACGGATGGACTGGAGAGACAGGTGGACGGATGGGTAGGTGCTGCGGCTGCCTTTTGCTGCAGACGCTGTCAAATCTCCTCAATAAAAACACTGCAGTAAGCTAGAAATTGGCAGAAGTGTACTTTTTCCCTTCACTGAACATAGACAGCCAGACAGAGACAGGCCCCCCCCCCCCCCACTCCCCTCCCCTCCCCCGTCTTAATACATCTCATATTGAAAAACGCTTGCAGTCCGTGGCTTACATGGTGTCAAGCTACTGTAGAGAGAGAGAGAGAGAGAGAGAGAGAGGAGAGAGAGAGAGAGAGGGGGGGGGGGGGGGGGGGGGGGAGAGAGAGAGAGGGGGGGGGGGAGAGGGAGAGAGAGAGAGAGAGAGAGAGAGAGAGAGAGAGAGAGAGAGAGAGAGAGAGAGAGAGAGAGAGAGAGAGAGAGAGGAGAGAGAGAGAGAGAGAGAGAGAGAGAGAGAGAGAGAGAGAGTCGCATGCAGGGCCAGTGCTTCGACTGGCTAGGTGTCATGTTCGGACAGTAGTAGAGAAATGAGAACACATCTGAGGAATGGGACAGAATTAGAGAGGTCGAACGATAAGAAAGGAGGACATTTTAAGTGGCGGTTTCAAAAAAAAAAAGCATGAGGTCTAAATATTACAGTACGGGAACAGTTGGCTTGTCTTTCTTTTTTTTTGTCTCTCTCTCCTCTCTCTCTCTCTCTCTCTCTGTCTCTCTCCGTTTCTGTCCCCGCCGCCTGAGGAGTCCCCATCCACAGTTCAACCAATGGCTGGCCATCGGGCTGGCCCCTCCGACCACCAGCTGACCCCCGGGCCGCTCGGCTGGAAACAGACAGCACGCGCCGAGAGCAAGAAACAATCACTGGCCAGCATAAAAGGTCTGCAGCTCGACCCATGACCAACCAGCAAAGGCCCGACCTGGCTCCAGTGGAGAACAGGATATATAAACTGCTTAAAAAACATAAATAAACAAAAAAAAACCAACCAGCCACCTACAGACGTCAGTCTTCTCGATGGAAAAAAGGAGGGAGAGATTTTTTTTTTTCCCCAAAACCCGACCTCTGGCACCATAGTAGTATTTGAAGTGTAAGTAGTAGTCTCGTTGGAGTCCGATGGCGGCATCGGAGGGCGGCGGGAGGGGGGGGGCGGGGGCGGGTGGTGGTGGTGGTGGAGGGCGGGGGAGGGGTTGGGGGGGGGGGGTTCTAGGTGTCGAGGCAGGCGCGCCTCCTGTTGGCCAGGAGGTCTCTGTAAACGGAGGAGTTGAGGGAAACGGGGGAAGGAGTCGCGGTGCATCAGCGTGTAGATCTGGAACTGGGCCTCCCTCGTACATCAGGTTGCTGGGCTCTGCCAGGGTCTGGTTGATTCCTTCTCTGACCCGAGAGTCCAGACTCACCTGGGGCGGGGAAGACACAGTCGTGCTTAGAAATGCACTCACACATGACACTGACCGGAAACAGGCCCCGCGGCCGGGTCCATGGCTAGGCACAGCTCCAACACCCTTCCGGTATCTATGCGCAAACCTGGACTCGCACAGAGCGTATACACTCTCGTGCATACTTGGCGTGGCAATTAAGCAAGTAATCCATTGGGAGGCGACACTGAGTTCAAAGTACAGTCGGTTTGGCCTCCCTGAGGGCGGACCAAGTTACACACGGAATCTACACGCTGAGATAGACGGATGAAGACAGACTCCATCACGCACACCACACATCTATCATTGCCTTAAACACACACACCATTCACCGTCACATTAACTAACTCGTACTTAGCTTGACTCATACCTCATCCAATACCGTAATCGGTGTTCTTTGTCGCGTACCTCTTTGGGTGACAGTATGGACACGTAGTCTTCATATATGATTCTGGCTTTCTCATCTACCACTGAGGAGCTGGTCTCCTTTCTTCAGGTCCTCGCAGGCCAACCAGAAGAGCAGGTTGTCCTCGCTGTACTCGGAGCGCAGGAACTCCCTGAAGACCTCCCGGCCCTCCAGCGAGCGCAGCATCAGCTCGAAGCTCCGGGACCACGACAGCACCTCGTCCAGGCTGGCGCGCCTGGGGGGGAACCAGCCACGCGGCATTAACGGAGGCGCGCCGAGCCAACGGGGGCACGGGCCCGGCGAGAGGCAGCCCCTCCTACTTACTGTTCCTCTGGAGTCTCAATACTGTCCATCTTGGTGCAGGCCTGTCGCTCACTCCTCTCCATCCTGTCTTCATTCCTGGGTCACACACACACACACAAGAAAGGGGTTGCCTTGACGCCAGACCGCGTGCTCAGCGCTCCGGTGCCAAGGGCTGCGATAGTGCACCGGGGTCGATGGCAGAGGAGAGAGAGGTCTGAGAAATCGATCCAGGTCTGGCGGCTGTTCAACGCCCCGCACGTCTCGCGGGCCGCGGCCTCCCCCGCGAGTCCGACGCGTTAGCGCTAGCCTGCAGCTAGCTAGGCTCGCGCAGCTCGCCTCATCTCTCCGAGCTACTAATCGCGGTGGCAAGCGTCAGTGTGAGCTCGGACCCGTGGAAATAATCCTCAGCAAACACTGCCATATATTCAACAGTTGACAAGTGATAAAGGCTCAGTTGAAGCCCCTGCGAAAACACTTGAAACGGACGCGCACACGCACACGCGCGCACACGCGCGCGCGCGCACACACGGTAGCCTCTCTGTCTATCGTAGCTTGGTCACACTCGCTGAATCCACAAAGCCACACACACTGGGCTGTCTATTTTTGTCCCACCATGGAGGATCTTTCCTTCCTCTTGCCGTCCCTTGTCAAAGTCCCCATTGTGCGGTAGTAATGGGCTAAGCCGGCCACAGCCCCCCGGCGCCCTCACAATACAGCTAAATATACGGGCTGTTCTTCACAGCTGTTTTGCATGTGATGTGTGGATGGAAATAGAAGGCACCCCGGCTAGATAAGGGCCCTGTGTGAAGGCGAGTGAGGAGGGGTAACAGGCCAAGGGATGGGGAGAGGAGGGAGGGAGGGAGGGAGGGAAGGGGGGGGTTGGGATAAAACAGAGAAAAGGCAAAAAGAGGCTGGATTAAAAGAAAAAAAGGCGCACACACAGACTCACTCACCCAAGGTCTTTAAAACTTCACCACCTCTGCTACCTATGGCAGACAGAGTTAGAGATAGAGTCCCACTCTCCTCTGGGATTCATCTTCCAGGACTCTGTAGTCGTTAAAAAAAATGATTATGCCAACAAGCACAGCCGGGTAACCACCCGTGCGTGGTCGGGAGGGTGATTTTGCGGGCCGGTCGTGGAGAAATTGACTGTGGCCTTTGACCAGGGAGCACACAGCGGAGTCTCAGCCCTCTCAGTGCGGGCCCGGTCCACAGGCTGCCACCACTTCAGATGAAGTGGTGTGAAAGAAGCAGCACATTCAGCATTCAGGGCCACCAAACAATGTCTCATTCACTCCTCTCTCTCTCTCTCTCTCTCTCTCTGTCTCTCTCTCTCCCCCAGCCAGGGCGCAGCCTCACAGGCAGCTGGAGCAGCCACACTGCAGCAGGCAGTGCCTTGCTCAAGGGGCAACTCTGCCCCTCAGAAAAGGCTCAGAACTTAAAATCGAAGACCTGCTGCCTCGATATGCCGCAGGCACGCTTGTTGCTTTTAATTGTGTTGCACCAAAAGTATTAAAGATGGTTAACACCTCTCTCCTATCAGTGTAATTTCCCAAAGCCCTGGAAACTGTAGTAATCAAACCTCTTTAAGGACAACAAAAACTAATCTGGATGCCTGAGTGATAAGCAACAAAAGGCCCATATCAAACTTTGCCGTTGTGTCAAAGATCATTGAGAGTTGTTTGTCAACAAATTCACTCCTCCTTAACCCAAAACAATCTCTTCAATGCAATGACTAACCTGCACTTTCTAAGGTGTTAAGTGACATATGCCCGATAATACAGATGCAACAAAAGTTTTAGTGTTGATACTACTGGATCTCAGTGGTGCACTGAGCATAGTTGATCACAACATGTCGCTCGACAGACTAAAGAAGCGGATCAGACTTGGTGGTACTGTGCTAAACTGGCTCCAGTCTTACTTACTCATTGTGTGCCAGGACAAACCAATGACGTGGGGTTCCTCAAAGTTCCATGCTTGGACCACAGAAGTTCAGCGACGTTGTGCTCCCACTGGCCCTGATTAGCGTCGTCCTGACACCATTTTTGATACTGTTACCAACGTGTGTTTTGACAGTTCTCAATACTTTTCCAGAGTAACGGAGAACACAAAAAATGTCATTATTGACTAATATTAATAGAAACTCTTAGAATTCTAACATGAAAATCGGCAGTGTCACTAGCTTTCAGCACTGAATGTAAGTTTTTTTCATGGGTGTGTGTGTGTGTATATATATATATATATATATATATATACACATACATATAGACACACACACACACACGTACATCTTTTTTCCCCCAAAAAAGTTCAACTTCTTCAGTACCACGGTACCTCTGCTAGTACTGCTATGCGAACAAGCCCATCGAGTGCCATAACATCTCTTAACCACTCGACCATACGTCTTTTAAATTTATTGCTTATAATTTCACAGGCCATCAAGAGGGCTGGGCACTGGCACCCTCAGTTTGGATAAGCAATGACATTAGGGCTGCCCCCAAATAGCGATTAAGCCTTAGGGTGCACTCACACTAGGGCCAGTTGTTCTGTAGCATGCTGAAGCCCAACCCCCCCGGCCCCCTCCCTGTTCCCCCGTTGGCCTGTATTCCCATTACCCCTAACCCAACCATGCTCAGGCCCGGCTGCTTCTGACAGCAACCTGACATCACGGCTGGTAATAAGTAATCAACCAAATTTCTACCAAACACTCCGCCTCTTCCTCTGACCAACCTGAACCCTTTGGCGCTACCATTGTTGTTGTTGTCTTCATGGCTTCATGCTTGTGTGCATGCATGACCAAGTTTTCCTCTTCGAGGCATACCATGCCAGGGAAGTGTACCATGCTGAGGCAAGTTACAGTTACACCCACACTAGCCACAGATTCAGGACTTCAGGAGGCAAACGTGCTGCCTAGAGTGAGTGCGCCCATAGTTGACTAAGAAGTCATTACTTGGCCAAAGTTTCATTGGTTGATTGGTTGCAGAAAAAAGAAAAACATTTGGAGGTGTTTCAGACATGGATACAGAAGTGTATCACAAGTAGAATGGAGACACAGGTCATTAGTGTGGGGATAATCAGTTTGCTAATGGCGTGGTATGGAGCGAGACTGATCCTTTTCTGAATTTAATTAAAAAAAACATAGTAAAACAATGGAAATGGTCCATCTTCCTCAAAACTCCCTTCAGTGCAAATTAATAACATTTTTAGAAAAAACGAATACTGAATACACTCAATTTTGTGCACCTGTAGCAAATTCTTGCTTTTTGGCAGAATTTGGCCAACAGTTCCTGCTCCCAGTGTCTGTGCTGAGCTAACTGGCTAACGGCACTGCTACCTCCACATTTCCAGCGAAAGGAGACGAGTGGCGGGAACCATTACTGGCTCCTAATGGTTTCAGAGCTCCCAAACGTCACGACAGCCGCCCGGCTCACCAGGACTGAGCGTCCTCTGCGTGATTCAGCAGCAGGATAGGGATAAGGAGACTGCGGCGGATTCCTGTGATTTCTGCCCACTCGATTCTCCTCGAGCAAGAAACTGAGCACATGCAGTAAATTTGACCCAATGCATTTTTGCATCATTATCTTTGCATAATTACCATTCACTCCTCTAAAGCATGCCGCGAAAAATCAATGTCCTCATGAACTCCAGTGTTGCTGACACACACACACACACACACACACACACACACACGGGGGCAGTAGCAGATACAAGCCGACCTGGTAGTAAACAGTGTTCCAGCCCACAAAACTAGTCCTTGCAACTGTTTCCCGCTGGCTTCTTGGTTGTTCTTACGACAATACTGTAACATATTAGAAAATTCTGCCCGGGTCTTGGGTAGAGAACTCAGAGAACGCTATTCTGGGACCTTTATCTTATCTGAACTGAGGTTCTCTGGGGAAAAAAAGGAAGCCCTTTGAGGCAAAATTATGATTTTGGCCAACATGAAGATAAAAATGATTTGATTTGGTTTCATAACACCCAGCTGTGAAAAAGGACTTGTGAAAAAGGTTTGTCGAAGGGTTTACAAGCTGAGCACTGGAGCAGGCAGCAGCAGCAACAGTGTGTCAGCGGGAGCCCGACATCAGTGTAACACCACAGATTTGGCAAACAGGATTAAGGTCAGGACCCAGTGTTTGTTTTTGCCCACACTGCGGGTATTTGTCTGCTCCCTAATACAACTAACATGGTTAATATGGGGTTGTAGAGTAGCTGCTATGATCCCGTGGATTTTCCCCCGTAGTAGAACAAAATTAACCAAAATAAAAGGGAGGGGGAAAAAAAACAAAACAAAACAAAAACAAACAACGAACGTGCCCATAAATGGAATCAATGGAGCGCGGCAGAGCGCGACTGTGCTATACGCCGGCGTTTTCTCACCAGAGACACTTGCAGCAGCCGCACCAGCAGAGGCAGCAGGTGTTGGGTCGGGGCTGTCCAGGGGCCTGGGGTGGGGCCTCGATGTGTGCCGCCTGCCTTTTTCTCATCTCCACTCCACTCACACTCCGGGGCTGCGCGACAGGTGAGTACAAGGCAATTACACACCCTCCAGGTGACACGACAGCAGCACAGGCAGAGGCATACATGGTTTCAAAGTGCAAGGAAACTGTGTCGGAGGGGAGCAAGTGTGTGATGAAGCGCGAGGGAGAGGGAGAGAGGGAGAGAGAGAGAGAGAGATGGAGAGGGAGAGAGAGAGGGAGAGAGAGAGAGGGAGAGGGAGCACTCAGGCAGGATGGAGAGGATTCCCTTCCTTGTATGGAACAAGAGCTCTCTGGCATCAGGCCAAGGCTACGGCTGGGCTGTCTTTGACCAACACTGCACACATATCTCAGTCGACGCAGACAGGCACAATCGCTCCGATGCGAAAACAAAGGCACAAATTCATGCAAACGTACAGGGCGATCATGGAAATCCGCACAGACGTGACTTTGTTCCGCTCCCTGCTGGGGGTCTCAGACTGTGCTACATCCTTTTTGCATGGACCGGCATGATTTAGAGATAGGATGCGGCACAAGAACCTCAACAACGTGACGCTTCTTATGCGCCGTGACCCTGTGGTCACTGTGAATGCAGCAGCCATCGGCTACTTTAACCCGATGCTGCCGCAGAAATACTGCTTCTGCTGCTCCATTACTGGTGCATTATGTGGTTCTATTTAAGAGTGGATATACTGACAAGAATTATTATCATTGCATGCAGCGTTATTCTGTACAAGTACACTGACTGAGAGGCACAAATATCTACTTGAAGATTAGTTAGGGTGCTCTGTACAACAAGGACAGAATACCCCAAGATGATTTCCTTCTAGAGATATAGTGCTGGGATGCAACTAAATTAGCACTTTACGTAGCTTCTACCATAACAGCTGTATGGCAGCTTTGTCCACATCTACACCAGGGAAGCCTGTTAACATACTGCTACATCAGAACTACCTACTTCTACTAGTCCCCACATTACAATCTTGGCTATTTAAGCTTTATTCCACAACGGGATGTAGTCTACAAAATGCTCTCATGAACCGCCAGCCTGGTCTGGGAACTGAACGCAGGGTAAACGAAACCAACATCTTACCTCTAGAGTCATGGTTCAAATTGAAGTCCACATAAAAATTTCAGATAAAGAGTAAGCGTCCAGCGACGGAGGGGCCCTCTCTGCCCATATAAACTTCCTACAGTGGCGGCGCCTGGCAGGTGAGGCTGCAACACCCTGCCTGATATGCAAATGCGGTCGGCCGGCCATCAGTTACTCAGCTAGCAGGCAGCTCGGCGGAAACACGCTAGTAGATGCAAACGACAGAGTCGTACCGGCTTTTTTTTGAAGCCCGGAGGAGGAGGCCACAACGACAGGACATGCAAATGCACGGTGGAAATACAAACACAGTGACATAAACATGGCACATGGCATGTAGCAAGGAGTAATGGAATAATAAATGACGAAGAAGTCCATTTTGAGAATCGCTAAGGAGATTTTGGCATTTCAATACTTTGTGGGGCGCGCTTTTAATACATTTTTTGTTGAAATTATTTCGGTTTTCTTTCTCAGAGACACTTCTCTTCGTTGAAGATTGCTTTCGTTTTTTTTCTATTAAACAGCATTTTTGGCTTTTGTAAGGGTTCGTTTTTTTGGACAAAAAACTGTGCACCTAACCATCCCGCCACAGCAACCAAATAAAGGTTACCAAAACTGTCTGTCGAGAGAGATTTCAATGTTGCCCTATCCTGTAATTTGTAAGTCCGACCAGTTACACCCACTGGTTACACTGGTGCCGTCTAGCACCGAGGCTAGCAATGATTTAATATGTAGCTGACCAATCGCAGACACATTCAGACTCTGTGTTCAGCTTATGGTCATGGCAATGTTGTTGTCATGGTAATGTTAGAAAACGGTCAGGGACAACTAGGCCAATATGGGGCCTAACCCTCTATTTTTTTGTCCATTTTTGGACCAAACTGTTGCTCCATTTATTTTCTTAAAGCTACAGCGAGCTACTTCTCCGTGTCTGTAAACGTCCATTACGCCAAAGCCGCGACTAGAGGAGATGAGACGGTGCCAATTAAGCTGATTCGCAATATTTTTCAGTGTTCCTGTGTCCCTTGCTGGCACCGAGGGAATGACAGGAGGGGAAGAGAGGGGGGGGACTAAGAGAAGAGTCTCCTAGCAAGTGGCAGAGCACTGCTGGAAAGAGAGAGCAACATGGGGGAGAATCCAAAGAAAGGGAAAAGAAAAAACTAAAGCGAAGAAGGAACGGGACCAACTAAGAAGAAACACGGGTTGGATGGTTGTAATAACGCAGAATTCCTCTAGGAGGCAAAAGAAGTTGTGCAGTATAGCTTTAAGCAGCTATACCGCTAACTGATATAAAGCTATAGAGGGTGTAATTTGGAGCAAAACACAATAAGCAAACTCTGAATCCCTAAACCTCACAGTTCTTAAAGTTGAAATACGAAGAATCAGCTTAATACTGACATCTAGTGTCTCAGGATAGTAGCTGCGACACAAAAAAAAAAACAATTCCAGAACTTGGTTGCCAAGTTCGTTATGGAGTTTGTCAAGCGAACAGCCTGCACTGTGATCAGTAATCTCATATTAAGGGTCAACGTGATATAAGGAAATCAAGTGTTGCAGGTAACTTTAGCGAAGTTAGCAAGCAAGTTAGCTTACCAATGGAGGAGAAAGGTCACCATTCCTACGAGTGTTTTCTTACTTTATTTGAGTCCACTGAGCGTAGGCTTTACCGATATTCACGGCAAGTCATTGCTGAACCTGCCAAAATTCCTTAAATTATTTAATTCATCAAAGTTTTCAAGGAAATGCAATACTTCTCTAGAAATGCCCAGTGGATTTTTTAATATTGCTTCTAATAAAAACTCCACCTAGTCAACCTTTAACCACAAACCTGCAGTGTTCAAACTGCCTCGACAAATACATTTGAGAAGTGGGAAAAAAAAAAAAGTATCAATCGGAAGCATTTCAGACCCAGGCGCGAGACAACGTGACATTTGAGACTCTTGCAGCCATAAAAGAGACGGAGGCCCAACTCACCATGAATTAGTGAGTTCCTAGAAACAGGTCAGACAGAGCAGTCATGGCGTGAGGTAATAGGTTGCTGGACGATTGCAGGCTGGTTGACAGAGCCACACTCTGCTGGACTGTGTCTGCTGGGCTTGCTGGAGATGAGGCCAGAACGTGGTTTTTGCCGCGGGGATGAGGGGGTCGCCAGTCTCACCATTCCTGACCGGCGACGGACATGGAGGGTGGTGGTGGGGGGAGGGGGGGGGGGGGGTTTGGGGGGGTACGAAAGCTGAGGTGAAAAGTGACCGCCTCCTCTCCTTGTTTCCTCGTTTCAGCGTGCTCCTCTTGCTTCCGCTGCCTCCTTAGGCTTCCTGGGATCTCGGCGAAATGGTCATTTATGGACTCGAGAGGAGAGGGAGTGGTCAGAGTGCAGCATCTGAAAGAGCAAACAAAAGCACTGTTCAAGGGCTGAAACCACCCGCTGATCAATCGTATGTGCAGATTACATGCTTTAAATCCCAGCTAATTGAATGCTCGGGAAAACTGCAACTGGAATTTTTCCCAAGAGTTCACGCTAAATGTTACATCGACTGAGAGGGAGTGGTTGACTGAGAGGAAATAATGCAAATTAGGAGGCCACTGGAGGCCACGATTGATATTAAAGTCATGGACATGACAGTTAGCTTAATCTCTTCCCGAGTAGGACCAAACCCAACGCTGGGGCTCCCACCCAATACTTACCCACAGTTAGAAAACCATCCCTCTATCCATCATCTCACCGCCTGGTATCTCAACAGTGGAAAGGAGGTCTGACGGAGACTAAACACGCATGTATTTGGACTGTGGCTGGAAGCCAGACTACTTGGGGACGAACACGCGAGGCGACTGAGGACCAATGAGGTCGGAGTCATCGTCTCGACTCGCTTAATCAGAATCGGCAGCCTAGATGTTCACATACGGACCTCAACGCTGGTGAGGAAAGAGGGGTCAGACAATGGTGGCATCCGGCGAGCTGCCAGGCCGTCATTGTGATGGCAAGTTCAAATGGGCATGCACCCAGCCTATTAATTCTATGAGGTTTACAGTCGGGCTGCGCGACACTAGGGAAACATGCAATATGTGATCATATGTACTATTGCGACATGATATGCCGCGACATGACTAGTGTTGTATAAAAACAAAGTCCGAAGTGAAAACACTGAGCAATTCATGGCCAGGGGATGTCTTACTTTAGTGGCACTCAGAAGGCATACCAAAAAAATCTGGGGGAAAGCGTTTAGGACAACAGGGCTCGGACTGGCAAACTATATTGTCATGCAGAGCATGAATGCAAAGTGCAGGATAACACACCATTCATCACAGTTCAAGCAGCATTTGCAGTGGGTGTATTGCGCACGTTGATCTCGCGACACAGGTCAATATGCGCTGTGCAACACATTGCGCGGCAGCCCTGGTTTTCCATTATACCAACCATGAATCACACTGCGGTTGGTGGTTTTACAGTCGTTAGTACAACGATGAGTCCCGCAAGGTGGTGAACCTTGCTCTAAAAGCCAGTCGCGTCTCTATCAGCTTTTACCGGCGTGCGTTCGCAGCTTCCCCAGTCTCCGGCGGTCCCGTCCCAGCCCGGTCGAATCAAGACACGGTGCTGCCGCCCAATTCCGAATAAGCAGATCTATGTCCGCAATCAGTGAAGCGGAGGAGATAAAACCCCAAGTCACGTCTGCAAAGGCGTGTGATGAAGTGAACTGGGGACTGGTGCTTGGACTGGAGACTCCGAATTGGCCCCCAGATCTACCCTGTGATAGACTGGGGACCTGCCCAGGGTTCATTTCTTGTCTTTGGCAGGAACTCAAAGATTTCTTTGCTCCTGGACGGTTTCCAATGACAATACGTCCAAAAAGATTGGCCCACTTTCTGTCTGTTGATAGACGTGGTTCATTCCGGGAGGGCATCGTCGTGATTGCCCAAATTCAGAGAGGGTTTACCTGTCCCATAGGATGCGGCATCCTGTTTGAACGACGCTCTGCTGTGGAACCACCCCCCCGGTGAGCGAGGCTTCCCCATCTGCCCACGCCAGTTCAAACTGGTTGGAAAACAACGGCGTCCCTTGTATATTAAAAGTCTATGAAGAGTGATTTTGCATAGCCGAGCGCAATGTTAAGGCTTTTGTGTTGCACTTGTGAGAGCCTCCACCGCCTGTTCCCAGGAGCAACGCGGCCACAGAGTAGCTCCAGTGACACGCTGGAAAGCTAAAAGCAAAAAAGAAAAAAAAAGTGAATCAACTGGGTGTGCTGACTGTCTGCAAAGGCAAACAGAGCGTCCCTGTGATGCCCGTCTGCATTATGTCTGAGGTGGAGTTGATTTGATTAGCGAGATAATCAACTGGTCTATTGGCAGAAAAATATTCCGGAACTATTTAACCTATTTACGTAATCGCGTTCATTTTCCAAGCTACAAAAAACATCTCGGCCCTCTGCCTTTGGCTATCGCCTGACAATTCTTCTTAAAGGATGGACTAATTATCCCAGAGAACGATCGGCTAACCGGTAATGAAAAGTCACCCGCCGTAAACAAAGACCCGGATCGGTTGGATTGAGTGTCTTTTGCGATGAAGCTTGCATGTCCTCTCCGAGGGGGTTCTCTCAGGGCGCTCCGGTTTCCTCTCACAACGCAAAAACGTGGACGTATCGGTTGATTGGCGGCTCTCAACTGCCCCGGAGTGTGATGGACTAGGGTGTCCAGGCTCTATTCCCTGCGCGCGAAGATATGGAGATAGCCTCAATGCAGATGCCATGATGGATGGACGTAACCATTATTTCGCAAGCGTGGACCTGATAAACGGCTATGCCACGAAATGAGGCGGATCGGTGCAAACGTGAAAGCATCGCCTCGGACTGCCACACGGCGCTGAGCATCGACTCTGCAACTCCCAACGGAGACATCCAGGATGTAACTGCACTACACCCTGACGTGTTATGACCTTTGCCTCGACAAAAGCCAAGCATCACGGCATCATTACGGCTACGCTCGACGTGCACATCGCGAGGCAAATCTATACCGTTGCAGCTGCACAAATGCAAGGCGAGGTGAGCGCACAGCTGGACTTCCATCCGACGCCTTGTAAAGGAAGAGTGAGGACTGCAACCAGAGATGAATCACACACACACACACACACCCATGGGAAACTCCAGCGAGGCTGCTCCCTCAGTTGTACACTACATGATCTCCCGATGCATGACACTGCTGAGGGAGAGGAGAGAGGAGGAGAGGAGGAGAGGAGAGGGGGAGAGGGTAGGGGGCTTCGAAACCAGCCTGAGCAGCTGCAGAAATGGACGGGAAAGTGAATCGTGTGCCTGCACGGAAGAGAGGGAGAGTGTGTGTGTGCGTGCGTGTGCGTGTGTGTGCGTGTGTGTGTCTCGTCGCCGCCGCAGCCGCAGCAGCAGCCGCAGCAGCAGCAGCAGCAGCAGCAGCTCAGCCTGATCTGTTGCATCTGCCCGAAGGCCTCAGTGCATGTCTCCAGATAAGATGTGGAGCGGGGAGCGGTGGAGGGGGGGCTCAGCCTCCCTGCTCTAGCCCGGGCTGCTGCGCTGCTCCCCGGGCTGCAGCTCCGGAGCTGCCCCCTCTCCCCGCTCCCCTGCTCCCAGCGCCACCGCGACACGCTGACATGTCGCAGCGACGTTTGGCCACTTTCCCCCCGTCTGCCCGCCTGCCCGTCTGTCCGTCTGTGTGTGTGTGTGTCATTAGCTTTAGCTCGGAGAGGAGGAGGAAGAGGAGGAGGAGGAGGAGGAGGGTGGAGGAGGAGGAGGAGGAGGAGGAGGAGGCGGCGGCGGAGCAGCAGCGGCAGCGGCAGCGGCAGCAGCTAGCGCCGTGCTAACGGAGGCTAAGCCCGCATACTCGGCCGTCTTACCCCGGGTCCGTCGGGTTGTCACTGTCCTGGCGCGATGGCTGTCACAGCGGGCCGCTCGGACGCTCCTCTAAGGGCATGGCAGACGGGAATCCCGCGGTGTACTGTCCATCGCCGCTGTTTTTCTGCCATCCGCCCCACTCCAGCACCGTCCTCCGCCGAGCCGCCGAGCCCCCCTGGATGCACTGCGCCTGCGCGCTGCAGCTGCTCTCAGCCTGCAGTCGCTGAGGATGAGGAGGACACACACACACACACACACACACACACACACACACACACACACACACACGCAGAGAGAGGGAGAGAGGGAGAGAGAGAGAGGGAGAGAGAGGGAGAGAGGGGTCACGTTACACGTCTGTTCTGCTGCCTTGACTTTACATCTGTATGAACCGGCCATCCCCTTGATGGTTTGTGAAGCTTTGCATACTGTCATTTTTGCACCAGTACCCATGGATTCCATGTGTTGTGTAGTTTTATGGTTTTGCACATCTGCAGTAATTATTTGCTATGCCCATAGACGTTTTGTCCTATCTCTATGTAAAAAAAAAGTATGAATGAACCTGGATATTCTAAAGGGAACCTCGCCAAGCTATCAATAAAGGTTATCTATCTATCTATCTATCTATCTATCTATCTATCTATCTATCTATCTATCTATCTATCTATCTATCTATCTATCTATCTATCTATCTATCTATCTATCTATCTATCTATCTATCTATCTATCTATCTATCTATCTATCTATCTATCTATCTATCTATCTATTTATATCTATCTGTGTGTGTGTGTGTGTGTGTGTGTGTGTGTGTAACACGTTTACAATTACTTACATTTACGTTTTACTTACATTTACATTATATTTACAAAATCTACAGTGGTCATATAGTGCATAGTATAGAAGCATATATTGCCTGGTGGATGGCAGGTAAAATAGAGAATATTAATATTTATATTTTAGTTTTTGTTTGTTTTTACTAAATTGTGACAGTGTAAAATCTTAAAATGTCAGAAATATTGGTTTTAATTGTCATTTTTTACTGAGGCTGAGCAGCAAGACTGGTTGTAGAAATCTGTTCTGGGGAATCCTATGAGCAAGTCTGACAGCAAACAAGGTGCCAATACCACAAACTAATCATTAGAAATTATTCTTTTCTCCAGGATTTATTTTCTGGCTTATCTATCTTTGTTTAATGTAATCAGATCTACAGGTATCTGTATCGGCAAGGCCAAGTCTGCGCTTTCCTAACCTCTGCAGGTTACACATTTTCATTTGTTTCGATATTAGCGCTTATCATTCACATTTAAACGTTTGAATAATTGTCTTTAAATAATAATCTGAAAGCACGTGTGAGCCGGCCAGTGAGCAGGTGCAGGGTGAGCGCAAGGCTTCTCCACTCAGCCTCGGTAATAATGTCTGTTCAGACTATATTTTCCTACACAGGGGGGCACCAAAACTCTCTCTCTCTCTCTCTCTCTCTCTCTCTCTCTCTCTCTCTCTCTCTCTCACACACGCACACACAACACACACACACACACACACCTCTATTATGATGCAGCAGTAACAAATGCTTGTGTGAAAGGAAGGAAAAGAACATTATTCCTGCTACAGGGACAGCTTGTGTTTGTATGGGGTATGTATGATGTGTAACACCACAGAGATCACGTCTTTGGTCTTTCCTTGTGGAAGCTGTTTTTAATAGGGGGTGATATAAACTGAACGGGAATGGATGTTCATAACCCACGCTCCATCTCACTGACTCTCACATATGGAAAACATGGGAAGGTGGACTGGGATGAGGAAAAGGTCACGTGCACATTCGACGCCGCCATTGGCTCATTAAATGGGATGTGAAGAGGCCTGGATCAACTCCTGTTTTCCTCGCACGCAGACCAGAGCTTGCACTGATTTACATGTGAAAAGGTCAAGAGCTACAAAAGCATCAGCTCCTCCGCGCTGTGGTTCTCAAACGAGCACCTGAGGAGGCCTGTGGCAGACAAGATGGAGGGACGTGAGACGAGTGCATGTGCAGACATGTCTGTGCATCTGAGCTCAGCAAGCATGTGTCAGCTAGAGAGTTTGGAAGGCAAAAAGGCAGGTAAGCTCTCAACACAGTTGCTAATCACATGGTTGCTCGTTTTTGGTAAACATCTGTGGATGCTGACTCTCCAAATCTCACAATCTGATTTTATGTAAGTGGCATTTTCCCAAAACTGAGGAGGCACAGTTTGAACTTCACCCAAAGCCCTCACATAACATCTTACGATTATTTCCATCTACTCTATCTATATTACTCGATCCTTACCACAATGGTGTCTCAGAGGGAGAACACACACACCATTCGCTCTCACATTCACAGCTCGGGACAATTTAGAGTCTCCAGTCTACCTAATCATGCATGCTGTTGGACTGCATAGTGAGGACAGTGGATGGAGTGATGGATTTCCCAGATTTAGACAGCTGTAAATAGACAGGAAGAAGGGAGAGAGATGGAGGATAGACCCAGACCCAAGCCTGTCCGTGGCTCATGCTGACAGACCTGAACTGCACCCTTCACTTTGTTTTTCCCTCAGTTCCGACTCCACAGTTTGAGCCGTCGGCCATGTTTCCAGCTCTGTGAGGCTATGAAGAGCATCACTGTGTTCATAATGACAATGATATCTGTTTAGCGGAGGAGAGCTGCCATGCTCTGTTGTTTGCAGGTATTGTTATGTTTCCAGGTCGCCAAATGTCAGGTTCCGTAATAGTCCGTTTAAGACTTTCAGGACATAACCTATGCACCCACTCACTGTCAACCACACGGGAGTCAACAGAATGGAAATGTTCAAGGACGACTTGATGAAATATTGCAGTTCTGGATGACCGGATGCCCATCCACTCGCTCACCTTCACCTGTGGGCCACTGCATCATCTCCACTCGTAGACATCTCTGGGGAGCTAGATTTCACCTCATTGTGTTTGTGGGATTTATTGAGCTGAGCTCAGGCAGCTGTCTGGGGCTTTTCTGGAGTTACACTGTAATTCATTTGACCACTCCTCTTCACTGTGTGTGTGTGTGTGTGTGCATAGAGATCAGCGAGATACAGGCACAGGGCAGGAAGAAAGGAGGAAAGAGACAGATGGATGTAGGGAGAGGGCCAGACATGCTGGTCGGAGCCTTCAGTCATGATTATTGTATCTGTCTGGTTGTCCGCGCTCACAGGCAAACCAGAAAGGCCGAAAGCACATTTCCAGGAGCGTAAGGAGTTAGGCAAATCGATAACCCAGAGTGTCTGCTGTCTTCCTCACTCAGGCCACACAAGGACAAAGAAAGATTTTTTTCACCTGACGCTTTAAGGCCCTCAGATGGAAGTTGGAAGAAGATGAAAGATGGAGACATGAGCTTTGTATCAAGCACATTAACACAAGATGTAAATCTCTTTGAATCGTCTGCGGAGTTAAACCTAAACCTATTGCGGCTATATACTGATTCATCCTCATCCACAAGCCTGTCTGCTATCTCCCTACACTGTGCCACGGAGATGGAGACGTGAGCATACTCTGAATTTTAATTACTGTAAATTACCCTGGAAAAAAAAAACCCTCATGAAAAAGACATTAGATGGCTGTTAAAGATGCAAGAAACACTTCTCACCAAATCTGTCACATTGGAGAGCTCTGGCTCAGTAATGCATGCAGCAGACACTCTCGCCCTTTTCCACGGTGATGGAAGTGAAGCCTGCCCGGGCACCTGTGAAGGGTTCTGTGCTTTTCCGTGAGTGTGATGCTTAACACTGCTCTGTCTGGAAATGGACGGGGCATAAAAACGGCAATTTCTCCCTCAAGTTTGTTAATATGCGCAAAAGCTTCCCTGTCGTTTTCAGATTCACACCCGGAGCTAGCTCAGGGTGCTCTTGAGCAATCGCCTGAGTTATTTTGAGTAACCTCTGCTCATTTTATCATTCAAGTGTCGCCTCGCATCTCAGATTTCGGGATGCATTGTGTTCTCTTTGTGTCCGGGTTGGTTGGTTGTCTCTGGGTGGTCTGATTCCCTCCCCAGATTCATGTTTGCCACGCCAACGTCATAATGTCATCAGGCAAACACCTCACAAGCGCCTCCGCAGCGAAATGACAATGAAAAAGGATTTCGTGTTGAATTTCTCCTTCCTCTTAAAGCAAACACATAGCGTAGTCGTAAGGCAATGATTGCTCCAGGGTTGGTTTCAGCTCAGAATTGTTGCTTTTACCTGGTTGGTATCTTATCTCACAGACAGCTATGAAATTGCCCTTTCACAAGAGTTCACTGCTGCTCTCCACAGAGCCTCTGCACACTGCTGACCTGATGCCTGGCTGTTTCAGCTGATTTGTCAAAAACAGTCCAGGGTACAGATGCAATACTGTTGGTTTTTCACATCAGAGATGTGACATTATATAGCAGTAGACCTCAACAAACAAAGGGGCAGCAATGTTCTTAGTGTCAAAGAGCTCAGTGACTCTGTCGCAGCTCAAGATGTACCTCGCAGTTTGACTTTTATTTGACAAGGTGATCAGAAAGACCCCAGGTACCATAAGCCAACAGAAAGAGGGCTATTCTGAAATGTGGTGAGAGTGCAAATTATAGATGAGGTTGTAATTACAGTTTTTGAGAGTGGCGGGGGTGGCTTGCATGGCCACTGAGAATATGCGCTCCATCAAAGAGAGTAAAGGATCATTAAAGGGCTCGAGGCTTATGAAGACGCACTGGCACGTTTCGTACTTCTTTATGTGTGTAGTTTCCCTGTCCACTCATAGCCGGAGGCTTTGATGAATTATAGATCTCAATAATGAACAATTCATCCCATGATGTATCGGCGCTAAGTTTATGAGAGAGAGGACATCTTGTATTCCAAATAACTGTAGAATCTTGAAGCGCAGACAGCTCTACTGTCCTCCCCCAGTGGTTTTTCTTTCTCAGTAAACCAAAAGTTCCGCTAGTGAAAGAGTCGCCACTATCACGTTTGCTCTGCTGCTGAAACTGAAGTATTATGATATGGTGGCAGCGGAGCGGATGGCTGTTTTTATCAGCAAAGCGCTTCCCAGCACACGCACCGCTTTGCAGACCGGAACCCATAAGCAGGAGGGCTAATGGCTCTCCAAATTATGGAGAGGCGCTGTGTTTTCATACCTTGTCCAGAGTTTCTCACCCGACTGAAAAAAAAAATGCAAATGAGTGCCTGTGCGGTGCGGTTTGCTCTAATTCCTCTTCCACTCAGAGCTCAGGTTCCCGTGGCTTGAAATAAATCCCCGTCCAAGTGCGGTGCAGTGTCTCTCGTCTAATTGGACACATTTCTCCCAAGTTTCATTAAAGCAATCTCTCAGCTGCACTGAGCTGGGGAGTCAGAACAACCAGTTACGTGATCTGTTGATCAAACAATACCTCGGGAGACGCGTTGGAAAAAGAAAAAAAAGAAAAGCCGGCCACTGGTAGCGAGTGTGATTCGCCGTGCTACATAATTTAGTCGTCGGCTTGCAGTTCAGTTAAATACAAACATCCATCCCTCGCCTGCTTTGTACTCCTCCGTGTTGCGGGGTGAGGAGTCTTGAAGTTCAGTTCCTCAGTCTCCCCTCGTTTGCAGAAAATGCCAAAACCTCTGGGCTGCACCAAGCTGTTTATGAGTTGTCTGGCTGGCTAGATACGCACTCACACACACACACACACACACACACAAATACAAATACACACACGCACATATATATACACAAGCACAGATTTACATCCCAGCTCTGTTTGCCATCTGCTCTCAGTCTGTCTGGGGGTCCTGGTCAAAGCGGCCCTTAAAACTTCACTCACTCATTTATCATCACCGCTGCAAAGTGATGCTTCAGACTGATCATTCACTGGGTCTGTCGAGAGACACTAATAACATCCAGCAGCAGTGGAGTGAGGCTTTCCATCTGCTCCATCACCATTTGAGATAATGTGGCGCTTTTACTGACAAGGCTTTCCCGACGCAAAAAAAGATGAGATTCCCAAGCGCAATTTCCGACAAATCCTGCTTTAATTTGGAAAGCATATTTACGCCCCTGAGCGCCTCCAAGACCACAGAAAATATTCGAATGCGCTCGCAGACACAACGGGTCTGTTTGCCCGAGCTCAGTTTTTAAAATTTCCCTTACAGTCAATACCCTAACGGATGAATAAAACATGCTCCGAAGCATCGCATCGTGTAGCAACCGCAGCTCGCCGTGTCACATCGAGAATCTCTGGAAACGTGACAAGGAACCAAAACTTCTCCCTCATTTGCCAAGACTTTCTTGTCTGGTATCTGGTCAGGGGGAAAATAGATCCACCAAAAGATCCACCTCTCTCGGTCTCTCTCTGCCTCTACATAAACATATGAACAGAAAGACGGTCCGAAGCCCGCGTAATGGGACATCAGCATGCAGAGAGCAGTGCTGCATTTTCGGTGCAAATGTCCAAATAGTTTTCCGAGACATGGAACGGCCTTTCATTCGGAGAAAAGGCACCCAGAGGATGCTCGAATCATAATTTTTTTCCATCTAAAGGAATAGATCGGGGCACTTCATCATGGTCTCTTACACACTGCGACACAGCGGAAGGTATGCTATATCTTTCATCCATTCATTATTTACAATAACCGAAGACACGGAGAGCTGCTGAGCTCCCTCCAGTGCTACCAACACGTTTTAAATCTGATTAATGTTGCATATCGGCCGTTTAATGGCTACAAAAACTCCGGCGTAAAAATGACAAATTATGTTTATGTCAGGGCCGGTAACTTGGCTGGTTGCCTGGCAACTAGTTCTGAAAGCCGACGTGCCGATTTCCCAAAATGTTTTATTTACACTCACTCGCCGCTCTATTATGTACAGCTTGTCAGCACGCAGTCGGGTTAAAAACCCCGTTCTCCCTCAGAACTGCTTGTGGCATAGATTCAGCAAGGTGAATAACAGTCCTCGGAGATTTTGGTCCACATTAAAATGAGAGCGTGAGGCAATTTTGTTGGCTATGCATCCATGAGGGGAATCACCTGACTTGCCGGACACTGGATGTCTTCTGCTTTAGAACCCCAGAGATGTTGGTTCGTGAGATTCCCAGTGGATCAGATGTTGTATCGGAACAGATGTGAATAAAGGCAAAAGTGCCAGACAGAGTGTGTTTATATATTCTATTTCGATGGTGTTTGTCCTCCTTCCTCTTTTGGACTTTTGTTCTCCTCCATCTCATCATTCACCTCTCTCTCATCTCCTTCTCCAGCATACATTTCTCCCATTCATCCCCAAAGCATTGAAGGTCACATTCAGGCCACTACTTTGTATTCAGTTGAGGGAGGAGCAAAATATCTGTAAGAGGTCTGTGTGGTTGCCAAATGGACTTTTGTACATTGCAAGGCATTGCTTTAAAAGGTAGATTCAGTCTCTTGTCACGATGATTGAAGCAGGTGCCGACCTAATGCAAGATTAGGAAAAGTTACTTGTCTCCGTTCTTTATTCATCAGTTAGAAAATAAACACAAAAACTTTGTCAGAATAGCCACAGTAATCTTGTTCTCCGCAGTTGTTAATAATTTCAGTTCCTGTGCACCGTGCCATTCAATTCTGGAGCAAAAAAGGGACGGTAAAACAGACTAAATACATTGGAATGTGTTTATCGGGACCATTCTTCATCCGGGGTGGAGTAAACTGCAGTTTCCGTCACATTTCTGAGAAACGTGTTTCATTAAATGTCAACTCTATCGTCAGCAGGTTTGGCTGTGGAGGAGAAGTTCATTATACACCAGTGTGCATTTATATGCTGATATTGATGTATTCAATTGAATATTGATGAAATATTGATATACAGTAGTCAAGATCAATATATATATATTATTATATATACATATATATAGTGTACTCTATATATATTTATACTGCTGAGGTTCAGGCACCGTGAGTCCCCTGATGTTTGTCGAGCACTAACAGGCTATTCTGTACTGTAGTAGCAGATGCAGTTTGATCTACCATGGGGGTGTGGGGGACTTGGGAGCTTGGCAGGATACGAGTGTCATTTTTTAACAGCTGTGACACCAGCTCGCAATATGTTGCCCTGACAGGCGGCGGAGAGATCTGCAGTTGAATCATTATTTAGAATACATCCTTCAGCGTGAAACCAATTTGCGCGAATGTGAGAATATCAATCGCCCCCGCAAGATGCCTCTCTCCAAAAAGTTCGCCTCTTTGATGGAGGTAGTAACGGAGAAAGAAGTGCTACCTCACAGTATATTTCATGCTTTTAATTTCGCACGGTCCACGCATGAGCCAGTACCCTCCGACAGAGGCAGAAGCACTGTGATCTGATCTGACATCAACTGGGCATAAAACTTCAAGGCACCGGATCTAACTTAGTCCCTACAGATGCAAAGGTAGTGAAACATTTTGCAAACGGGTCTCTTCAAATGTGAAGTTGGAAATCCGCTGTCTGAATTTTAAATGTCCCCCTCTGCCCCCTCCGCTGAAGACGTCCTTGAAACAACCTGCGCAAATCTGTGCAAAAATATTCCCTCTCTCTATTTCTCTGCCGCTCCGTGTCACCCACAAACACAAACTCTAAGCTGTGGAGACGGTGGGAGGAGGCTGTCGCCCTGGGACGCCATGCCTCCATGTGGACCCTCAAACACACACACACACACACACACACACACGCACACACACACACACCACCCTTGTTCCCCATCAAAACACCATCATCCTTTATAGCAGACTTAAAGTAAAAGTGGGAGCCCCGAGTCAGAGTGAGTTAAAGTTGATCAAACGATTAACTTATCACTCTGCTGATGAGCAATGAGGCAGACCTGCCGCCTCCTCCTCCTCCTCCTCCTCCTCCTCCCACATATCTTGATCAGCCGGCAGCCTGGCTGAGCACCTGCAGCGGCCAGACGGCGTATGGAGCCTGTCTCAGTGATCCCCGGTCTGACCGCCTCCGCTCCCCACAGCTCTGTCTCTTCTCATGTCCCGGCAATTCCCAATAAACCTCCTCCAAATGAGTGAGTGGCCTGAATCTCAAGTCACATCCACCCAGTCAGTGACTCTGATGGCAGAGGCTGTCCCACGCAGTCCGTCTGCTCAACCATTTTGCCAAAGGAAACTTCAACATATAGGCTGCAGGGGTTTGGACTAAACCACAGACCTTCCAACAAGTGAACATCCACGAGACCCCAGCTGAGTCACAGATGCGGCAATCGGCTGTTCGTGTGACTCACTGGAGCATTTCTTGCAAGTGTCTACAAGTGTGCATTCTCATCGGTTTTGGGGAAAATGAATTTAACCTACCACAGCAGACTTCAGGTTTGACTCCAACGGCCGCTCTGTAGTTTGCATGTTCCTCCCATCACTGAAAGAAGTCATGTTCAGGTTGCCCTTGGGTGAGTGAGAGTTATGTGTGCCTGTGTGCTCACACCAACACACCACAACACCTGCTCTGGCAGTGATTGATTACTGTTTTGCTATCTGGGTCACATTCATTAGAAGTATTTATTGTTTAGTTTGTTTTTTTCACACCAAATTGACTCAATTCCACTTTCATCTGAGTGGCTTTTATCCTCTAAATAGGTTGATAAATTATCCGTCTGACAGGAAGTGCAGCTGAGAAGTATCTGATACCAAAAACAAATCAATAGACATTCATAACGCGGTGCAGGTGTTTCAATCATTTCCCTCTGACTCGTCCTACAGCACCTCCGACAATGATTTGAGCCTCATTCAGTTTCTGTCCACCCCTCCCCACCTTAATGTTGCTTCCCATGACTCATACCCTTATTGGTTTCCATGGCTACACTCCTGTCTCACCAAGCGGAGGTTACAGCGCATCAATAAACTAACGCTTGTCTTCCGCTCTGCACAGCCCTCTCATCCAGCCCCAAGGTCCCAGCTCCCCTCCCCTGTCCTCCCCCCGGGTGCTCTGCCAAGACCTATGACTCGGATGATTTGCTCATGGAAATTTTGTCATAGAAATATCGATTGATTGATCGATAGGTCAAATAATACACACACACACACACACATACACACACACACACACGCACAAAAGTGCTGGAGATGGATTGATACGATTTTGGACCCAAAATCGGACCCAAAATCCTGCCCAAACGCACGCATTAGAATGATTTGAGGTGAGCACAAAGGAACTTTTTCCTCCTTTCAGCAGGTGAATGTGAAAACCAGCGTCAACCATCACCATGGCACAATAGCTCTGTGGGAATCAACTTTGTTGATGATGGCATCACAAGCATAATGATGCATCCATCCATCTTTTATCTCACCTGCTTAGTACCCCATAGTGTTGTGTAGATCTATACACACACACACACACACACACATATACACAAACATGCACTCGCACACTGTTCACTTTGTCTCTCACTCCTGGGGGAAATCTTTTGTCCCAAATCTACCTAAACATGCATGTTTTTCAAGTTAAGGAAAGAAACCCCCACACGGGGACAGGGACAAAGCCCACACGGGGACAGGGACAGGAACAGGATGCACACTCCACACGGAGGCCTTTGGTGTGACCAGGAATTGAATCAGGGAGCCTCTTGTTGCAGGACAGCAGCACTGTTCACAATCCACTACCTCTCCATTGCAACGAATGGTCTGCACACCTTTTGGATGAATTGGAATCTGATTGCTGTTCGCGGCCAAGTCCTTGGACATGTGGATTTATTGATATCTGTGTTGTTCTGCTCTGTGCTCAATAGCTATAAAGAAAAAAAAGATTTGGGGAATAAAGGCTCTTTTACTAGAGAGAGAAGCTTCAAATATGAAGCTGAGGGACTTTTCACTCAGTTGCCAGCAACGTCTGTGAAGTTTCGCAGTCGTCCAGGTCATGGTCATCTTTAGGCCCTAAAAATGATGTCCACAAGACTTTTGTCTTTTTGAAGACATTTGGCCCCTCACTTATGCAATTGTTTGAGATGATGTCAATGACTCCAAGGCTGCCTATGAAGAGGCCCTTTGGATGAGAGGCACAACCTCGACACAGCTTTACATTGCTGTGTCTCCTGATGACATCGGCCCAATTTCAGTGCATTTTAGACATGAAATCATGGATGTCAGGGAACGTCTTGCAGCTCAACTGGGACAAGACAGATGTACTGGTTATCGGTCCTGAATTACTAAAGGAAACATTGAATTTCAAATTGGAAGGAAGAGCACTAAAACTTTACCATCTGGTAAAGTGAAGAATCTGCATGTGGCCTTGGGCATGACGTGTCGAGTTTTATGATTGCCAAGACAGAGACACTGATTCATGCTTTTATTACCTGTAGGGTAAGCTATTGCAATCTTCTTCTTTCTGGCTTCAAAATAATATCGCACCATTACAACTACTCCAGAATTCAGCTACACGTGTGCTGACAAAGACGAGAAAGAAAGAGCTTTCGTCCCTGAACTGCCCTCCCGTGTGCTTCAGGAAACATTTTAAGATTCTTTTCCTGCTTTTATGATCCCCATTAAGTCGTAGACATAGCGGAATTAGTCCTCCCTATTTATCAGTTCTGCTTTTAATTCATGAACCACCTAGAGCTCTGAGGTCTTCAGATAGAGATCTTTTATTAGTTCCTGAAGTTAGCAGGTGAGGCAGCTTTTCGTGCTCCACATTTGCGGAACAGTCCTCCTGAAGACATGGGAGCAGCAGCGAATGTGGACGTTTTCAGAAGCAAACTGAGGAACAGAAGAGAATAGCATAGAACAGAATCTACCTTTAATTGTCCTACACTGGATAAATTGCAGACATTGTCCTTAATAGCTTTAGATTTTGATTAAAACTTAAAAATCAATGAAAACTCTAACAGCAGCTTTTGTTCGTTCATATCGGTACAACCAACTGTCTCTCCTCTCTTCCCTTGCTGTTTTCCTTTCCTGTTTCTAGTTCGTACCCCCCTCGAACCAGAGCCTGCGTCCCCTATCTGAACCAGGGTTTGCCTCCATTTTTAGCATCTAAACTTGGTAGATGCTAAAAACTGTTGACTCAACAGCAAAAAAGACCTGGGTTTGACTACGATAACAGTCAAATCAAGTGAGACTGAAGATTACAATTGCACACACCCCTGAATATTTTGTATACATTGTCGTATATGTTGTCTATATTGTATATTTGTCTCTCGTATTTCTTTTAAATAATATTGGGTGCTGCTAAATCAAGTAAAATTCCTGTGCACATTGTACATTTGGCCAATAAAGAGATTCTGATTCTGATTCTTTCTGTGTAGAGTTTGCATATCTTGCCAGGTCTGGGTGGGTTTTTTCAGTGTAGTCTGGTTTCTACCACAGTCCAAATACAGGAAGGACGAGAATCTGAATCATCTCTCAGTGTAAGTGTGAGAATGAAATATGTTGTTTTAAAGGGAAGTTGTTCTAAGGGAACTTGCGCTCCTTTATTCTGAAGAATCAAGAAAAAAGTAAAATGCTCATGTAAACAGCTAAGGGTCACAGACAGAACGTTTGTATGGTCAAGGCAGGACCGTGCGAGCTAATGGATATCGTCACATTGCTGAAAACTTGCTTTGTAGAGTTTGAGATTATTGTATGACCTCAAGGTCATACAATAAAAAAACCTGGGTCTGACTCCTGAATCAGACTCAAGGCCTTTCTGTGCAGTTTGCATATCTCTGTCATGATCGGCTCTGCTCCCTGTCTCACCCTTCCTGTCCCTACTTGCACCCGCAATGGAAATTTTGACCTCAGCCAAGCAACTCTTCCTCATCAGCTCAACTGCTGAGAGACTCACACTCAATACCAGGTTGTCCTTGCTTCATGCCGCACTTTCCAGCATTCATATATGGATCACCTTGCCGACCTGTGGGCCATATCATAAAGCAACATATCCAACTGTCCTGGCAACAGAACCAGGCAAACGGTAGACTGGCTAAATAGTATCATAAAGCAGGTTATAGCAAGGAGAACTCTTGAAAAATATGTCTATAAATATCTGGAAAAAGAAATAACCCAAATGAAAAGGGCCACTGTTCTGTTCCTGACCACTCTGTGTTCCTCTGCCCTGATTATCTTGCCGACCCCAACCCGGATCCATCTCTGTTCTGGAAACCTGACCTGCTTTCCATCCTTGACCATCACTTGCCTCTGGTCCGACCCGCCAGACCTGCCCCTACCACTGATCACAAGTCGTTACTGTCCCAGAAAACCTACCGGCCAGCTTGGCTCCTTTTCCCCTGCTGGAGCCATCTTCCTTATCAGCGCCTGCTTTGGCCACACGAGTCAGCTTGTGGCCGAAGCTGGCGCTGAAAAGTACATTCCTGACAATCTCCCAGGGTCCCCAAGTTTTTTTTTTCGTCCCAGTGACCACAGTACAAATTCATGAATGACCGATGCCCTGTGACTGATTGGTGGCCTGTCCAGGCCGTATTCCCTGCCTCTCATCCTGTGCTGTGATAGGCTCTAGCTGACCCCTGTGACACTGTCAACAACACTTCATCACAGACTGTTACAGACATGTCGATCTGTCTATATTTGAAAAAGAAAAATCCACAGGGAAATGAAAAATGATCTCCACTTGCTACAAACGACAGTTTGCATAAAAACAAGATATCTATTAATTTTAGTGACAGGGTTATGCTCCTGATTCATTTCAGTGACAGGGTTACGCTCCCGTCGCTGTCGCCACTGCTCAACCGTTGCCTCGGCGCGAGACTCAGCGAAGAGCATCCCCGCCCGGTAATTAAAAATCCTAATTAAAACCAGAGGAGTGATCTAGCAGGGAGTGCTGTCTGCCCACTCGGAGCAGGGGGAGGGATTGGCGCCACGGTTTGTGAGAACTCTCTGACGGCAGCGAGGCAGAGCGGCGTCCCGCGGGGAGTCTGGACCCGAGGCGGGACCAGAGCTGGTGCCTGTCAACAGGCCTGCCCCTGCGTTCGCTGCGGCAGCCTCCTGAAAATCCTAACCAGCTAATGAACTACTTCATGAGGGACTCGGCTCCTGCAAAGGAAGCCGCAGATGGGTAAATCAAGCACAGAGGCCAGCTGCAGCTCCTCAGAGGTCCAATCAGTCCAATCAATGTTTATAGCCACATCAGTCGTGCTCAGGCTGGAGAGCAAAGGTTGCCTCGTCCGCATTCAAAGCGCCAGACAAATCGTGTGTGTGTGACTGTGTGTTGCAGCAGCAGCTGGATTGTCTCCTGCAAGAAGAAGCAACCCTAGATTTACAATTACGTCTGGCAGATGTTTTGGTCTAGAGAGACTTACAAAGGACAGACGACGTTCAAGCTGCTTCACATCACAGAGTGTAGTGTAGCGACACAGTCTACATTCTTCAGACTGGAGTGCAGTGTTGCGAGCACGAGGACATGTACAGCCGAGAAGAAGGAGAAGGAAGAAATTTGACCCTCATGCCAAAAATGTAAAAAGAAAAAAAATCCCTTGTTCACTGTTAGTGGCAAGCGAATAATGCATCAAAGGTTGTGTTACAAATTCTTGACATATCCATGAACATCATAATGATAAGGTACAAATTCTCCAGTCATTTTGTGTTGTTGTTTTTGCTTCAAAAACCAAGAAACAATGATGCTTTCCAAATATTTAAATCCTAAAAAGTAGTAAAGTTCAGAATCATAACAGAATTGAGGTTGAAAAGATTGTGCAAAAGTTGAAAAGCATTGATATATTTTCACGACTATTGTTTTTGTCCCCAACTGTAAATTAGAGCAAGTTTCGTTGACTTACAGTTTATGCTTGACCATGTATATTTTATGTTTCATATATAGAGATTTAAAAAATTACATCAACATGACATTCTTGACCTAGCATAATTTAATTTGACGTAATACTGTAAAGTTATGGCCCAATTACAGTGAAAGATTACCCCTCTCGGATGAAAATTCCCCCAAGAGCGCATGAGGGTTAAAGCAGCCAATATCGCACTGAGAGGTAATTGTTCCGGGACCTAAAAAATTAGCCCTCAAACTGTGACATTATCTGTGGCCATCCAGTTGGGGCTGGAAGGAGAAGATTCTCCCTCTCATCATCTTAACCTCCTCTCCTGCTGTGCACTGGGCAAGAGCAGAAACACAGCTTGTCAAGGCGAGGCAGGCGAATTACACTTACTCATATTTTCAAAATTGAGAAAATAAAATGGACTGTTTCGATTTTCATACATTTTTCATTGCTCTCAGATGATTCATAACATAATGAGGATGAATGCTGACTGGAAGGGGGCCCTTTGGCCACTGGGCAAGAGCCCTCATTGATGATGGAGGATCAGCGGAACCGTGGCTGTTTAACTGCATAAATGGGGGCTGGTCCTCTCTCTCCAAGGTTTTTAGGCCTCAGACTGTAACTGCATCTGGAGTAAGTGTGCGATGAGAATTTGGCAGTGATCCACGGTGTTCTCACTCACAAATGCCAAGACACTGTCAAAGCTGCAGTGTTCAACGAGGATTAAGAATAAATGCAGCGTGTCATAGGAGCTGCTTCAATCATGTCCAAAAACTTCCAGGTTGCTGCTCCGAAGGTTTCATAAATTAGAAATAATGGTGAATAATCTACTTGAGATGAATGGCTGCTTTTCCTTCAGATCTACGTAATCCGGTCTGGCCTTCCTCTTCCTGCTGCAGGATACCGTAAAGATTTATCTCAGGTTAAACAGGTATTATTACCAACAAACAATCTGGCGCTGAACTCCAGGAAAAGGCCTGTGTAGAATCAGAATCACAAGACATGATAGCTTGCTGAGAGTGGACGACCTTTGGAAAAGAGAGGGAGTGCTTATCTTGCTTTTGCCAGCGCAGACGAAGTGAGAAGATGAAATCTGGACGGGTTTCGAAGAGCGAGGGGCCGCGCACGAACCGAAATGTGTTCGGGGGCAGCAATTCCGCGTTGATTTACGGGCACTTATTGGCTGACTGTTACTACTTTTGTTGCCTGGCAACGATTCCTGCGAGGATAAATCGCGGCACCCTGTCGAAAATTATCCGCTGTATCATGAGGAATGCGTTAATTACCTCTACTTCCTGTCAGAGAGCGAAAATGAGTTCGCAGGCGCCTCGCAAGTTGACATACTCCTCCAAGACGAGCAGAGGTGAACTGAGTGGACTGAGTGAACTGTTGCCAGACGGTGCCAGCATCGGGGCAGGTGAGGAGATCCTCACCCAGGACCAGCAGGCGGGCACAAACAGAACAGTTTATAATTTGCAGAGACATTACAGAGGACAGATAAACAGACTAATTTAAAGCACATCAGTCCCAGCTAACACATCTAGGGCAAGCATGGGCAGGCATAGACAAATGTGGCAGACAGACAGGTAGGTAGCATCCATCCATTTAGGATGGGCAGGCATGCACAGATATGACAGACAGACAGGTAGGTAGCAGGTGGCACATTTAGGATGGGCATGCATACACAGTCATGACAGACAAAACAAACCTACCAGTTACAGCACATAGGTTACAAGTAAGAACAAGAGGCAAGAAGCAAAAGGAACAGTATACCACACTCCGTTGACCACGGGGGTCCCTGGAGTGACAGGTTAGTCCCATACAGTTAGGGCAACGCAAAGAACATCACAGCACCATGACACTAAGAGAAGGGAATTATTGATACACAGTTGAAAAAAGGTATGTTTTTAGCTGATTCTTGAACATAGTTACTGATGTGGCCTGTTTAACTGTGTTTCAACACATTGCGACCCCCACGACTCACTCGGATGATAGATGACTTGCCTGCATCTTTAATTGCAGTCCGGAGTGTAAATGTTGAAAAGTTCTGGATGAATTCCCCCCCCCCGGAGTGCTCACGTTATGGTGATGATGATTGTGCGCATCGTCTCACGGGGGGGAGGCAAGACACAGAACATCCTCCTGTGAAATATTAATACGGGATGTGTTTGGACCGAGCCGCTTGATGCATCTCTCCCGTAACTCGACGCAGCACTTTGCCCAGTGACGCGGAAACACACAAATGTTTTCCCCTCTTCGCTCGATGTTTTATGAGTTTTCGAAAACCCTTGTTTCCGTTGACCTTCAAGCTCCGAAGACATCACTGCAACCTCAATTAAAAAAAAAAAGAAAAAGACTTTTGCTGTACTGGTCGTTTTGTATGGTTTAGTTTGTACTGGGTAACATCTATGCACACTGGCAGTCAGTCAATAAATGGCACAATGTCAAACTGTACACATTAAGCAGGGAGAAAAGCTAGCTTTGGCTTTTTCTGCATTGTGCATTGGAGTGTGTGTGTGTGTGTGTGTGCATGTGTGTGTACTCATCAACAAGGTGAATCAGCATCCTCTGGGGTTTATTACCCTCATCTCTTCAGCTCGGCTGCGTAGGTGATTTGGAGAGTCTCCCTGAAGCTGTTTCCTGGTACACAGTAGTTGTCAGTGTGTGTGTGTGTGTGTGTGTGTGTGTGTGTGTGTGTGTGTGTGTGTGTGTGTGTGTGCGTGTGTGTGTGTGTCTGTTAGGGCTAGACTGGAAAGGATTGTTGTTTGTCCTTCCAGGGATGTCATTGTTTAAGGTGCCTTGAAAACTCTACTTGGGGCCACCGAATCAGCCGTCTCTCCTGCTTTGCGTCTATCATTATATTCTCTGAGTGCTTGCGCTCTCTGCCCCCGCCACCCCCCCTCTCTCCCCCTCTCTCTCTCTTTCTCTCTCTCATAGTCTCTCTCCCATTGTCATCATTAGCGTCACCATCATCGCTATAATCCTGAAATGAATTTGTGAAAAGCAACAAGTGTCGTGATGGTGAGGCCCTATCACTCTGAGGCTACAGGAAAGACAATGGTGACGGTGAGGGTCCTTGTGCCGTTGTTTATGTACGTGCAGTGCCGAATGGAGGGTCATCGAGTGGAGGATACCGTCCCGTTTCTATCTTTTTTCTGCTTCATTCAGCGAAAGACGCTGAAAAATTTCACCGACCGGGGGCGGCGCGGTAAATCTTTAAATGCCATGACGACATGCCGTCTCCGCGTATCTATATTTTATGTGGCAAACATGAGTTGCTTATGTACACACGCAGTAGGTGAGGAGCCACATTAGCATTTCGAGCCCTGCGCCTGTGGCTCTTTGTCCCGATTTGTTCTGCGCTTAATATTGAGACGGCAAACACATCAGCTGGTAAAGTGTGTGCTCGGCGCAAGCAAAGCGAACGCCTTATCGCCGTCAGTCATCATAAAAATGCCTCACAAATGAAACTATAAATCACAGCCAATGAATGTAATGCTGTGTCACTCCGCTCTCCGTCGCAAGGCACGAGGGGCTCGCAGGCACAAGCCCGTCTACCCTTTCATTAATCCTCCTGGTTTCACATGGTTACCTATTTAAAGTGAGTATGACACATTTGTTTGCGCACGGTCACATGACTCATATAGCAACACTTAAAGAACATCTGCTGGAAACGGCATCACTTTAAAGACAGATGATGGACACTGTTACTGCTGCTTTGGCAAGAAAGTGCAGAGCCACAGATGTACCCGTTTTGTACAGTAAACTGAAATGAATTCATTTTGGGGTTAACAGAGACGTATCTGTCAGGTGTTGCAGAGTTGAGAAGGATTAACTACACATGCAGGAGGACCTCACATACTTTTAAATCCCATGTTGCACAGGATATGCACTGCTAGGTGCCATGGCGACATAGTAAATGATCCGAGAGGGGGAACAAAATGTTGCCATGAAATTACTTCTGAGTGCAGAGACGCTCCATTAGAGGAGGCTGCGCTGCCTCTGAGATGTTTCTGCTCTTCATTGCTGAATCAGAGCAAAGATAATCACGTTCGGCGCAATAGCTTTAAAGCTGCAGCCCGAGCTTTGAAGGGTGCAGGCTTTTATGGCAGACGACATGCTGCTTGCAAGGTGAGGGTGAAGGTGAGAGCGCACGTATAGAAGAAAAAAACGGCGCTTTCGATGTGGACATGCGTTTCTCCGTGGCGACCGCGATTCCAAGCTGTAAATGAAAAGAGAAAGCGATCGCGTGATTGGATCGGATCAGACCAGAAGAGCTGTGAGAGTAAGGAACTGACTTCACCACCTACGCGTCAGGATGACACAGAGACGGAGCGTGTGAGTGATTTGCTGCCTCGTGCGTATTGTGTGCGTGCCCGGAGGAAAACAAAATAAATAGCTGATCATGAGAATCATCTGACGCACATTTGTCAAGCCCCAATAGCCTATGACACACTCGGAATACAACAACACAGAGCCGGCCAAGAATTAGGCTCACGGGGGGAAAACGGCGAGTGAGTTAAGGGAGATAACAGAGTGTTGTCGTAACCATGGATACGCAGGCAGAAAAACTCCGTCTGGATGATGCCGGGGCCAGATGTTTCATTATTTGGAAGGTTTTTAGTTCAGCCAGGCAATTAAATGGGACGTATTGGACCTGATAACGCTAATCTGTTTACACAGGTAAAAGTATGTGAGCCCACGGACGGTCGTGTACGCGATACGACAATTATTTTGCCTCGGTGCAAAGTGTACCTTGCTCCTGCAGCCCTGTTTACCCAAGGCCTTACATTAACCCCTGAGCGCAGAGCCCGCTCGTCGGCCGTGTAATCCTCTGGCAGCCAAGAGCGATCAATATTGTTATACCGCCGTGTATCAAATGGCAACGCGGAAACAACGCAAAACTAACAGCACAAAGTCAAATCATCTTGTAAATGTCTCCATACCTTGTGAAACGCTCTTTCTTTTTGCGCGTTGCTGATTTTTAACCGTTAGCCGCATGTGCTGTTGTTCGGTTAGAGCCAAGGTTGAGTGTTTTTTCACACCGGATCCTCTTTCAAGCAGGGAAAAACCCCAATCCCTGTCATCATGTATACCGTGTGCTGCTGGGCAAGGACAGGAATGGGCAGGAGGGTGTGGGTTTCTTCCAAGGCACCTTGTTTCATAGATGTTTGATGTTCCCGCACCTCACCGCAGCATCGACCTGTCTGTCCCCATGGACACATTATCCAGTTGATCGCAGTAAAAGCGCTGTATTTGTTTAACGCCTTGGCACAGCAACGCTCTGGCGTCACCCTTCCCCGTGTGCTGCCCGCCTTTCCTCGTTTCTAGACGTGAGTGCGGACGAAACGTCGGATTTGCCGTCTGATGGAATCATAAATCGGAGGGTTAGGGGGTTTTCTGGTGAACTGGGCGGCAGGACTGGGCAGAGACGGCGTTGACTCTCACCAGTGGAGCTCAGCATTCACCATTCATTTCATTGCTTACAACTGTAGCGGGCAGCTGTCCTGCGTGGGACCCACACCCACCCCCAGGCTGCTGTTAGCTGTGGAACAGGGGTGTCAAACTCATTCCACAAAGGGCCGTGTGGCTGCAGGTTTTTGTTCCAACCAAGCAGCAACACGCCCGACTCGACTCTTTCAATGAACTGATCTCAGCCTTCAGGCAGCTGATCGGTCAGACTGTGAACTCTTGACTGGTTGGCCATTTACAGGCATACCTGAACAGACATGCAGAGGTACGGAAGCGCGCAGCACTCCGACACTGCTGACTTTGGGTTGCCGTGTATCTGAAGCCTGTGTCCCCCTTCATCATCCATTCGCAAAACAAAGTGACAGGAAGTTGGTGTCCATCTCTGGCCTTTGTCTGTGTACTGTCGGTGTCAAACACAGGCACCACATATGTTATTTGGCTCTCTCCTGCCCGGAGAAGTGGCCTGCGCCGGTAAAAAGACATGAAACTCCCACCGGAGTCATTTCTGTCTCGGTTGTTTCTGCACAATTGGTGACCATGCAAGGTTGTGAGGGAAAGAGCAGCACAGACCCCTTATCACAACCTCTCTCAGGGACTTTGAATTGAGTTGGACATCCGCAGGAGACCGACCTGTCTGCATTAACCGAGAGAAGCTTGTCATATGGATGAAGATAAACTTGAAAGATTCTGCTGACATCGAATCAGCGCCGGAAAACAACCGCACAAAGCAGGTTTTCACCAGCATAACATTTTCCTCTATCTTGTGTGGCCTGATATTGGCCACACTAATGTTGTTTCCCAAGCGTACCCTCCTGTCTGCTTTGTTTTTCCAATAAGACGTAAAATAACTGCTGCTGTTCCAGAGCAAAATCGGTACTCAATTATCAGAACCTTTGAACAAATGAGTAGAACTTCCCTTTGAACAATTTTCCATAAAAAAAAAAAAATCACTCTCACACTCACACTGAGAGGCGTTTTAGATTCTGGTCATTTCTGTTTTTGGACTGTGAGGAACCCAGACTGCCTGGAAAAATAAACCCCTCTCGCCACCGGGGAGATACGCAAACTCCACAAACAAAGGTATCGAGTCTGACTGGGATTTGAGTGGGTGACAGTGGCGAGTACCGAGCCACCTTGTCACCTGTCTTTGCCCCCTCAAGTTTCTGTTCACACCTGGCCATTATAAGCGGCATGCTTGAGGACTTGGGCATTGTTGGACTGTTTGCATCTGTTTTCTGTTGATGCCCGCTGAGACCCTGTTCATTTTTTAACCATAAGTGCATTTGAGATGTGCTTGAATGCATTAATCACCGTGTCCTTCCTTGACGTAGTTTAGAGAAAAGCATTGAATGGAGGTGGAAATGGATGTAAAGCAGTGTAGGCTTTTCCTTGAACTACTTCGTGAATCATGACCAGCCCTCCTTGATTGTCCCTCCGCCCTGTTATGGCATGGCCACCGTTATGGAGTGAGCGTGAGACGTGGGGACTTTCTTTCACTAAGGAGATGCAGCTCGTTCGACGGTTTTCTGATTGAACAAGCTTCGCCGGGAGTGGAACTGCAGTTAGACCCCGGTAACGCTGCCACGCCGAGATGACAGGATGGGTCAAATGAGGGAAATACTCCCACTCGGTATCGTGAGGACTCCGGAGAGGTTACTTTTCTGGGCACTCACACCAACGAGGCGAACACGCCGGGCTCACTTGCAGCTCAAGGGTTTAGAGGAACAGAAAATAGTGTTGGAAAGACATGGCGGAAAACTGCTGCATATGAACAGAACACAGAGGAACCTTGACTTACGAACGCCCCTTTTTGCACTTATAAACAGTCGTATATTTTAATATTATATTAAAACACGAGAGGGCGGGTTGCCGTTTTTCATATTTTCATAATATGAAAACTCTAAGATATGAAAGCCCCTCCGGGCCGAATTAATTTCGTATCTCGAGGCTCCGCTGAATAAACTAAGGGCAGACCAGACCTGAGCTGAAGGGCTCACCAAGAATTCTCATGTTTTAGGAGCATTTACAGAAACCTCTTTTGAAACATAAGCCCCCCCTCAGAACTCTGCTGGATGCATGGTCACGGCCCACCACTGCCTCGTGATGATCCCAATCGCAAACTGAATCACAGTAATAACAAATAAGACGAATAATCAACGCTTCACTCGTCCCATTAACCCTTGGATGGTTCATTCCTTGTGGAGGTTGCCTTCGGGAAACTTGGGTGTTGCTGCTGCCGGGGCGCAACCGAGGTGGGGTGCGTTGCTCAGGGGCCTGTGACCTCTGGGTCAAGAATCCAGGCCCTTGACCACCAGACCACAGCCACCCCCATGACCACCAAGTAATGAAATGATGGGTTTACAAGGAGCTGATATTAATTAAGAGCCTACATCCTGCCCTGCTCACAGTGAGTGTCACGTCTGGACAGGAATTATCTTAAAGGTTATTAAATAAAAGTCGTTCCGGGCCATTACACAGTATAAACTGATGAGATGCAGGATGCAGACTGAGGCCAGCTTGCTTGTGTGTGTGTGTGTGTGTGTGTGTGTGTGTGTGTGTGTGTGTGTGTGTGCGCGCGCAGAGTCAGCATAAGGTCAGATGGGATACAAAGTACAGTCAGTGCTGTAAGTGTGATAGAATGAGCAAAGATGCCAGATGTGTCAGCAACAATGATACTAAACAGATTTTCCGTTTCAAAGAATGAAAACATGATATTACATTTCATAATGATACCTCACATTAACAGCTCAGCTATGATGTCCGGATGAGTGTGTTTGTATGTGTGTGTGTGTGTGTGTGTGTGTGAGTGAGAGAAAGCGAGAGAGAGAGAGACAGAATAACACAATGACATCAATAAGGTAGCATAAAAAGTGTACGTGCTAAAGGTCTGAGTGGAGTCACTGAACACTGGAGATAAATCCACTTCTGACAGCTTCCTGACCGGAACAAAAACAGGTGTGAATACAAGACTCAAATCCATGTCACAAACAAGTCAACTAGTGACAGCGAGCAGGGTCGTAAGCTGGGTTATACGCAGGTTAGTAGGCGGGGTAGTGGGCAGAGTTGTAGGTAGGGTTCTAGGCAGAGTGGTAGGCAGGGTTGTAGTCAATATTCTTTCCCCCGACTCATACCAGTTTCGACAGCTAAAGTTTCCACGTGTGATCTGGTGGTCAATTTGCACATAATTCCCCGATTGGTAAGATATTAGAGTTTAAAGAAATGAATGAATGTGGGCGAGTGCATTTGGTTGACAGGGGGCCCTCACAGAGGCGAGAATGCAGCTCCATTAATCCGATGAATAGACTGTGTTTACTGCATTCGTACTGCCGGATTATTCTCCTATTGCCATATGTTTCTCCTGGCTCCGGCGTGAAGAATGGCCAGCCTGTGCAAGTCTGACTCCTGGCACCGTAAACGGCCCTTCATAAACCGATGGATGATGTCGCAAAGTTGTTGAGGCTTGCTAACAGCACTGTGTGCACACCGAAATTAAACTAGGCATGTGTCTGTCTTGCCGGACAGGTATCACGCTGGGCAAACTCTTATTTAGAGAGTTAATTATGATTTGCTTTGTTTCACTGTGACACGGTCACAGAGGCGGCAGATCCATTTAGATAGCAGCCGGATCCAAGGTCCAGTGGAGGTTCCAGGTGTTTTTCTCTCTGGATCTTGTTGTCATGTTGATGTTGTGTCTGACATAAATTAGTATTGTGGCCTGCAAACAATAATGATAATAAATAACAAAAAAGCACCTCATACTAACCCTTTTTTTTATCATTTAAGAGCATTTTAACGATGCTTTAATAATGCACTCATTCTATTTGATTGTTTGTGTGTGTGTGTGTGTGTGTCTGTGTGTGTGTGTGTGTGTGTGTGTGTGTGTGTGTGTGTGTGTCTGTGTGTGTGCGCGTACTGGACATTCTCTGCCAAGGAACAGAGTGAGGAGCCTCCTAGCTGCCTGCTCCACCTGTAAGTGGAAGTGTAATTCATCTCTCCCTCTCTCGGCCTCACTTAGAGTTTGAGCATTACAAGATGAGAGCCACTGGACTTGGCTGAAGTGAGCGGGGAGGGAAAAAGTGTAAAGCGCGGATGTCCTCGCTGCCTTGAATACAGAACAGGAGAACGAGAGACGGATGGAGGATTGAGGTGAATAGGTCCATCCTATTTCCTCAGAGATAAGTACTCCAACTTCAAGTCATTCCATCCATCCATCCATCCATCCATCCATCCATCCATCCATCCATCCATCCATCCATCCATCCACCCATCCATCTATTGTCGCCAGTCACAGTATAACATTTCTATCAAAAGTAATTATTCTGAACAAACTGTTCAATTTGCAGCAGTCATTTGAAAACATCCTCTATGTACACTCACTAGTGTACATAACTTATTAAGTTAGGCGTCGCGCTGATAGAGAATGCTAGTATCGCATTGCCTTGCGAAAGCATGAAACACTTTATTATTCTTATATCATTACATCTACATGTGCTGCAGAAAAGGTGCCTTTATAAAATATTGTGCAACTTCTCTTGTCGGTCAAATCTGACAAAGCCTGCTGTGTTGGGCGTTGTGGTGATTCTCATCCTTTCTGTTTGTTCAGACGTAGCAGGATGGAGAGCTGATTGCTTGGTTGCTGGCTAGAGAAGCAGTAATTGGCAAGGCTGAGATATGTGGTGGTTGACCGGCCAGGAGCAGGACCGGAGAGGTCCTTCCCCTGTGCAAATCTCAGTCTCTGATAGTGCCGGGGGGAGGGGGCGACTGCGGGGATCTGAGAAATAACTCTGGCCACTGCTTCACCAAATGCATTAAGCAAGACCCTGTTTGTCATAGGCTGAGCTTTACATTCAGCCTGAGGGAGTCGGGAGGAAACCTGCACACAAGGTCGCAAAAAAGAGCATCTGCATTGATCGTGCTTCGGACACGCAACGGATGAGTCATCCGGACCCGGTCGTACCTTAAGGCCGCCGCGCTGCCTTCGCTCGGCATCTGGCGCCGGTTGGATTTTTCACATCTCTGCCATCCCTGTGGGGCTTCTCTCATGTTTGCTCCCTTTCAGTGATGAGCAGGGAATGATGAAGGAGAAAATATTCGTTTCTTTTTCCGCATCTCAAATCGCTTTGCTTTGTTTGATGTACGGCTGGGCACAAACAAATAATCACGCGTGCAAATCATCGCAATTCATGCAGATGAAAATGGATCATTGTCTCGTTCCAGAGAGGAGCAGAACGCGCGGCTTTCATCTCTGGGAGGTGGCAGAGGTACAACAGCAGCAGTAGCACACGGACAAACATGCCCATGAAATGTTTTCCATCCCTTTATTTTGGCGTAAATGTAAAATTGAAGACAATGGCAGTTCCACGGAATGAGACTCAGAGCCTGAGTCGGTTATCATAAATACTTTATTGATCCTTGTCAGCACATTTTTCAAGATGACAGGCTTCACCGAGGGCATCGTTACTTTCTAGAGCGGGACACTTAACGGCACTCACATTAGGCGCTATTCAGTATGAAAGCGTCCCATAACTCACTAAGAAGGCACGTCAAGGTGACCACTCGTGAGCATGGTGGTTTTTTTTTTATGGAGTCTTAGAGAGGGAGCTTACAGCCTCCGAAAAAGATCTCAAACCTATCCTGAGATTACAAGACCCCGACTTGACGTTTGTGGACATTTCGTCCCCATCCAAGCATCGTAACCCCGACCCCTGCTCTGACTGAACGGGGGGTGGGGGGGTGGGGGGGCATCCCATTTGATTTGATCTGTGCCGTGTGACGCCCCGCCCCCGGCGATCCTCCTCACTCTCACTCTCGCAATGCTGACAACACAGAGGAGCGGAAGGCTCGCACCCACAAATGCGCAGGACGTCTCGCGGGGCACGGATGCGAGCTGCACAGATCAAGGTGTCTGTTTTATCTCTGTGAGGGGGATGGGGAGGGGGGTGGGGTGGGGGGGCGTTTGATTTCAAGCTAAGTGGTAATAGGCGCACGGTGATCAAACAAACAGATTGGGGCGACAAGCAGGAATAAATGATCCCTTGAACCCGGCGGCTCTGCGCCGTGGCAGATTGCATCGGCCGCCTGGTGGTACAGTAGCAGCCTGAATGTCACCTGTTTACGCCCGGAGGTGTCGCAGAGGCGCTGACACAATCTGGAAAGGAGAAATCACTGGAAACGCGGGAGGAGTATGAAAACCATCCATCCATCGTGCCCACTCTGTATCCAGTGCGTGTCTGCTGGGGCCCATTCCATGGGGTGAAGGCTGAGGACAGGTAGCTCGTCCGTCACAGGCCCCGGACACAGGGAAAGAACCTGGAGCAAAACCCCTCACAGTCATGCCGAGAAGCAACGTATTTACACGCACACACACACACACACACTCAGGTATTCAAATGACTCCCCCTTGATGTCTGCATCTCATCAATCAAATGTCACGCGCTCAGTCATTAGCGGCTATCAGCGTCAAAAAGAAGTTTTGGGAGTGTAGAACAATCCATTAGGCCGATGATCCATAAATCTCGACAGCACAGAGGCGGCCAGAGGCAGGGGCACACAGTCTGACAGACTTTAGAGAGACTTCAATGTCACTTGCCTGAGAGGGACTAAAAGAGAGGAGCGTGGGTCAGGGAGGCCGCGCTGCCGGCACTCGCTGCCTCCGACGGGGAGCTCTCCGGATTGTGGACTGGAACCCGCGTAGTTGGTATGTGTGCGGCGTGCCTCTCCGCGCCCTTCGAGTGCTAGAAACATCGACTGCTCTGAAAGGGCTTTCAATGACCGGGCCGCGGCTACGGCGGTTAGCTCCTCATCGAGGTGCCTGGGAGAGAGTGCGCTCGTTTCTCCCTTATTTACATCTCAGCCGGTCGCACTGATTGTCCTGCGCGACTGTCTGCCGCTCTGTGCCGTGAAATCCTCCTCCCCTCCCGAATTCACGGCGGCGGTCCGGCTGAGTGCAGCCAGGAGGCGATAAAAACGCAATTTCCGTGGATCGCCTGCGACCATTGCTGTGCACTCACAGCAGAATCATTTGCGAGCGGGAGCGGATGCGCGTTTTCTCACGTTTTCCCCCCTAGATTTTTCCACGCAGCGGCAACATGCAATGAGATGATTCTGCTCTGACAGGCTCTGACTGACAGGTTTCCGAATGCGTCTGCCCCTTCAAACGCGTGAAGGCAGCGACGCGCGCCTTCCAGTAAAGGCGACTGCGGACGCGTGGAGAGGCGCGCGCAAAAGAATCACGGAGAACGCTCCGGCATTCAAACAGGTCGACTCTTTGTTCTCGCTTTGTTCGCGGGCCTGAAAGGACTCTGATTCATTCGCGCCGGTTCATCCCTGAACATTGTTCCTCCGTCGCGCCTCTCCCTCCGTCCGTCAGGCGCAGTCACGATTGTCGTTCCGTTGGCACGGAAATGAACGAGCGGCTGTTTGACGGATGCACCCGCAGATTAGAGCTCTTTGAGTTCCCGAGGTTCACAAACGGAACGCCGCGCCGGCTTCGCTCGACGAGCGCCTCTGTTTTGATTTTTCGTATCTACAATGACGCGCCTGCTGCCGTCCCGGTCCCCGGCATAAAAGGGAAATTTCCCTCTGTGTAAACATCGGATGGGACGCTTTTCAGTCGCTCAGAACAAACAGGCTTCAAATTGAGCCCCTGTGCTCTCACTCTCGAGATAACATCGGAGCAGTCCTGCACTGTTACGCAAGGCCCATACCTAAAGGCGGTTGCATAAACCTCCAGACATAACTTCCACATCACGTCATTAAAAAGCGTGGCAAACAGATGTAGCCAGCTGCAGTGTGTAAACATTTGTCCTGCAAAATGGATAATGTGTGAAGTTGGTTAAATAACAGTCGTAAGACACAAATCAGGTATCACTGATTGTGGGCATCCACCATTGAATGAGGTTTGATGTTTCCCTAACCCAAACCCTATCACTCTACATACTCTAATTATATTAGAGCCTGCTTTTCCTGTGTTTTATTTCTGCATTTTGGGTCCTTTAAAGCACCCAGGGCAATCTCCAGTCCATTGCAGGGGTGCTTTGAAGTTGTTGAAGTTGACTTCAATGAAAACATAAAATTCATAGCGGGTTGATGATACCTGGGGCTTAAACCTAAGACTAAACAGCAAGAGTTGAATTCGACGAGTGAGCTTGTTGTGATGAGAGGGAGTAGACTCCAGTGCCTGGACCGCGGCAGGAAACAGATGATGTGAATGAGTCGGCCGATACGGTGAGGGAGAGTTACCCCGGGGTTCTGTACACAGGTGGTGTTTGGTGATGCTGAGCGATGGAGCAGGAGATTGGGGGGACATCGTTGGAAGGAAACCTCTAATTTGACAGTTTGAGTGGAGATGCTCAGGCATCCTGGGGCAAGGTGGTGAAGGGTGCTACTGGGGGTTGACAAAAGCCCTGCGGTGCTGTCAAGCAGCAAAATTAGACGGCGTCCAACACTCAAGGGAGCAAAAAGTCTCCATCCATTTTATGAAGCTGGTTCTCCGCGCAGGGGTCATTATCTGGTAAAAGGAGGGATGAGGTAATTGAGAGAGTGCCAGTCAAACCATAAAAGAGAGAAGGTAATGTGAAAAGCAGGGGTTTTTGTATCATGCCATGTAATGTGCCTCACATAACGGAATTCCAAAAGGGATCTGTTATAATTATGATGATCTTTTTTCTTAAACTTTGACATTTTTTGCTTTGAAGAGATAATGGTTATAGTGTGGGACAGAGACAATATAAATCTTCTCCACGTCCAAACGGTCGCATTTGATTGAATTTTTCTCCCCTACAATGTGAAAATGACACCAAAGCGAGGGAAAAGCAACACAAACCGCGGATGGGAATAGTGGATAAATTACCGAATGACATCCTTGCGATTTGCCCCGTCTATATCCTATTTGTTCAGGCAGGGGGAAGCGCTGTGAGACTTATCTTTACCATCATAAAAGGAAGCATTTCCAATATGCTCTAACTGCAGGTTTAGCTGCGACGACACATCCACCCACAGTCGCATGGGTCACCTGTGGAGCTGCAAAGACGCTGCCCTTGTAAAATATAATGTTCGTCTTCAACCTGGCAACTGCACGAAGTCGCCTGGGACGCACGAACGTCCACATTGACTGTGACAAAATGCTAATTTTTGGAATCCCCATCTTCAAAGCTTTAGTGTAGGAAACAGTGGTCCAACAACCAATCACATAAAACTCAACAGCGCTGGAAAAATCAGGTTATTTAAGGTTTTATTTTACATCGTAGCCACAAGATGCACATTGTCAATTGGATGTATAGATACACCATTGCGTTATATACGTAGTATTCCTTTCCTATGACTATCACCTGTACTCTACACTGCTACTATTGTGCTAGTACTGTCGTCTTCCTGTACATGTTGTTGAAATGTGGCAATTACACCCCTTTAACTGCCCTGGTTGGGTTTATTTTTCGAATCGCTTAATTGCAGGGTCGCACGTAGCTCATTTTTCAACAAACGTCCACTGGGATGGCTGATTTTTAAAAAAGTGCCACAGCGTGGCTGCCAAAACATTGGTGCGAGGCCTTCCACACAATTGGCAGGAATTAAACAGCACTGGAAACATTCTGAGCCTCGCAATGCTGAGATGTGGCAGGAAGTAAATGCAGGACACAATAGTCCCCGCAGGTTTCTACAAACCCCTTTTATTCCCGAACGCACTTGTTTCACAAGTAGCTGTGCCACAGCCAAATTATGCATTCTCGAGTGACTTCAACAGAATATGAATGAATTTGTCCCGCAATGGGGAAATTTCAAGGAAATCCGAGCAAAGAGGGACAAGGCCCACAGTCCTGCACCACAAAACTCATACCAGCTGTCAGTTCAGTTCAGCGACTACAACGAATGTATTATGATATGCGCAGTTAGTGGACAGTGCTGTCCCTTCACAGCAGGGTGATGCCTGATTCAAACCTGAGGACTGACAAACCCGGCCAGGGCGTGTTAAGACACAGCGATCTGAGACAATCAGTGGACGGACAGATCTTACAGTACAGTGTTCCTGTTTAATTATCTAGCTCAATGACACCCATGTGCCCTATTCATGCAGCCCCAGCATCTTCTGATCTCACCCCAGTGGATCGTGTACCCATCGGCGCAAAACACAGCCGGGCTGGAAATCGCACCTATTCAGAAGTGGTACTCAGGCATAAAATGCAGAAATAAACGCGCTTCGCAGACTACCAAGCCTGTGCGGATTGCAGCTTTCACATCTCCGCTGAAGAAAAGGACCTGCCCGTGGAAGGCATCTCAGTGCAGCTGCTGTGGTAAAACTTGCGACTTGCGATGCGAACGCTCTCCCTCATCCAGTCGCCGCTCCCCTGGATTCATCCAGCTGACTCACAAGCACAATGAGCCCCCGCTGTCTTTTTTTTTTTTTTTCATCACGGCATGGACCTTGTTGATTGTTCCGACGGTGAAATGAGGCGCACGGCAAGGACTTAGCCCGCTTTTGCACACACACTTCACTCCGAGCGGGCCTCCGGCACGTCCCGTAAATGGTCCCTGCCCATTTTCATGCCTCTCTGAACCAGTAATGAGACAAGTAGGGACATTATCCTGATTAGAATCAATCCCGATTGGATTACACTGTGGCACATTCCCCCGCTAAGCTCCGCTGATTAGAGTACAGCACAGAAAACAGGAGTCGGGAGTGAGGAGAGTCATCAAAGTGTGTCACGCATGTGCATGAACAATTTGATGGTGACAGATGATCCCCGGACTCCTCCTCGTCAGCTGTTACTGTAGTCAGATCTTACCCCGGGTGCTTGCTGTTGTCATGGCGTTTTATTATCCAATGGCCTTTACATGCTCCCGTGCTGTCACCGCGTTACTGCCTGTTCCACACGAAACGCAGCCGGCACATCGTTGCTTGGGGAAGAGACACGGGTGCTGGTGTGAGACGCTCGTTTTTAATGTGAGACAAGACAAACAAACAAAAATGCACGCGACAAAACCCCAGTCACGCCCAAGGACCGAAGGGGGGCAGGGGAGGAGGAGGGTGCGGGGACATGGGACGGACAGTGGGAAGCACAGAGGGGAAGATGGAAGCGCAAGCGAGAAAAGGGGGGCGAGACGAATGAGGGACGGAAACGGAGAAAAACAGGGGGGACTGACAAATGAAGGTTGGGAGGATGGGAGGGAGACAGAAGTGAAAGGTAGATATGAGGGAAACGATGATGAAGTGAGGGACAAGTGACGATGAGCGTGCGGGGAGAAAGCAGAGAAACGGGAGGATGGACGGGAGGGGATAATTCATCAGTACCTTGTCACTGAAACAAACTGGAGGAAGCAGGAAGGACAGAATGAATTGAGGAGAGGAGGACAACAAGAGTGGGAGGAAAAGTACGAGGAAAAAGAAGACCGCGGGTGAGTCGAAGAAAAGGAGTGAGGCGGCATTCACCCACGAGCTGCCGCCGTGTAGAGTTTGTTGTGTTGCGCTCGCTTATTTGTGTTTAACAAGGGATTCACGATAGGGACGAGCTCTTTTGTTCGGTGTCCAGAGCAATCACTGCGATGAACTGGCATTTTTAAATAAAGCCGCAATGAACAGAAGAGTCAGGGGCAAAGAGGGAGTGAAGGAATGAGCAAGAAAGGTCAGAGAGGAAGGGAGGGCGCAAACGGCAAACGATTGACGCTGAAGTAAGTAAAAGGGAGGGATGGGAGTGAAGAGGGGAAGGAGGGAGGGAGGGAGGATGGAGCAGGAAAGGAATGAAAGGAAAGAAAGGAAAGAAAGCAAAGGAAATAATGAAAATTGAAGAGACAAAGAAATGCAAGTGAAAGGGAGGGATGTAAGTACAATGGTGGATAGAGGAAGGGAGGGAGGAAAGAAGGATGGAGGGGAAATGGAAGGGAGAAAGGGAGGAATGAACGGGAGGAGGGAGGGAAGGGAGGGAGGAAGGTAAGAAGGAAGGAAGAGAGCGAGGGAGGGAGGGAGGGAGGACGAACGGGAGGATGGAGAGAAGGTTGTGAGGACGGTAGGAGGGGAGGAGGGGAGGAGGGGAGGGAGGGAGCAAACGGCTGGTCCTCGCGTGGTCGCTCCTGTGCCGCGCGAGACGAGTCGGTGCGCTTATTGCGCGGCGCGCGACCACATTCTTCAGCACGGCGAGGCACGCGGCGTATCCGAGCAAAACACACACGCACACACACACACGCGCGCACACACACACACACGCACACGCACACACACGGCGGCGGCGGCAGAAGCCCAGGCAGGCAGCAGGCAGCAGGCAGCGGGCTCCTTTCTTCCAGCTCGGAGGACCATGGAGAGCGCAGGGAACAGCTCGGAGGCGGACTACCGGAGCAACTGCAGCTCCCCCTGCCTCAACTCCAGCGCCACGGGCAACCGCACCGACCTGGCCATGGACGACTCCAACCCGGTCATCATAGCCATCGTGATCACGGCGCTGTACTCCATCGTGTGCGTGGTGGGGCTGGTGGGCAACGTGCTGGTCATGTATGTCATCGTCAGGTAAGACGCGACGCTGGCACGCGCGCGCTCATCTGCGACTTGTTGCTTCGCCGTCCAAATGGCTCGGATGAGCGCGCGCGCGCGCGTGCGTGTGTGTGCATATGCTGCGGATCGGGCATTAAGTTCCTTCGGCGCGCAGGGTAAGGAGAGGACAGAGAGGAGAGGGGAGGAGAGGAGAGGAGAGGAGAGGAGAGGAGAGGAGAGGAGAGGAGAGGAGAGGAGAGGAGAGGAGAGGAGAGGGCAGGCTGCTGCGTAAAACTTAACCTGCTCTCCGTCCCCTCAGCAACACGAGCGCCCGAGCAGCCGCAAAAAAAAACAACGCTACACCCCAGTGTCTCCGCAGCTTCCGCGACGCTGTGACTAAACGTGGACGTCGGCGACGCCGCAGGTCACTGCAACACAAGCGCTGCTCAGAGAGGGAGATAGAGAGGGGGGGGGGGGGACGATGACGGAACTTGACTGCTGCCGCTGTCTGCACGCACATGCCGCACACCGTCTGTTCCCGTGCGCCTCGCGCGAAGTTCCAGGCGAGGTCTGGGTCAAAGACGCGCTCTGGCGCTTAGATTACTGCGTTGTTTTTCAAACCACCCGGTGTCAGGAGGAGGAGGAGGAGGAAGGGTTGGGGGGGGGGGCTGTGTGTGTCCATCTCCATTATAGATACGGGTGACTATGTGAACCTTGTGGCTGCGAGATGACTGGGCTGAATATGTCGTGTATATGTTGTTGTGATCATCGCCTCAAGGTGGAATGCCTTTGAAGGGCACATGAACCTGCTGAGAAGTTGCGTACGCAGAATCGATGCTTATAGGACTCCATTGATTGGTCTCTGACACTTGTGATAATAGCTCAAAAGACTAATGAGCCAATACCAGCCGCCCCCCTCCTTTAATCTCAGCCACTTCACCTGCAGATTCTGTTTGAGTCGGCCTCTCCCTCATTTCCGTTGGAAGTGTCCTTTGGAGCACATGTCAGACACGTCAGACTCCCCAACCTGGGAACAAAACGATAAAGCAATGCTTGCGTTTTCCGTCACGTCGCCAACTAAATGAATGAGCCCCGGAGGTAAACACACAGGTCAGCAGCGAGAAGATTTGTGAGTTTCAAAGTCTCGCTCGAGCCGAATAGTTCCCATTTTTTTTTGGTATTCCCGACACTCACGAGGGGATGCCGTAAATGCATGTTTGTATTGGCCGGTCACGCGAGGCGCCTCCTGGTCGTAAAACATCAGCAGATTGGAGAAGCAGACGAATGGCCGGACGAGGAGGCTGAGGTCATGGGAGTTGAGCGATGAACTGGGGGAGAGAGAGAGTGGGACCCGCGTGGGTGTCGAGGAGAGGGAGATTGACGGCGAGGAGGGAGAAAATGAATGTAGAATGGAGACGGAAGAAGACAAGGCCCGGGCCGCCTTCCTTTAACCGCTTGCTTCTGGTCCGGTAGGACCAGTCGAGAGCGGCGGAGCGGGGGGGCGGGAGGGGGGGGGGACTTTGCTAAGCTGAACTCTGGAGAGCGAGCGCTCTTAAAGCAAGACTCCCCTCTCCAGTCACGCTCTTATTTCTCCGACAGGGAGATGCAGCATGAAGCGAATGCTTATTGTGCCGGACTGCGCACGCATCGTCCCCGTCTCCGTCTGAGTGCTTCCCCGAATAGTCCTGCGTCCGTGTAGGATGTTTTCGACCCCAAATTATTTATGACACATGGGCCCCCGAGGGACGAGGACGACATGGGTGTTTTGGTTTTTCTTTTGCGAGCAAAAGCGGGATCACTTGTGTACGAGTTTTTGTCCGATGAAGGTAGTGAGGACTGTGAAATGGCTCTCGGGGGGGTCGCAGATTCTCTGGCCGTTGGGTGGGAAAGGGTATCGTAGCCGGCCGTGACAAGGGTGGCTGTCAGGTCTCTCCCCCCTTACAGCTGCTCCTCTCTCCTTCCGATGTCCTCACTCTCCGGAAGCGTACAGACATACATTGCTCTGGAGAAAAAGAAAAGAGAGTGAAATCGCAGCCCTCAAAGACTCCCAAAACGCCTTCACGCGAACGCGGCCCTCGGTCCAAACCGGGATTCAAACCAAGCTGCTCTCTCTGCTCGCTCTGAGGCAAAAAGCCACCCAGGGATCGGCCTTTTTCCGCTTCCCATTCGAAAGGCATAAAGGATCTGTGTGTGTGTGTGTGTGGAGCCGTCTGGCAGGGGTGTGGATGTGGAGGCATGCCCGAGTCGCTCTACCAAAGCTTGTGTCATGGTCTCGGGGAGTTTGTCCTCCAAGCTCCAGGACGAGCACTGACGCGCACTGGGAGAACTCTTAGGGCTCTGCCCCTCCACTCTTTTGGGGGCAACAGGACACATTTGCTGGACTTGATGCCGGGAACGAAACGGGCATCAAACGCCTGGCCCCACATTGTTCCAGTTTGGTGGTGCCTGCGCTGTACATGTGTGTGTGTGTGTGTGACGGAAGAAAAAGGGTTTGCGTGTCAGTCTGTGTTTGGTGAGATTTTGGAGCTTTCCGTCTTTTAGTGTTGCATTGAATAATTCAACTCTTATCTCAATCTGTTGATTACTTTCTCAATGAACTGAGTAATTGTGTGGGGGGGGGGGAAGACGTGCTGCAATGTCCTCCGATCTCTTGTTTTTTTCAAAGATATTCGCTTTGTCTGAGGCAAACCGCCACAGAGAACCAAAACCACACAAACCGGGCTTACTTCTCCGGACCCGTTCCAGAGGAGGCCATGACTCTGCAGCTCCGCGGATGACCATGTACGACCATGCTGTACGAATGAGCGAGACGGATGCAGAATCACTTTTCAAGTCCATCCATCCATTACAGCGTCTTATCCGCTCTATACCCCCCTCGCGGGGGAACGGGCTAATTAATTCCGGAACTGTTTCGATTGTCATCAGTCAGTTGGATTCATTCACCATTTGCCGCGGCTCTGCTGTGTTTCTTTGCACACCCCCCCCCCCACACACACACACGCCCCCACCCCACCCCCGGTCTTTTAAACCCCCCCCCCCCTCGCCGCCAGTAGACTGAGCGTGAGCAACCATTACGCTAATGACACAGGTTGGGTATCTACTCGCAAATTGAAACGTCGTCTCGAACCAACACCCCCCACCCCCCCCACACACACACACACACACACCCCGTCTCCGCTTCACTGTCACGGCCTCGGATGCCTTTCTTTTCTCCGCTTCTATCGAACAGAGCGTGGGGAGGGCGAGGGAGGAGAAGCGCTCTGCCCCCTTTGCCGCCTGTGCAACCATAGGCCTCAGTGCCATAAAGCGTCCCCCCCACCCCCCACCCCCCACCCCTCTGCTTATCTCGCAGGGGCAAACAGTTTGCCCCTGCGCTCGGCGCGTCCGCAAACTTTCTCGCGGGGCGAACGGGCAGCTCGACGGGAAGGAGAAAAGGAAAGGAAGAAAAGACGGAAACCCAACTGCGGATCGAACGGAGACCGCCGGGATCCGCAAGGAATACGCCACCGGCGGGGAGTGCTTTCCGTCACCATGGCAACACCGGCAGGCGTTTCTCTTTCTCTCTTTCTTTCTCTTCCCTCTTTTTGTTTTTCCCTGCTGCGCGTGCGCGCGTGTGCGTGTGCGGAGCGAAATTACGTCCCAGCCCCCGCCCACCCTCCCCCTCCCTCCTCCAGCGCCATCCGGCCGGACGACGAACCGGGAAGGACTTCCGTCCGCAGACATCCCCCCCCTCCCGACGTGCGCGCGCGTGTGTGTGTGTATGTGAGTCTGAGGCGAGAGACGGAGCACCGTCAGCACGATCCGCTCCCGGGGGATTGATGTCACTCGTCCCCGCTAATGACTCCCTCTAATGGCTTTCTCCCGGCTCCCGCTGGCTCGCATGATGAACGGGACCCGGGACTGGCTTCTCAGACACCAAGCCCTTTGGTCCCAAAACTCGTTCTGTGTCGGCGCCAGGCACGCACTCATCTCCGGGGCTTCGATTCGCTCGCTCACGGTGGCACGCGCGTGTCAGCCGCGAATGGGGCCGCTCTTCGACTTCACGCCTTTTTTCGACGCTCTCACAAGCGCTCAAGTTTGTTTCGTTTTTCCCCATAACATAATCTCATCCATCGGTTCCAGGAAAACACCCGCTGGGGAGAGTTCCCGGGAGCCACGCAACCCACTGGGCTTCTTCTTGTTGGCACACGCATGAAATAGCACAGCACAGGTCTGGCCTGGTCTAGTCAGGATTGTGACTGACATGCCACTTGCCAGACCTGTTGGTTTGGTGCACTGGCGGCCTGTCTTTGCCTCGGCCTGTCTCTCGTTTATTGTCGTAGTGTTTGTGAACCCTGCTCGCAGCGGCGTGTCCAACGTTGTGCTATACACCCCTGCGGTGTGAACATGCACAAAAAGGGGGAAGGAACCACCTCCAAAATGTTCAGGGACACTGGAAGGTTCCCGAAGGGGTGCCGTGGTGCCAATTGAGACGTCAGCGCGGGCAGCAAAGGGTTCAGCATTGATGATGGAGTTTCATCCAGTCTGGACGACCCAATCACAGGTGACCCCTGCTGTGCAAAGGCAGAATAGATGTCAGAGGTGGAATTTGACCCTTCGACTCAAAGAAAGCACCGGCCGCGTCTGTGAAGGAGCTTTACCCTCCGAGGGCGAAGCACAAACCTGTGGTGGACAGGTCGTAGAGTCCTGTGGACCGGGGCTGATGGGAGCCGCGTACAGCGAGCTGAGAGCCGAGGGGGTCGGGCACAGGCAGACAGGACACAAAACAGAGTGGAGCACACGGAGGAAGCAGGAGGGACGCGGCCGCGACTGGAACAGTAGACAGAAACGGTAACAGGAAGAAAAACGGGTTCCCGAAATAGAGCGAGTGCGTTTCAGTGATGATTTAGGGTCACTGATGCTTTCCGGGGGTTGGACACAGACACAGAATCACAGGTTGCTTTTGGGGGGAGACATAGTTGCAGCTGTGCAACCCTACCCTGCCATAACGAAACCCGCTGATAAAAAACAAACTAAATGGAGATTTTGAAAGCATTTGTTTACACCCGGCAACATAAAATCGGTGGCCCGCGATGATTTTTTTGCAAAGGCACATTTTGGCAGCTCACTCCAAACACACCATCTGCTTTTCTCCATCAGCTCTGAGATATGATGCACCCCGAACTGTTGTGCACGCAATCAGTCAGGCGCAGGGATTGATGTCTGCAAATCGTGACTATCATTTGGTGCGTTACTGTTGTTACTGTTGGATCGACGGAATGATCGAACCCGGGCGCCGTATGTGACATGTCACACATCTGCGCCGCCATAACATTCTGCATCACCGCCGGCCCCTGTGTCATTCTTCCGTTCCGAGCCAAAAACGGCGAGGAAACGCTGTCCGGGCGAGCGCAGAGACGGGGCCGAATGCCAAACGGGCGTTTACTCAGATTGCCGGCCAAAGCCCTGTTTATCTCCCTGTCTGCTAGTCCTTCTCTTGACGACCGCGGACACGGCCCCGCATCTCTCGCCGTCTCTCCAAGGAAGGACCAGAGGGATAAGAATCAACACAAACACACACCAAAAAAAGACGCTCGCCGCAAACCTGTACATCCCAGCAAGCCGGTAGCTTAAGGTATTACTGGGACTGTCACGCGGGCTGCTCGACTGCGAGGTGCGATCCGTGGGCGTTGAGGTGCGGATGAAAGAGAATAGCGCACCCCCCCCCGCCTCGTTAGCGCAGATTTAGAACATATAGTATAGAACGCAGCGTGTGAGTCAGCGCCGGGGAGCGTTTCAAAAGCAAAACGGACGAGGCGCGCGGGTCACAATGCATTTTACCCTGACCTCCAGGAACACACCCCTCAGTGTGAAAACCGTTTGCTCACAATAAACACATTGTCAGGAGCTGAGCTAAGTCTTCACAACTGGGGTCCTGTGAGCAGGACACTTCCACAGGCACAACAGTGAGGGTGTCAACAGCAGGCAGTGACTGTACAGTGAAGTTCTTGAGTCTTCAGGCCACAGAGTTCAGGCTGCAGCCGAACGAATACGGACGTTAGTCCAACGTTCCCGGATGCCCGTGAGGCTTCCACCACATGCCGCAATCAATCACCGCGTTCGTTCCGGGGCAAAGATCGGCCCAGCCCGGGATGAAACGGGTGGGCCCGTGCGTGTGTACGTGAGCAATGAGCCCTTTGGCATCACTTGACGACGCTGGGGAGCCGGAGCCGCGTCGGTCCGGATTCGGCCGTCTCTCTGAAGTCAACGGAAGGATCTGGATGTGGATGCAATCCAAAATGTATTGGCTTCTCCGAGGGGATGAGAAAACCCCCGTCCCGTGAATTTCCTCAGATTTGTTTGAGGTGCGTTTCGTGCAGTCCCTCGACGTCGGTAACAAAAACGTGGCGAGGGCCGTCACCCCCAACGGGATGGAAAGGGACGGTCCGGGGGCTACTCGAGAGCCTCCGATCAACCCAAACGTGCATGTTTTTGGACCGTGGGAGGAAAGCGGAGACCCCGGTCACTCGAATGCGAGGCAACAGCACTGTTCGCAGAACCACCGTCCGGCCTTCCAGCGGAGCCAGCCGTTCGTGGGAATAGCGTTGTTTCACTGCAAAGCGACAAAGAAGGAAATCAATTCACGAGTCGAACATTGCCTCGACAGAGGGCCCGGCTCGCAAACCACTCTCTCTGGCGAGCGCCAGAGGGGGCCCGGGGGCCAAGGGAGAGACCCGCGGCCAAGGGGCGTTTCAGTGCTTCAGCAGGGGTGTTCCTAAGCAACAGGGCGGTGGTGTCCACGTGAGGCGCAGATTGGCTGTTTTTGTCGCACTTCCAGAGGTAGGAAGCCGTTGTTCGGTTATTTGAATCACAATGACCAGAGTGGCGTTGGTCAAACGTGTGATGCTGTGGATATGTGGTGGTTTAGCTTTGTGTTTGGCTTTTGTTCCGCTAGAAGCGCTCTCAAATTGAATTTGAGCATCCATCAACCAGACCCAGTCTGTGCTGTTGCGGTCATCCCTGCAAACTTTGAAACCGTGCCCTCGGTCAGAGATCTCCTCAGATCTCTCCTCAGTTCAGTTGTTATATTCCAATTCCTTCAAACGACTCCCAACATCTTAAACACCTCAGTTGATCCTTTCGATCGCTACAGCTGCCTCGGCCATGACGTAGTCATGATGCGTGGCATTTCTACGCTGTCAGTGTAAAACCGAAACGTGATCGAAACGAAGCCGCCAGGACTCGAAACAGCCACCGGCGCTGCCGTGAAGGCAGAAAGAAACCCGCAATCGCCATGAAAACGGCGAACGCCGACCCGCGTGCCCCGTGCGCGCTCCTGTTCCGCCCTCCCATTGTTGACCACTGTCATCCGATGTGAAGAGACAAACAACGTGCCCGCCGTCGACTCGGATTTGTCAGCATGCGCGGGCAGTCACCGGAGCGACGTGATGTTCTCTGTGCCCGTCACCGTCATCGGATGTGACAGCGTCGGCCGCGTCTCACCAGGCCCGTCCATACCCGCGCGGCAACGCTCGCCACGTCGGCTCGAAGGGAAGGGCGCCCCTTTCCCCCGGGCGGCTCCCGGGAGAGCCCAGGATGCCTCCCCCTGTGCCAAACAGGCACAGGGGGAGGCCAGACCGCCATCGTCCAGCGCGGCATCGCTTTGCGCGCGCCCCCCACGACACACAGCAGGGTTCTGCTCCGCGTGCGCGAAAACATGGCCGCCGGCAGGTGTTTCTTACACCTTAAGCACAATACATGCGTCCGCTGGGGCACGGTCCCACACCGGTGTCCGGACCGGGGGCCGAGCCAGTGACTGGGCCGTACGCCGGAGCCTCGGTCCCGTGATTGATGCCGTGGGAGCGATTCCGATTGTCGGATTGACGCACGTTGAGAGGTGAGCTTTCTCATTTCAGGCTCCGTGTGGCCCAAACCCAGGGGATGTGCCTCGGAGCTCGGCCTTTATCAATTTCCTCCCGCGACTCTTGGTCCGGATCATTCCGGAGGGAGAGGAAGAAAAATCAATTTTCTGTTTTTCCCATTAATGAAAATGGCTCGCAGCGTACTTGTGTCCAAGAACAACCTGACCACAGATCCATGTGTATTACCGGGCAAAAGCTCTATTGGTAAATGATCAGTGGAGGGTACGTTGTGCAGAGCTGTAATCTCCAGGCAGTTTCTCTTTCTGCTCTCAGGGAAGCGACGCGGGCGAGTTTTCTCATAAGTTTCCACTTCGGTCGGCGCTGCCTTGCACTTCCTGCTGCTCACCGCGACGCGTTCGATGCTAAACCTGATCTAGCAAAGACCACCCGGTGCCGGCCTCGACGTCGGCCCGTGTGAGCGGCTCGCAAGGGAAACAGAAGGTCTGTGGAGCGCGTTGTGGGTTTGCGCCTTTGGGTTTCCGTGACAACGCGTGCCTTTTTTGCCACGATGAAAATGCACGAGAGGGGAGTTCGTCCTGCGTGTGTATGTGTCGAGCAGTATACTGACTCGCTGCACGTGCTCCCACACTTCCTATTGCTATGCCAGGCACAATAATAGGAGCTGCAGGTGATAGGATAGCACCGTCAACGTATTTGGGTCACGCTGTGTGCAGTCGATGTGTCGAATCAACAGCATCCTATTCCACAGTGAAGTAAGAACAGTCATGGACGTCCAAGATTAGGTCGCACTGTCAACGAATCAGACTTGTTTTGTTTTGTTTGTTCGTTTTTTCTTTACGACTCTGACAGCTCGGTGCCGTAAAAGCCGATAGGGGGGCCCGTTTGAATTCATCGCTTATGAAACGCTCACAGCCACTCTCCTCCAGACATTCGACATGTCCCTCGCAAGTTGTCAACCTGACCGTTGACGACGCGCGTGGGTCGATTTACCAACATTCGGAGCCGCGTTAGGATCCGTTTCCCCCGCAGCGGATTCCCAGCAGTGCCACTCTAATGACTGCCATTTACTGAAATGATTTCCTACAGCCTCTAGAAACCGATAATTGGGGGAGTATGGTTTGCGAGCATATTAAAACGAACAGAGGATTGTGTATATACCGTCTCCAGTGGTTGTCAGCCTCTTTGTGTTGTAATGGCTATAATGTCTTTGGTTTAAGGATGCGGAGACAACTCAGTTTAAATCAAGCATTTAACAGCACTAAACAGCACATTACTACGATGCATACAATTTGTAGCCTAGATTATGTACCTTATAGGTCAGGTTGAACTTGAGCAGTGCTCCAGAGTGGAAAAGGTTGGCAACAAGGTTGCTTGTCGCTATTTCCACCCCTATTTTTGTCTAGTTTCTGGATTTCCCCAGCCTCCTCTGGTGGAAAACCTTGTTCATCGTCACAGCCCGAAACCGAGGGAAATGGACGAGCTGTAAGAACAAATGTCCCGCGGCGATTTGAATGTCGTTCGTTGGGGGTTTCGGGTGCTCAGCAAAAAGGCTCGGTCGGGGCAGCGCACGAGGCGGGGGGGCTTGCAGGGGTGTGTGATGCTAAGTGAGTTAGATACCGAAACCTCATTCAGGGAGAGGCTGCGTGGACGAGTGCTCGGTTTCCCCCGCAGAGCCACCGGCGCTGAAAAACCGAGGCAGAATTGTTCCGAGGCGCGCTTTCTTTTTAATATCCGAGGGTGACGGAGGTCAGTGTGGGAATTGTTGCCGGTGATCGATGGGGACTCGTTCATTGGAATATTAGATCTTTTTTTTGCGAAGATCAGCGTGATGGATCGTTTTGATTTGTCCGAGATTTCATCAGATGACTCACTCGAGAGTCGGGCCGTGTTCTTCAAGCAGTTTGTCAACCCGTCCGTTATCCCTCTTTCCGTCTTGGTGGTGTGGTGGGGGCCTCCCGGAGCCCGCACGGGGTAAGGGGAAAAGACCCCCGGAGAGGTTGCCAGTCCGTCAGAGGATGCACACACTCGCGTCCAGGGGCGATCGAGAGTGCCAGGAGAAAACCCCAGGCAGGCACAGGAGAAACGTGCACGCCTTGCGCAGAGAGGTCCCCAGTGCGACACGGGTGTCAAACCTAGGTCACATTTGCCGTGGTAACGAGGCGACAGTGCTACCCATGAAATCACCCACCTTTCGGTGGCCATAAACCCAAGTCTGCTGCTGTTGATACTTTCCCCAGATGCTGTTCACTGTGCTTATGGGGAATCCCTAAATCCTATTTGTTTCCCCAAACTGCTGTAAGATGATTTTGTGAAGTTTTTTTTATGTGATAGAAAATCCATGTCATGCTATATATATATATATATATATATATATATATATATATATATATATATATATGTGTGTGTGTGTATGTGTGTATACATATGTATAAATATATATATGTATATATATATGTGTGTGTGTGTGTATGTGTGTATACATATGTATAAATATATATGTATATATGTATATATATATACAGTATATATATATATGTATGTATGTATGTACCCTCTCTCTCTCTCTCTCTCTCTCTCATGTGTGTGTGTGTGTATGTGTGTATACATATGTATAAATATATATATGTATATATATATATATATACAGTATATATATATATATATATGTATGTATGTATGTATCCTCTCTCTCTCTCTCTCTCTCTCATCACACGTGTCAATGTACAGCACAAGCCATGTGCTTCCCCTCTTTGCCACGGAAGCGCTGCCCAGCAGTCGGGGACGCGCACAGTCACACCCTCCGCCCTCGAATCCATCACGCCGCTCACAGCGAGCATGGACAGCGTCACCGGCTGAGGCCAGAGGCACACAGACGCCTGTTCACATGAGCGGCCCCTGTCTCTGCTGTAAGAGCCTAATGGTTTTCCTGCGCCCAGCAGCCGACCATGAATCAAGCGCACGCACCGGGCAGCTCCGTGATGAACTGTGTTTAGCTTTCCGCTGCAACGAGAGCCGCGGACATTAATCGGCCGCCCGTTCTAAACTGTTGACCACAGGCGGGTCGGTCTCCTCTTGGCGTTTGTTGAAAATAAGCTGACAGGGTCGTCGATTCACCGCAGGCTCATGTTAAAGATAAATACAATTCGGTAGGCGACTCTAAAAACAGCGGGTATGCAGCTGAACTTGTAATGTCAACATATGCATTAAACTCTCCTTTGCGTCTTCATCTGTCATGTGGATCCGGGTCGCAGGGGCAGCAGATCTTCTCAGTCGTTATCCACAGCTCATGACAACGAGGGCTGGATCACCTGGATGACAACTGCATTGTTCCTCCTGGATCTGAGGTTCGACTAACAGCCAGACTCTCCTCTCCACTGCCCTGGCATAGACTTTCCCATGGAGGCTGAGCAGTGCATCCCCCCTATAGTGGGAACACACTCTCTGGTCCTGCTTTTTGAAAAGGGGAACCATCTTCCCAGTCTGCCACTCCATCGGGATACGTGTGAGTGGGATTGAGGAGTTCCTTGAAGTACTCCTTCTGCTGTTAATTACAGGTTGATGGACTCAGGAGGAAGAGGTAAGTGGTCAGGAATTGAGTCTATAGTACTTCCGGAACTGGGGAGCTGGTATACTGTATGAAGGCAGACAGAGGCTGACTGAAGCAGGGGGAGACAGATAAAGGGAGACGGATGGAGGCAGATTGTGGCAGATGAAGGCAGGTTGCAGGGTGGGAGGGGGGGGGGGGAGGATGCATCTCGTTATCTACTGGTGAATGTTGCAGTTCCAAAACAAACTGCAGAGGCGGGTTCAGATGGGCAAGAACCGGGGGAAGAGGTGAACCGGCGCTTGAGCTCAGAGAAGGCGAGCGAGGCGGGGATATCATGTAACAAGATCTGGAGCGAAATGCAAAACAGACACAGGACTGGATGTCTGATGAAAAGGCTTTATTGGGCCGGGGCACAGGTAAGTACTAAGCAGGCCGAGGTCTGCAGCAGTGGAACAGATACCGACCCACCACCGCCCACCAATGCCCACCCATGGCACCCACTTTGCACGGAACAAACACCAGTTAAATAGATCAGACTCTATTGAAGTTTTTCGTAGTTATACAGAAGTTAAAAGCAGTGCGTCTTGATTTCATCACGGGATTGCATCTATTCACAGCTGCTCTGCTGACACATTTGCCCGTGTGTGTTTCTGTACCGATGCGTGTTGCGACATTCCCATGGCTGTTAATCCCAATCATGGCCCTCCAGGTGACACTGTTGTCGCCCATGTGAGCGCTGAAGACTCCCAGTGGAGGAACGGAGTCTCCTCTAGGGATACTTTCCAGCAACTGTCCCAAGGACTAGTTGCCTCAGACAGCACAGCCGATCCACAGCTGACCCCAAGATCACCAGGGCACCGAAACCCCCGAACCACGATAAAGTGGCAGTACACGGAGGATTATGACCAATCCTAATCCACTATCTTTTTAATGTCACTGCACACCATCTTTTTCACGATCTGCTGTGAGCTGAAGCAGCGAGGTCAGATGTGTATCTATGCAATATTAATCCTGCACCCGCTAAAAGCCCGCATTACACAAGTGTGGGGGCAATACCCCCTGACTGATGCTAAACACATTAGACAGCAGCGGCTGCTGGGCATGAAGGGGAGCATGGAAAGACAGGAAAAGCAATCAAATATGTCTTCGGTCTTCAAAGCATGTTTGGCGGTGCGGAGACGTGGAAAACCAGGAATGTTTGCGTTCGGCTTCATCCTGACGTTGGGCTTCCCCTCCGCCCGACGGCCCGCCGTTGCCATGGCGAAGCAGCATCCTCCCGCGTCCAGCAGACGGCCGCCAAGCAATTAGCATGCGGAAATTGAGGCGGCTGGATGCGGCGCGCGTGAGCGGGAGGGAGGGGGGGGCATCTCCTCCATCGAACGGGAACGGGAGCGGGCCCTGGCACGTTACCGGCAGCCAGGGATAATGGGTCCCGCGGACGGCCTTTGTTATTGAACAGCTGGGGTCGGCCTGCTTCAGCCCAATTACGCGGCGCATGCAACCTCGATTGGCGCCGGAGGAGGATTTTTATGTTCCGAGCAATGTTTGCGAGGCCTCATCCCGAGAAGAATCACAGGCGGCACATTCATTCACACAGTCCCGGGTAGGGAAGACAATGCTGCATGCGGGCGAAGTTATAACACAACATGTAACAATGACATGACATAAAGAATTTGGACGCTGCATCTGGAATTTTAGACACTGAGTCGACTCTCGGTCCACTCTCGTTTGCGCCGTGCCAATCGAGGGCGCAAATTTTCATTCACAAGACTGATGACGAGGGAAATGGTCGTCTCAGTGCAATATTACCCTTCCAGCTACTGCTGAAACTCATTAAGGCATCGCATTAGAGGCAATTGTAACTTTTCCTCTCGGTGATTTGATCGGATGATTTTTTTTTTTGGGAAATGTAATCAGAGCGGGGTAAACACGCTCGCTCGGGCCGAACTGGCACATTTGGCACAAAAGAAACAGCTGATCACTGGCTGTTCTGTACGTGCAAAAGACACTGCTGCATGCAGATCTAATCAAATGAGGACAGGAGCGTGGCTGTACGGACGCCGTGTGTGTGTGTGTGTGTGTGTGTGTGTGTGTGTGTATCAAACGATTTGGACGCTTGAATAATGCATCAATCATGGAATAATGCATCGTCCGGGGGGGGGGGGGGGCATCCTGTGGGACGAGGCTGAAGACTTCGCCCGTGCTCCGCTGGTAAATCAGCCTCTCGTCAGAAGCGTCTCGGGGACCATCTCGCTTCATTACCAGATCTGTTTTTCCTCATTCGAGGAGAAACAAAGTCATACTGGGAACAGGAGGCAGGAAGAGGGCCCAGCCCACCCCCCCACACCCCCCCAGGTGGGAACCACAGCTAATGTGTTGATGGAAGTGCAATGAATTATACATGATCTCGGTGAATGGGCTGTTTTGGGTGATTTTAAGGTCCATTACCGCACGTCTATCCACCGCCTCCGTGCCTCAGTGGTCCAGGGAAAGTCCATGTGGAGATAGTTTGGATGCCGATTGAAAAGAACCCAGTTGCCGGGTGCTATTTATTCACCGGACAGCGTAATAAAGATTCCCGCTTTGCAGTTGGTTGCTTCTGACTCCTCTCTGTAGTTTCAATGTCACTCTCCCTTCATGCAGACAATCATCTGACGTCTGTTTACTGGCACATCACGAGAACGTGTTGTTCTCTGTTTAATGTGACGGGAGCACAGCCTCATTTTCCCTGTCAAACGTTTTCATTCAGCGTGGGAGACCCTTCAAGCCATTTTTGCCGGCCCGGGGATTCATTGTACATAACAGGGAATAAGGAGTAATAACTTGTTAGTTTTTTCCACTAAGTGTCCATTGCGAAGCCCTGCGTTGTCAATTCAATTTGACACAATAGTCATTCGGGCTAGACACAGCTCGTAAACGTGCTACTGACTTGATGAAATACCTGCTGCGGCTTGCTCGGCTGCGGAGTCCCACCTCCCAGTGCGCAGGTTCCCTTCAAATTACTTTCCATAAGAAAGCTGTTTTTTCCACAGCGGGCGCGCTTTAAACGGCGCCTCGGTTTCATTTCTCAGCAGAAATGGGTCTAAATATCACATAATCACGGTTCACAGACCAAAGAATTCCATCTTTTCCGGGGCCGAAGCCACCTCGACGTATCGGTCAGAAGTCATGTGTGCAGTTGCACGTCAGCGTAAACCTAGGTGGTAAAGATCGAGGAGGCATTTCTCGCAATGTTGCGCCAAAATGTGCCGACGCCGAAATGGGCCAGGAGCGTGACGGGACCTCGAGGGCCATTGAAGCTGAGAACTGATGGCGCTGAAGCTAATCAGAATTTAATGAGCTGAACGGCGCTTGTTAAGGGGATTTGGGATTACGATACGGCGATACGGCGAGGGCCCGGAGGGTGCAATGCGTCCCTTGCCGGTCTGTGGACGGAGATGAATTCCGTGGCAGCACAGCGTGCTGGGGTGCGGGGTGGACTGACACTTTGGTGGGAACTAGGCCAAGATGCGCTCCGTGAGGGGGGCGGATAGCACGGGGTGTCTGCACAAAGGGAGCCTGCAGTCGGCCGCAGCACCAACGATCCCCCTCCGATAAGCGTGCGGTGTCACGGCCTGCCCCCCCTCCAGAGGCCCCGATAAGAAGCCCCGAGATCTAAAATGAGGACGTCCTATCTTGCATCTCAGGCCGCTCGCGCGCCTTGAGCTCTGGCTTCCTGTTTGCCCCGCGCGGTTGCATAGCAACTGCCGACAGCCAACAAACCTGCTTGTCCAAGTTTGCACGCCATTTTTGTCAATATTTGGCGTGATCTCAAGAGGTGCCCGGACTAGTCCCCCCCCCCCCCCCCCCGTCACCTACGCGGCAAAGCCAAGTCTTGACTGTGTTTTTTTGAGCGAACCGTCTGCCAGTCGCGTGGCGGGGTGGGATCGAATTCCCGCCGCCTTCATTACAGCTCCGTTCTTGGAGCTAATTACGCTTTCAGAGCGCAACTCCACTCGGCGGAGCTCCCGAGAGCTCCCGGGCACGTCGACCTCAACGTGAGCCCCGGCGGGAGCGGCGGCGTAAGTCGCTCCCGCGTCGCGGTCGGAAAAACAGAAGCAGCGGGAGTGAAATGTCACACTTCACTGTCGATGGGCAGACGTGCAGTTGGTCTCAGGCTGCGGGCTGTGATTGAATAACCCGCAGGTTACCGTGCCTGTTTTTGTTGTTGTTGTTGTTGTTGTTGTTGTTGTTGTTCTCACAAGCGCGGGGTGCCGGTCCGTCCCTCGGCGATTCCTGGATTAGGAGGGTCGCCCCCCGCAGGTCGCCGCGCGCGAGATCCATCGCATTAGGCCTTTCTCGACGTGGCCCGGCCTCGCTGCCGCGTGAGCCCCGAACGTTAAACACGGTTCATCTTCGCTGACGGGCGCCTGTAAACAGACCAGCCGTTTTGACCGTCTGCGTTCCATCCGCCCCCCCCCCCCCCTCCCCCTAATGGAGCCACGCTCTCTCCTCTTCATTCCGTAAACACTCCACCGTCCTCCATTCTGTTGGAACTAGCAGTCTTGCTTGGCCGCCGGATCGATTTGAAAAGGCCCCCTCTGTTTGGAAGGAGGGCAGCCCTTGAAAACCCTTTGATCGCGCGCTCATTCGGGTGATAAAAAGCTCGCGAGAGGCGGGCTCGCTCAAGAATAGGCCACTTTGTCCTTCGCCCAGTTTGTGTCGCCGCGGCGGAAATTGGATCTCTTTTTTTATTCTATTTTTTTTACCGGGTCGTCGTCAATTTTCAATAGCGCTTCACAGGAAATGATTTGGCACGTGTTTTTTTTCAAATTGGCTTCAGGAGGCTGCGTCGGAGCCCAGACAACCACTTGGGATGTGGTGGGAAATGAACGGAGTAAAATACAGAAAAAAACTGTTTTCTTTCATACTTATTTGTATTCTTTCATCATTGTGTTTACCGTCCGCGCAAATAAACGTCGAAATACATTTGAATTGCACTGTATGATGCCTTAGCAGATAGAAAACGGTAACTAATCTGAGATGGAAAACCCTGTGAAGTCTGCACTTTTACTACTAACTATGAGCTGGCAGCTATTCTTGGGGGTTATTTTTGACAGAAACTCTAGGAACGTGTAAGAGAGGGAATTTAGCTGCTGCACTCAAATGGTGAACAGTGGAGTGCCTCCTGTATCGACGCAAAGGAAGCACGCTTGAGGTTGAAGTCACTTCTAGGTGCGCCGCTTGTTCCTCTTCGGCGTGGGCGTCTGAAAGACACCTCTCCGCTGGTGGTCGTTTCCACCCTCTCACGAATGCTTTTGCAGCGTTCAGGCACCAAAGAAAGAAACGTTAAGTGCCTCGAACCTGGCCTGTTAAGCCAGGGCCGATTGATTGAAGTCCTGCACAGTCACAGTCATCGTCTGCAAAGAAAACTCAACCCTATTTTCCGTTTTAAGCTAATTCATTTTTTCTGCCTTTGTTTAGTGGTGTTTTGAGCTTAGGAACACGTAAGGCCCCATTTTAAGCCATCTGAAAAACACAGTCACGGCCGAATTAACAAAATCCCTGTTTCAGAATGCCCTGTCATTGAGGTTTACAGCTCGCAGCGCTGTGCCAGTTTCCCGGAGGGGAGGGCCAGTGATGACCGTGTCCTCTCTGTGGTGCAGGTACACTAAAATGAAGACCGCCACCAACATCTACATCTTCAACCTGGCCCTGGCCGACGCCCTGGTCACCAGCACGCTGCCGTTCCAGAGCGTCAACTACCTGCTGGGCACGTGGCCGTTCGGCGACGTGCTGTGCAAGATGGTGATGTCCATCGACTACTACAACATGTTCACCTCCATCTTCACGCTCACCACCATGAGCATCGACCGCTACGTCGCCGTGTGCCACCCAGTCAAGGCCCTGGACTTCCGGACGCCGCACAACGCCAAGATCGTCAACATCTGCAACTGGATCCTGTCTTCGGCCATCGGGCTGCCCGTTATGTTCATGGCCGCCACCGTCACCACCTGTAAGCCCTCAGCCACCATTACGGCAAATGTATATGCTATCCACGGTCCGTTCTCAGCTAGCTCGCAGATACACCCGCACACTTCTACAATTCGACCTCAGACCTGGCAGTGAAATCAGTGCTGCTCGGCTACCAGGCCAATGCAAAGCACGCTTGGGAGCATCTAGGCTCTGTACAAGTCCAGGTGGCCCAGCGTGTCCAAAGACACGATCTGATTCCAACAAGTGAATGGTGTCCCCTCTAGCCTGATCGTGCAGTGTCAGTATTACAACCAACCCATCAGCAGCAGCTAACCACAGCCTTGCTACTCACTCGCTGTGCACACCGGTGGTTTCCTGTATGGAAGGGCCTCTGAGAATGCTTCTAATTGGTTGTTTGTGCTACAGCCGGCACTGGACAAAGTGCCAAAGTACCTTTCGGGCACATTCTGAAATGAATTCTGAATTACATTGTTTTTTTGCAATTTGTTGTGGCTTTGAAGTCAATATTAGCTATATACAATGGAATCACACAGACAAAGGTTTACCTATTTTCTTTTGAAGAAAATCACCCAACATAGGAAAATTAGGCAGTGAAATCAAATAAATCAATGGAGAAATAGCATTAACTCCTGGTGTAGTGGCCACAGAGATCAAGGCCGACCCTGTAGCTTAGCGCCGTGTTTTTTCCGAGGTTACAGGAAGGGCTCAGGAAAAAAAATCGAGCACAGAAATGAAAGGAAAGGCACTTAGTTCATTCTCTTCCTTCTCGCTTTAAAGGGCAATTATGTACTCCAGCGGACTATAAAAGGAAACAACCCAGAAGAGCTGTTTAGGTTGCTCTGTGTAATTGCACAAAAGAACCATTTGATGCAATACTGTATGCCTGGCTGGCGATCAGTTTGATTGACTGTATAGGCAGGATGCAACCTGCGAGGACAGGTTCCTCTTTGTGTTTGTACCACTGCGGTGGTAATTGAGAGAGATCTGAAACCGCTGCTGCCTCATTGCTCGAAGAAAAGGAAGCGAGGAGACGCTAACAAAACACATTTTCTGTCACGGGGACTCGATAAAACACGGATCGGTGAAAGGTTTTATCTCTCGAGCTACACGGTACATAGACACATCTAATCAACAGCACTTCTGTATGTTTAGATCATTCTGTTCTCCAGCGCGGGTGACACCAGCTTTGGACAGCTGAGACATCCAAAAGCAGAGCTTTGGCGATTGATCATTATTGGATGAGGGGAAGGAGAAAAGAGAGGAAAAATTGAGCTGAAGAATGCTAATTGGCTCGACAAATGGTTTTAACAAGCAGCAGTCTCCACGTAAGCATAACAGTCAGCAGTAAAGAAATATTGCATTTGCAGCTTTGTTCCCGCTGTCCCCATATGGCAAAATCACCCGGCGATTCGATACATTTGCGCAACCTGAGAGAGATCCAAAGACTCTGGACCGTTTCCATGTGAACGCTTGTGTGTCCTCAGCCCACTCGACCCACAACATCGTGGACTGCAAGCTGGTTTTCCCCCACCCGCCCTGGTACTGGGACACGCTGCTGAAGATCTGCGTGTTCATCTTCGCCTTCATCATGCCCGTGCTCATCATCACCGTCTGCTACGGCCTCATGATCCTGCGGCTCAAGAGCGTGCGCATGCTGTCGGGCTCCCAGGTGACCCCAGATCTGTTCTTATTCACCCACACGAGCCAGAATCGCGGCAAATGAACAGGCGCCAAAAGCTTTTAATCCCGTGCAAATGAGGATCTCGCAGCGAAAGCATTAGTAAGCATTTGTCTGACAACTTCGCGGCCTGTTTGCTGAATAATTCATGGCTTTCTGTTTTTTTTTTCTTTTTACCTTCCTGAATATCGAGGGAGACGGAGCGCCGCCCTGAGCGCGTTGGCAAATAATGTGCCCTCGGTGCCCTCAAGGAAAAAGCAATTAGGGAGAAATCAGCGTGAGCGTGAGCCTGTGCTTGGCTTTTTATTTAGTGCCCGGCGTCATTACACTCGGCTCCCAAGGTTTCAAAGACCAACATCATTTGCCCGTTTTAATGAGGATTTCAAGCATTTACAAGAGACACACCGAGAAAATCTCAGGAATAGAGTGCCCCCCATCATCTGTTTCACCCTCTCGCTCCTCTCCTCTCCGCCACCCGCGCGCAGGAGAAGGACAGGAACCTGCGCCGCATCACCCGCATGGTCCTGGTGGTGGTGGCCGTCTTCATCGTGTGCTGGACTCCCATCCACATCTTCGTCATCATCACGGCGCTGATCACCATCCCCAGCTCCACGCTGCAGACCATCACCTGGCACTTCTGCATCGCCCTGGGCTACACCAACAGGTACCACCTCAGAGAATACTGGTCGGGCCGGGCCGGGCCGGGCCGGGCCGGGCCGGGCTGCCAGCTACCTCGTCCCAGGGACTGTGTCAAACTGCGCTCTCGTTTGTGCCCCCCCCCCCCTGCAGTAGTCTGAACCCGGTGCTCTACGGCTACCTGGACGAGAACTTCAAGCGCTGCTTCCGCGAGTTCTGCACCCCGAGCCCGTCCGTGCTGGAGATGCAGAACTCGTCCAGGACCGGAGCCACCAGCCGCAAGCTGCCGCAGCGGGAGAACATCACCGCCAACACGGGAGAACGCTCCAACCAGCAGGTACGCGTCTTTACAGTACACACGCGCGCGCAGGTGAGACGTGTTTAGCTCCTCTTGACGCGTTTACTCTTCTCCCTGTAGGTATGACTAGCCTTGGAGGGGTCGTCGGTGGACTCCCGCTGCTGTGGTGGCGTTGCCAACGACGACCTCAACTCTGAAGTCACGCAGGTCACCACAGGGCTCTGACTACCTACACACACACGCGCACACACACACACGCACACACACACGCACACGCACACACAGCCCCAGCTGTGACTCAAGAGTAGAAAGCCACCCTGCAGGCCTCCACCTGCGAACGTCTGTGCCGAGAGGGACACAGAAATCCAGCATCGCTGTAACCCCAGCGCACTAGTTTGCGTCACTACCTGGACTGACGGGATGACATAGATTGATATGGACGACGCGGACATAGATATGAAAGGGACTCTTTCTGTAAAACGAATCATCCGAAAAAAAAAAGGGACACGTGCCCCATGTTTGCATGTCTCAGTCTCTCCCATTCCCACAACGTCTCTTTCGGGTCGTTCACTTGGCGACAGGCTGGATCAGGTCCGAGAATGGACGCCTCCCTCTCCTTCCACCTTTCTATCTGCCAAACCTCTGAATGTACAGAAAGGCACGCATCGGTTTCGAGCGTGCCGCCGTTGTATATAGCGTGAAGATGCGGCAGCACCGGCTGTGTGATGTATGACCTCGCAGCCCGGCTGGCCATTGACACGAAGCTACGGCCTTAAATGGAGACGCTCGTGAGCCGAGCAGGATTGTTCATGTGCTGTGACCTTTGACTTGCGCTTATGTGCCAACGTGTCGTGTTGTGAGCCGTGCTCGCCAGTTCGCCTTTACGGTAGCTCTGCTCAGTATATTGTGTGCCGGTAATTTTTTTAAAGAAATCTGTAAATTGTGCGTGCGAGCCTTTCATTGTGACTTTTAAAAAACGTACACAGTTTCACTTGCGTGTTTGCTTTCGACCGAAGCTTGACGTTCTTCACATGCGGGTTTTGGCATCAGTGCTTTATATAGAGCTGAATGGTGCCAGACATGTGGGTCCCTGTGATAAACAGTACAGACTGTGTCCATAAAGAGAAGCTCAAGCGTCTGGGATACCTTCGTTTTTAACCTAAATGTGTTTTGCTGATTGCCATCGATTCCACAGATCAATAATGTGTGAGGAGGAGTTCGTGGAGTTCATATTTAGTGCTTATTGTAACATACATTGGCATGAATGTAATATGCACCTACAGATACATTTTGCAGCAGATATGTTTTATGTATTATAGAGAACATTGTCTTGAAGTTGAATCTGAATTAAATCAGTGTGATGCTCTGTCCACATGGCGCTGTCAAAGCTTTTTCCTCTTATCATGCGCTTGTTTTCGTGACTCAGTAATTAATGACCTTGTATTCTCCTCTTGAAACGTCTTGTAATGTAATGTACATACCAGATATTATATGGACCACTGTGTAATATAATTCAATTTGACTGTTCATCAGTGCGATGGAACAAAATGTAATTCTGAGTCTTAATGAATGTTTTTTTGTTTGTTTTTTGCTCTGCATCTAAATAAAGTTTTACCAGCATTGTGGACCTTCCTTCCTTCCTTCATCCATCCATCCACCATGCTACCTGCTGACTACCCACTTCAGTGCCCCCTCCCTCCTACCAATATATCCATATGAGAAGAAAAATGGCCCAAATTAGGAAAATAAAACTTGTGAGTTCGGAGAGGGCATAAATTACCCAGCCATTAGTATGGAGGTGGGAGCTTTCTGCACCATCAGTGGCATGCTACCGCCTCCAAGTCATTCCCAAATAATTGCTGTAATGCAAAATGCCATTAGTGGGAGGCAGCTCGCTGCATCTCAGCTCAGTATGTGCATCGGGCTATGGATCGAGAGTCGTGAAAGCACAGGAGCTTTGTGGCTCTGTTCCAGTTCAAATATTGTGATACTCAGCAACGGTGAGCCAGCAGGCACCATCCCTCCCGTCCCCTGCGCCGGGCTCAGGGCTCGTCAAATGACAAACGTCCACCACCACCGCCTTTACGATGGAGGCCAAATGCCAGCTTTTTTCGTCGGCATCTTCCCTCTAGGAAAATACCTCAAACTGCGGGAAAGTCAAAAAAAAATGCCGGGGGAGCTCTGTCGGACTGACAGATTGAGGGCGGGTGGACGGAGGGAGAAATTTTCCCATTGTAAACATCAAAACGCCGTCAGATGTGCGGGCGAGGCGCACGCCCCGGCCCGCGGCGTGCGTCACATTTTCAGCCGTCTCATCCGCTCGGCGAGTGGCCGCCGGTGTGACATATGGTGCTGCGTGTCGCCGAGCGTGGAAGGGGAAGTGAGCGGGGCCATCGAAAAACAACCCTCGCCCCGCTCCATGTTTTCACGCTGCGGCTGGGATCCGTTTATTTATTTATCTATCTATTCATTCATTCACTCATTGGCTTATTGCGTTCCAAGCATCCTGCGCGAACGTGACGGGTCCGGACGGTGTGTGAGGTCAGTGTGGGATCGGCGCGTTTGGCACCGGTTGCTCAGACTCACGTCCGTGTCGGAAAACATTGGCGGCGCGCGCGCGCCCAGCGCACGCGCCCTCGAATCTGTCTCGTCGTTGGATGGGGTCGTTCTGGAGCCAAGCATTTTGTTATCGGAGTTGGCAGCATGATTAGTCCCGTCACAGCGATTATTATCAAGTCCCCCCCTTCCCCCCACACTCCCCCCGCGGAGACGGCGCTCTGCTCTCCGACGTGATGTCACGGAGCCGCCCCGCGTCTGCGACCGGAGCCCACGGAGCCAGACGAGAGCTTGACGGCCTCTCATCACCAGGGAGAGTACCGGGAGCCGCATCCAAAGTCTGGAGGGAAAAAAAAACATTTTGCGGGTAATGAACGAATCCTCGGTTCGATTTCTCTCCCCGTGCAAATGTGCACGTTCGGTCAATAAAGAGCCCAATTTGGGCATCGCTAATAAGGTCAATCACATTACCATGTTACATGAAAGCAATTATTCTGCACACGTGTACACTGGGTGTATGCGGCGCGGTGAAATCACTAATTAAAGCAGCCTGTTTGGCACATTACGCGCGCCTTGTCATGTGACTGCAACACGGTTCATCGCCGTATCTGGGCTGGCAGGAAATGTGATTCCCGTTCATTTGAAAAAGTCACGCCCGGCCCTGGATGCTGCGGTTATCGACGGCTTCGGGAGGGAAGCCGAAGGCAGGAGGGGCCGTGATGTGGATTTGCCGCCGCCACCAACGGCTTTGCTCAGGTCGCAACCGAAAGCCCTGGGACTTAGCGGCCTCCTGGCTGATCGTGGCGTGAGATCGGTGGAGGGAATAATGACTTTTTTTTTTGTCCTCGACAGAAAGATGACCATAAATCCTCCATGAAACCCCTGATCGGCGGGCGCGTGAAGGAGTGGGATTATGTGTCAGGAGCCTCGCCAAATCCTCCCCGAGTCCTCCAGACAAACTCGGCGAGGACACAGAGCGGTGGCTTCCCCCTGCTATTCCACAGAAAGGCGAACGGCGAAGCAGCCCCCGTCATCGACGGCTGCTCGGGGGGCGATCGGAGTCACGGACCGTGGGACGGGGAGCCGTTTGATGAGCCAACCAGCCGGCTGATCAGACTAATGTATCAGCAGGCGAATGAGAGGGACAGTAAAGCTGTCCCTTCGCCTCATTAAACCGTCTGCAAATGAGCCAGCTGTCCGGCACAAGCCTGCGGCCTGAAGGGGTGGGGTGGGGTGTTCAGTGAGCGACCAAGCAGCTATGGCTGCGGCAGCCCTACAGGGCGCACTTTGTTTTACTCTCTCTCTCCCTCTCTCTCTCTCTCTCTCTCTCTCTCTCTCTCTCTCTCTCTCTCTCTCTCTCTCTCTTTCTGTGCTGCTGAGCTCAGTCCCAGGCCGCCGGTTTAAATCACCGGAAATACAGCTGACTCCATTTTTCACGGGGTTATCACTCAGGAGGGCCGTGAGGCACGGGAGCGGGTGGAGTCAGGAAATATACCCATCCATCCACCTGATTTCATTACCCCTCTCTCCCCCGGCCGCCGCTTTGCTTTAGCACTTCCAACCTCTGCCCGCAAACAGATTGCCTATCAAAAGTTTGATTATCAAGCCCCGGGGACAATTATTTAACCACTGGTGTAGCTGTGCAGAGAGAGAGAGGGAGAGAGAGAGAGAGAGAGAGAGAGGAAAAAAAGTGCATTAAAGATGTGCATCTATCAAGTAGACTGCAGCATCCAAAGCCAAAGCCTGGGCAGGAGGAGGGGAAGCTGACTTGAAACTGCTGTGTCTGGGATGGGACGGGCTTTGTCAGGTATAGAGAGCCGGGGCTCCATCCACTGCTTCAGTTACACTGAGGAACACCAACTTTGGTGCCTGAGATATTAGACCTTTGTTTGGGCTTTCGCTGATTCTAAATATGCCATCAATTGCAATATTTGGCTATCCATCCATATTTGTTCCCCGTCATGATTAATTCCTCCTCGTGGTAAATAAGTCTAAAATCTAAATCCTGATTTTCCATGCAAGCATCTACAACATCTACAATCAACAATGCACCACATAAATCCCTATCTGCAGAGTTTCTTTCAAGGACCTTTGAGCAGTTAAGCCCTTGAGTACCTTTTTCAGAGTGTGGAGTGGCCGCCACAATACCTTTGCAGGCAAACACCCCAGGCTCTAGTTCCGTTGAAAGAATGGACTGTTTTCATCATTTCTGCTGACACACAAACAGAGTAATTCCACAAGGCTATATGGCAGCACTCCTGTTGCCTGGAGTTCAACACACACACACGAGGCCTCAATGTCCATTTGTGATTATGTTGTGCAGATGAATGGAGCTGCTGCCTGGGATGCAGCAGGCTCAGGGTAAACATATGTCGGAGGGAATGGAAAACGAGTAGCCTTCGAGGTGTGTGGTTCGGTTTAGGCAGTATCGGCATCATGCCGGAGTTAATATTTTTGAGTTACGGGTTATAGACTTAAAACACAGGGTCTCTCCCCCTGCTGGGTCGCACTTAACCCGATTTGCCTCCGATTTCCGGAGTTGTATGGCAAATGAGAGGGACATTATGGGAGGCGGGGAGAGCTTCGCTCATTTGACACTCAGGATTTTTGCGGCTCTGCTGACCCGCTGGGCTCTGCGATTACATGACAGCTGACGGAATGAATTTCTCCGGAGTGCGCGGACGGCCTCCGTCCCAGTGACTGCTGCGAGGGCACGTCTCCTCAAGCCCGGGAAACCATTAAAAGAGTCGCATCCGCCCGGAGATCCGTGAGCGCAGCGCGACAGGATCCCCTGAATGGCGGGCCAGCGAGGTGAGGTTTCCAAGGCTACGGCAAATGTTCCCTTGCGTGCGTGCGTGCCTTCCTGCTCCCACCTCCGCAGCGGCCGGCGATTACGTTCAAGGTAGCGCTCCTCCACTTCGTCTCCGCGGCGTCCAATGGACGTCAGTGGGCTAATAGCCTACATTCATCCAGGCATGGCTGCGTCTTCGCCCCTCTCTTCCCGAGCGCACAGCCCCGAATTGATTACATGGCGGCACAGCGCCAGCGCCTTATGTATGGAACCTAATCAAGGCCGGCAAAGATCCTCTGGGCGTCCCCTTTAATGAAATAAGGGCAATATTGCATTTCCGCCGCGGGGACAGTGTGGAGGGCTTTTGACCTCACACCCTCCGCAGAGGCGGTCTCCCACGCCGGCAGGTCTCCGTGCTGGAGCGTGATAAACGATGCCTCGGCGTCAGGTCGCTTTCTACACGCGGCGGAGGAGCGAAAGACGATCGATGGTCGCGTTTTCCTCACTGAGAGGCGTGTGCCACCAAGGTGAATCTCGGAGAGGCGGCATCACACTGCAACAAGATCGACTGGTCTGTGGAAACTAACCTCTGGCTCTGCCCGCGTGGAAGTATATCATCAGAGCGCGTCGCTCCCGGATGTTCACGGGCTGAGTGCCCACACACCACCCACGTCCGTATCTCTTCCTCTATACGTTAACCCCTTAACCCGCAAAGGCCGCCTACACCGTGTTGTCCTCCGTCGCGGGAAACATGAAGTGAATTGAAATGTCAAATGTGTACGAACCGCCAAAGGGAGATCTAGAAACGAGGGTGTCGGCCATTCAACGTGGCTCCGACAAAGCCTCTCAACCCGGTTGAAAGGACACTATGTTTTATGTATGAGGATTTTAATCAGCCACTCAGGACACTTACCCGTCTATATTGTCTGCGGAGGACAACTCTTCGACGAGCTATTATTTTCTCTGCCGCGGTCTCTCATAGGACAGCGAAATGAGGCAAGCCAGCAACGTCTATATGGATGGATTCTAGGGAAAGAACCTGTATAGAAGGGAGGCAATTATCCAGAGCACAAAGTGTGTCCATTAAGCGAGAGAGATGCAGGGAATGAGATCAGACTGTACAAACACATGGAGCGCTGTGTCATTAGCGGTTTGTACGGTCGACGTTTGTATGACTTTAAAATAATTATGTACTTTTCTTCATCATAGGGGAGAAATACACTGCATTCTGCTCTCCCTTGCTCCTGCCATGAACCTTTAATCAGTTCAGTCAGACAAATATACCTGTGAGACAGTCCGTGGAGAGAATCCAGGGATCATCATAATCCAAGGAATTCATCCAGTCCATTCAGTCCAGTGGCCACGATGTATATTTCAACTTTTCAACTCTTTTCAGTGAAGTTTTGTGAAAGATAAGGACCACCGCAACATCGCCCCGTAGTCATCCACCAAGCGCTTGACACTTTTCTTCTCAGGTGAAACTTTCTGAGAACTATTTGAATGATTGCGATGACATTTGGCTCAGCCACTCATTTTCCCTTTTGGATGATTCCTAATGACTTTAACGGTCCCCTGACCTTTCCTCTCGCTCCATCACGAGGGTGTCAGTTGGGCTTTTGAGTGAAATACCTCGGTGTGTGCTTGATGGAGTGCTGGGATGCTGGTCACAGACATTTATTCTCCCCTCAGGATGTTTCGTAATAGCTTTTCACTTCCCGCAATAATTGAAATCTGAATTTTTGTCCTGTGCTATGCCGATGATCAACTAATCACTAATGAGATTCCCTGCAGTGGTTCTACAGTAATTGTCAGAAAATGGTGGTAATGGATGAGACTGGCTTAAAGTGCTGAAACTTCATCTATCAATCCATCAATCTCTCTCTCTCTCTTGCTCTCTCTCTCTCTCTTGCTCTCTCTCTCTCTCTCTATATCTATCTATCTATCTATCTATCTATCTATCTATCTATCTATCTATCTATCAATCTCTCAGTGGGAGCACACAAAAAAAGCCAAAAATATTGACTTTATGCTTTTTAATGACATGTACATTTTCCATATTATTTTAATGCGCAACATCACCAACCTACAGAGCTGTTACACAGAATCTAATCACAGTTGTTGACTCGACTTGCCTGTACTCAGTATTCACTTTTTTTTAATTTTACATTATAAACTTTGTATTTCTTTGTATTTCATATGTCAGTGAAAAGCTCACTTGAACCTATTGCATCATTATTATGAGTTCCAAGACCCCTCTTTGAACCGCATGTGTGGGACCAAAGGTTCCGGGACCGTGTTTCTACCCGGTCATTTTATGCGGTTGAACCCGTCGGCATTGGAAGCGCCTCGCCGTGAGCAGGGAGAGCCTCGGTTCCATTGTTTACCTTCGCTCCACCGCTCGTCACAACCCACGGAGTAAGTGTCTCTAGCAGCGTGCGCCTCTGTTGCTTTTATTTCTCCCCCCTACGTCCATTTTCGGGCGAGCTCGAGCTCGCTCGTGACGTCACGCGCCGCCACAGAAAGCGGCTGTTGATAGCACGATTAGCATGATGCTAACCGCTCGAGGCAGGACAAACAGAGGCGGAACGCGCGTGCCTTTCTACCTCTGAATGCAGTGGTGAAGTAATAGTAACGTAGCGGACCGTGGCTTGCGCCTGTGTGTGAAGGCTGACGTCATTAACACCTGTTTCACTTCGTTCCTTCTCTCTCTCTTGACTTCGTTCCTCCTCCTCTCTCTAGCCAGACATGACGGACAGGTACAACATCCACAGCCAGCTGGAGCATCTGCAGTCCAAGTACATCGGCACGGGCCACGCCGACACCAGCAAGTGGGAGTGGCTGGTCAACCAGCACCGGGACTCGTACTGCTCCTACATGGGACACTTCGACCTGCTCAACTACTTCGCCATCTCCGAGAACGAGAGCAAGGCCCGCGTCCGCTTCAACCTGATGGAGAAGATGCTGCAGCCCTGCGGGCCGCCGGCGGACAAGCCCGACGACGCCTAGGCCCGGCGGCGTGCCGAGTCTTTTCCGTTTGTTTGTTTTTTGTTTTTTTTTAAAAAAATACGAATTCCGACTGCGATCGCTTGCGAGGCGCGCCGAATGAGAGGCTACGACCGCAGGACGAAGGCGGTGCCGTGACCTCCGCTCGACCGTCAGGAAGGTCGCTCGGACATGCCGGAAGATGCTCTCTGTCCCCGGACGGAGAACATCTTCGTTTTTATTTCATTTTTCGTTATTATTTGTCCCGCCCCCTTTGTGGCTCCCAGAAAAGCAGCAGCGGGGGGGGGGGGGGGCGTCCCACGGACAGAATATATCTCACCTTTTGTACTGAACCGATGGAGCCGTGTACGTGATTAAAGTGTGTGCTTCGATGCGAGTCAAGTGTCTCTTTTCACGTCTGTTGCGACAGTACACAGTGGCGCGGTAGTAGAGAAGATTGCCGCCTGCCAAAGATGCCATTTTCTCCCATCTGATGTTTTTTTTTTTTTCCTTTCCTGAGGGCTATCTGTGTGGGCTCCAAATTGTGGAAACCGGAGGCCACAGGATGAGTCACCCGGACGTTCAGTGTCCTCTCGTGTCTCTGTGCAAAGTGTCTCACCGGCGCAACCGCAGCTGCATTCACACAAGGCCGAGTGCTGCGAACACGGGCCCGTGGAGAGTGTAGGTAAAAGGCGCGAGACGCAAACATTGCGAAATGAAGCATCGGATCCGTTCGAGGGTGCCGTACAACTCGTTTCCACAGCCGTGTGTGATGATTCGACAAATGGGATGGGTTGAAACCGGAGCGGAAATCTGACTACAGGAGTGACGAAATGTACGCAGTAAAAAGACGAAAAGAAATTAACATTGACTTCAAATCATCAAACTACATTCGCTTATGTCTTGTGAAGCAGAGGATCGAAACCATTGGTTAATGGTCATTCTCTATGCCATTTATTTAGCCTAGATATTCTACAATAGATATCTAAACATACAAAGCAGAAAAAACACCCCCACCCCATAAGCTTCTCAGCTTCTCGGCTGCACACGTCGGCAGCAGATTGACCTTCGCGTTTCGACAAGTGATATCCGCCCACGCACGCACGCACGCTCGCCACCTTCGGAGGGTGCCGACACCTCCGGGCGCGCGCAGATCCGAGGTGTGGGCCCCCGAACGCCGCCGCCGCGGGGAAAAGGTGAAGAGATCACTCAGGCCGCGCGAAAACAGCTGTGTGAAGAGGGCGAGGAAAAAAGAAACCGAGGAAAAGCGGGTCTGGAATCTCCGATTTAAATGGCGGGCTGCAGGTGAACGTCTCCGAGAGGCGATGTCAGTGGTCGAACCCGTGTCCTTGGTGTCGTGAGAATGTGGCGCCGTGGCGGGACGGGTTGAACCGGAGCCTTTGACGATGATGAAATGTTTTCATCGTGCAAACTGCCTCCCGGGCGCTCTCATTTTAAGAGGAATATGCTGACTTCAGGTGATGTAGAGAGGCATACTGGAGGCATACACACACACACGCACACACACACCTAGGGGGAGAGAGGATGTTACTCATGACTCATTGTTGGATTGAGATGCAAGCCAGTGGGTGCCAAGGAAGTTTTTGTGTCGCACATCACGTCTGGGTGTGTGTGTGCGCGCGCTTGTGTGTATGTGTGTGCGTGGCATGAGCGCGTGCGTGCGTGCGTGCTGAAGGGTTTCTTAGTGGGGAAAAGACCTTGCCATCTGTCCTCGCTGTGAGAGTCGTGGAGACAATGCTGCCGAGTCAGGCGTGAGAGCAATGTGAGGTCTGTCGGTGTGCCACCTATCGCGCACACGCACGCACGCACGCACGCACGCAAACGCACGCACACTGTCGACTCGTTCTCTCTCCGAGACCCCGGCGCACAAATAGACGTTGGCTCAGGTTCCAGCGACGGCAGAGGAGGTGGACTGTCCTTTTTTAATGGCAATAAATGGCTGCAGGTGGGTGTACTTCGATCACACAGGCTCGAGAGTGCGGCCATTACGCTACTCCCACTGTTTCGAGGAAACTCTCCCACACGCCGCTTTTACCCTCTTTTATTTTCGCTCTCGTTGAGACAAGAAACTACGAAAGGGAAACACGATTGATAATCTGCCGGAATCTGCTCAGGGAATCGCCAGCAAACTGAGGGCCGTGATTGAAGAGGCACCCGCAGCCTCCACCTTGGGAAGGTCGTTGAGCGTGCGTGTGTGCGCGAGAGCAAGGGAGAGGGAAAAGAGGCCCCGTAGCAGGCCATTCATTTTATATGAAGGGTATAAACAAAGTTAAAAAGCTACCAAAAATAGGGAAGCTTGTTCAGTTTTGTGTCCTATAAAACGTCACCATAAATTCCGCGTCCTGCCTGCCTGCTCACGTACACACACACACACACACGCACACGCGTGCATCCAAGCACGTGTACACACGCACAGCAGGGCGCCTTTCGCTCCATTGCCTTTCGCCTGCCGTAGGTACGGGGGATTTAGCCTCCACTTAGACCCGGGCGTGCTCGTTTTTGGACTGTGTGAAACCGGGGATCCAAATAAGAACATTCATAGTTCTCACTGTGATTACAGGCCGCCACGTCTCCCTCACGGCCTGTAGTAAAAAAAAAACCTGGGTTTCCGTCCTGTAATTTATTGATCTCATCGTGTGAGGAAGTGCCCTCGCGGTCTCCTCACCCTTCCCGTTTGTTTACTTACTTCACTCCCGCTTGGCGCGCTCCACACCGATCAGACGTTGAGTGGCGGCTCATTATCGGCCCGGCGCCGCGGCCTCTGCAGAGCCTCGATGGCGCGGGCATAAATCCCCCCCCCCACCCCCCCCCCCCCCCCCCCCCCCAGAGCCCATAAACGGAGTAGTTAGAGCGCCCTGCTGCACTGCAGTTCCAGCGCGCCGTCTTTTTCCCGGCAGCTCCCAGCCGATCCCAAGCTCCCAGCTCCCAGCTGACGACGGCGTTCACACGATAGAATAGAACGGACGGGGGCGGGGGGCGGGGGCTTCGCCGCACAGAGGAAGGCACGTTCACACCCTCGTCAAATACGAACAGCGCCGGCGTCCAATTATCCCTGCCTCCCACCTCTTTTATTCACCCCCCCCCCTTCCGCTAAATCATCATCGTCAGCGCTCGCACCCACCTCCCCCGCACTTCCTTTCTTCCCTGTCCTCCTGCCTTGTCCCCCTCCCCCCCCCTCTCTCCGAAGGGTACAAGTGTAGACCTTCGCGGTGAAAGGCGTGTGGGCCGCACCAGGAGCGGATCCGTCGCCCGGCCGAACGAGCCTTTGGACGGACGCGGGCCGTTCGTTTCGGGAACGAGGGTCGTTTCGGCGCGCCTCTCGTTCGAAACCTTGCGGCAAAGACGGAGGGGAACGTGGATAAAAAGCTGACGGCTCTCGCCCGCACTACTCCGGTAGAGCAGCGTGCTGGCACGCAGCAGCCGAGACCTCCAGGCACTGTGCCAGCTAGCGCACTGTCTTCCCATCCAGCCTGGACAAACGCTGTTTACGCAGGGGGTGCGTGTCTCTCTGTCTGTGTGTGTGTGTGTCTGTGTATACAAGCGACTTATGGGGGTTAACGAGGAAAACGGCAAAATCAGGTTCAGCCGGGCGAATTCGGGAGCGAAGTTGAGGTTCCAGGGAGGGGGAGAGCGGCGGCGGGTGGGGTTGGGGGGGGGGTTTACGATCACTGCGGTGCACCTCTCGCATACGCCGCAGCTATCTGGCTGCCCTCCTGGCCACCACGCAAAACCAATAATCCACATGGCCGTGTTGTATATCAAACCGGGGAGCAGCAAAGAGTCGCTGACCAAAGCAGGTTAGTGTCACTCTCACACTCACCGATCTGGGGAGGGGGGCGGGGGGGGGGGGGCAACAGAGAAAAACCTCAGTTTTCCCTCGGGAGCAGTGGTCGAACGGAGCAGCCGCACAGAGTTACGCACCCGCGTGTCCTTTATAAGAAACCCCAGCTATCCGTGACAACACCCCACCCCCATCCAAAGTTTACACCTCGTCGAGTGCTCGGACCGAAATGACTGAACGGCGCTGGCAGCTGCTAATGGGAAGTTTCCACCGCACCGAGGCCGCCTTTTTGTGGGTTTGACGTAGATCGTGGGCTGATAGGCTCGCTCCGCTCTGCTGGACACCGAGAGACCGCCCGGGGTGGGGGGGGGCCTGGACGCAAAGACAAAAGCCACGAGCGGCTTGGGCCCGACACATCAGTGTCTCTGCAAGCTGCATTCCTGCATGCGACAAGCACCTGACGATCATCAACACCTAGCAGGCCCCGACACCTAAAGCTCATTATCCCTGACACGCTCATTAGGCGCACATGGACGAGCCGGGCCGCGCGTGCCGTTGAGGCGTCTCCCGCCGCCTCTCGTTCCCTCCCGTCCTCGCGCGGTCTGCTTCCCCCCCCCCCCCCCTCGGCCCCTGTCCCCTTCGATCTCCAGTTCTCATTTCCTCGCCCCCTCCTCGAGGGCCGAGCCCATTACCGTGCGCCCACGCGCTCCTCTCTAAAAGCTGGCAGGCCCGCGCGGCTCGGCGCGGGGCTGAGTAGACGGGGACCGAAATGGGATATTTTAATGGAAACCGTCGGCGCAAGGCAAAAAGCGCACGCCGGCTCGCTCGATCGGAGGCAAGCTGCACCTGATTTCTATTCGGTGGGCGGCTGGGCCGCAGGCGCGGCTTGGAACGGCTGTTGGCGTTCTCCAGCCGCCATTTACCGCGCGTGGTGGAAAGCTCCAAATGGCGACAGGTCGAGACGACGATCTCCGTACGTGATCGCACCTTTTAAGAAACGCACTCATTTATAGCTGCAAGGTGGACGAGGGGCTCCAAATGTCACGGCAAGTCCGCAGTGGTAACAATGGGGGCCGTCCCCCGAGCGTCGCAAAACAATCTTACTCCAAATCTCATGATCGCAGCCGGACCCCCACGTGCCTCGTCGTCTTCCCTTCAGCGGCGAAAGGAGGGATCCTTTTGTTGCCGGGGGAGGGGCCGCGCAAGAGCCAAACGCTCACCGCTGACATCTCGGAGTAATTCTGTTGCCAAGCGTTTCTTTCTTATTTTAGACACGCGCAACGTGATGAGAAAGGCTGAGCTAGACTTTCCGCCTTTTCTTTTTTTTTTCTCCTTCTTCTTCTTCTTCTAATGTTCCGGAGAGGCTTAGCTGACAGAAATTGCTAAAAAAATAAAAAATAAAAAAAAAAATAAGAAAATCACATTTCCTGATGGATCGTAAATGTCTCTAATAGTTTTCCTCGTACTGTGCCTGAGTGAAAGAGTTAAGGGTTTTTAATTAGTCCGGGAAATCTGCAGTAACTGACGTGACGCACTTAAAGATAAAACCCTACCGGGACCAAGCTCCTTGCCCCCCCCCTTCCACGTCTCTTAACAGTGAATTAGTGGCCTTCAAGGACTCTGACCTCAGCTGCGAGGAGAGCAGCCAGAACAAACACAATGATAAAAACGAAGAGGGGGGAGAGAGGGAGAGGGAGAGAGAGAGAGAGAGAGAGAGAGAGAGAGAGAGAGAGAGAGAGAGGAGTGGGTGGATGTGAACCACGCATTGGTCATCGTTCCCCTCAAAACAAGTCCAGCTGTGTCTGTGCAAACACCATTCTGTTATGTTATGTTCCCACAGCGTGGAATCGAAAGCGGAGGGGCACGTTTCACCTTCCGGGTGCCGGGCCTCCCCGCTGCTACCGGGGCTCCGCGATCGATAGACGCGGACGTTGACGTTCGAGACGTTCCCGTCTCGCGCGCCCGGGTCCGTTACGGACGAGTCGAGGCAGAAGGAGGAGGCGGGGTGACGCCCGCGCTCCCCCACAGCCGTTCATATACACAGACAGCGTACGCTCCGCGGCCGCTGGCGTGTGTTTGCGGGGCCGTGACACAATTCTCCGACTCGAGGGGTCAGACGTAGGGTGAAACGCGTCCGGGGCCGGGCTCGTTTCGTTTCGTTTTCGACACCCGCGCGGGACTCCCGCCCGCGCGGTTTGGGTTTATTTTACAGTATTTTTTTTTTTTTTAAATCACCCTCGTTGCAAATCCTGGACTGAGAATCGCAGGATGAAAAAAAACCTCAGATGTGGTGACTGTGGAGACCTGAGCCGAATCAAAAAGCACTCCGACCTCATTTGCATAACCAATGGGCGACGCTCTGATTCAAAAACCCATTTGGCGCTGAAGAGCGGCATATTAACGCGCCATGAAAGCTGTGTAAGCTGTGTAAGTCTTGAATTTGCTCATGGGATATGTTTACCAATGCCCGAGTTTACAAACCTCACAACACTGCCGACACGGACATCACGGTCAGAGAGGAGCGGCTCGGCTGTGTGACAACGAAAGGGGGTCTCTCATCCTTTATTAGAAGGTGGGGGTGGGCATTGAAACAAACTGCGGTGGGGCCGGGATTTGGAGGACGTCCCCGGGTCGAGTCGAGTCGGGCGTCTTCCCGTTGAAGCGGAGAGGACCGGGAATCGCTTCTCGCCCGCGTCCTCGTCCGCGGAAACGGCTCCCGCAGAACGCAGGGTGGCCTCTCTGCTTCGTCCCGTCCCGGGACGGGTGGCTCCGACGTTTCGCTTGTGAAGGGGAGCGGGCTCGATACGCTGCCGGGGGGGGGGGGGGGCGCGCTTACACCAACCTGTCGCTCCGTTTAGGGGGGCTCGCTTAGGGAGGTTCAACAGGAACAAAACGGAAACAAAAAGAAAATCTTAAAAAAAAAAAAAAAGACGACGGAAAAGGAGATGGGAGTTGAAAACATTTACATGAAAACTGGATTGTATATCGGTAGTAAAATCGACCTCAACGTATGCACATGCTCCATATACATTCTGTACAAAAATCATCGACATATATATATATATAACACCATCCACGTGGACATACGAGTTGAATACTGTCGGTTCCTCTCGGCCGCCGCACAACACTTCACATTGCGACCGTCCAGGAGGTTCTGAGGGCTTTGCGGCGCCCCCCCCCGGAGGGGCCCGTGCGTCCGTTCGCGCCCCCCCTCCGACCCCATCGAGCTCCGTCTGTCCGTCACGTTCCGGCGAAGAAAAAAAAAAAAAAGCTCCGTGATGGTCCACGATACGCCGGGGGGCGGGGCGGGCAGTTCACGCCCTCTACGGTTCAGGGATCGATCTCTTCCACCCGGCCTGGTTCATCACACGGACTGGGCATGATGGGGTGGGGTGGGGGGGGTGTGTGGGGGGAGGGGGGGGAGGGGTTCTTGAGCCGACGTCTCCCTATTCAGTTTGAAGCGCTGGTTTTGCAGAGCCCAGCTGTCCATAGTGTTGGGATGAATGATGCATGCGTGGCCGAAAAGGTTTTCGGGGGGCACTTTTTTTTCCCCCCATCCCACCCTTGAATAGTTACCCGGATGACCGCACGACGACCCGATTTTGACCCCGATCAAGGGCCGAGATCATCAGGGACCGAGGTCCGTTTTTTTGCGAAGGCAACTGGCGGATGAAACGGCAAAGGCAAGTCGGTGGGGGGGGTGGGGGGGCATCCCCATGTCTTTGGCATGGGGGATGCCCCCAAGTCGGAGCTCAAAGCCAACGCAGCCAGCACCTGGAGGCGGCAGGCCCAGCCCCGTCTGAGCACAGACACCCTCACTCACCGACTCTGCAACCTTTGTGATGCGACGACGCCCTCTAGTGGCGCCACCCTCGAGACGTGGCTAAAAAAAAAAAAAAAACGACTCGGCTCCAAGAGGCACAGGGAGGGGAGGGGTGGGTGGGATGAGGGCTGTGACGTCGGATCAGAGTGTTTGGATGGCCAAACACTCCCGCTTCCGGCTCCGAGAGGATGCCCATGTATGGCCATTTGGCAATTTGCATCGAGGCATACCTGGGCATGTGGCCAGCTCCCCGCCACGACAGTGCCATTTTTTTTGGACATTTTCTTTCCTCCTCCCGGGGCCCCCGAACGACGGGGAGGACACCCCGCGCCGCTCAGCGCGTTTCCGGCAGCTTGTACAATAAATAAATAGTCCTAATCACGGCGCTATACACACACTACTGTTCTGGCTGGAGGTGTGTGCAAACGCTCCGGGCGTCCGGGGGGGGCCTTAAGACACACCTGCGGCTGTCGTCACGGGCAGCGATACGCATCGGGAGGTGCGAAGAAGAGACAGGAGAGAAAAAAAAAAAAGGTCTCCAGCAGAGGGGACCGAGGGGCCGTGGAGTGAGGGTCCGCAGGGCCGGGAGGGGAGGGGAGGGGGGGGGTGGGGGGACTGCTGGGAGGGCCGGACGTCCAGCTGGAGGCCCGGAGCACTCAGGGTCGATGGAACCTGCAAGCACAGACGCCGAGGTGGTGTGAGGGATCGCTGTGAGGTTAGAAACGTGTGGGGGTCAGCGTAGCGCATCGCCTCAGACAATGAAAATGATGCTCCGGTGTAGGAGTTACAGATACATACACGCACACTACAGAGTGGGATAACAGTCTTTTAGACTTTAGGGTCATTATGGAGATCATAATCCCCCCCCCCCCCTCCCCGCCCCCCCGTACCTGGTGAACTGTTTGCTGTCCTCGTGGACCTCCATCTCTCGGCTCTTAAACTCGTTCAGCTCCTTGCGGATAGCAGCCTGTGGGGGGGAGGGGTGGACACAGACACACACACACACACACACACACATGGAGTCATGTTTGGGGAACTGCTTGTCCTTATTCACTAATCATCGTCGTCATTTTGTCACCGAGAGCAATAAATGAGGATGAGGAGCAACAGAGCTGCGCTAGGCTCAGGCCGGAGGATTTTAACCGCATTCGCAGCCCCGACCGGGCGCCAGCGGGCTACACTACGACTGTTTGGGCGACGAGGCGTGGCGTCATGGCGTGACCTTGTCGGCGGGAGTGAGCCTGGTCCAGGGCTTGTCGGCCCGCCGGTCGTAGTCCTTGGCGTCCGTCACCTCCACGTACTCGTTGAAGCGCAGGATCCTGCGGGCCACCAGCTCGGCCACCGTGGGCCTCACGCTCAGCTACACGCACACGCACACACACACACACACACACACACAGTGAGAGCCGAGTGAGCGGCAGGCCGTGAGGCTTCAGTTCCTCCCCGTGTCCACTAGATGGACCGATGCCTCCACGACACACAGACATCGTCTCCGGCCCGTCGCGTTTCACCCGTACCTTTCTGGAGAGTCTCCTCTTGATCTCCTGCTTGGCCTCGTGCTCCTCCGCCTCATTCTTTTCTGCGTGGGGGGGGGGGGGGGGCGGGGAGGGGAGGGGGGGGGGGGGGACAAGCACACACAGCGGTTTCACACTCGCGTCCGCCACAGACCTCTGTTCGTACCGCGCGGCACCCAGAGAGCGGCGGGGGCCATGTTCTCCAGGCTCCTCAAGTCTCACAGCGTACGCGGAGGATTTTATGTAAACAACACGTGTGTGTTTGCGTGCGTGCGTGCGTGCGTGCGTGCGACTTGGCTGGGCCCGCTGCCGGACTCGGTGACCTCCCCTGGTCCCGTCGGGGGGGGGGGGGGATTGAAACCGGAGCCGTCTCGGGATCCGCGGCCTCCCCGACTCCTCTTTCTTTCCCATGATCGGGACCGTCCCGTTCCGTCCGTCTCGACCCGCCGGTGGCGCGATGGTGGGACGCTAGCGTCCACTTAGCATAAAATCTCACTTAGCGTCTGATAAACGCGGCGGCGGGAGAAAGAAGCCATTAACGACTGGTTCACTTAGCCCCCCCCCACCTCCTCCCTCCCCCTCCCCCCCTCCCCCTCTCCAGCAGAATCGCTTTGAAATGCCAATACCCCGAAAGCTTAAAAGTCTCTGATATGATAAGCTGCTGGGCCACGGACCCGTCTCCCGCCACATCCGCTCAGAGGAACCAAGGAGCACCACTATCGCCGGGAACATCTCACGGTTGAAACCCCACCCCCCCACCCCCCCACCCACCCATCCCCCCACCCCCCCACCCCCACGGGCCCGGAGACTTCCAAGCGAGCAAACCGACTCACCGCGGTCTGTGCCGGTCACCTGGAGGAGCAATATTAGACCGTGAGTCGGCCGTGACACCTACGTTTGAGGATGTTCCTCTGCTCCAGCTCCTCCGTGGTGGGCCTTTGACTCAGGCGCCTGCAAAGAGGGCACATAGGGAAGAGATCTCAGTTCCGCTGAAACGCAGCTGTCCTGATTCAGACCCGGATTTAGCTTCAATACGTTTGTGTGTGTGTGTGTGTGCGTGTGCGTGCGCGCCTACCTGACTAGCTTGCAGCCTATCTGCTGGCGGAGCTCGTGCCTCTCGGTCTCGGAGCTGCGCGGCAGGATGTTCTTCTCCTCCAGCTCCCTCTTGCTGGGCCGGTTCCCCAGTTTGATGTTGAGCGTGTCCCGCCGGCGGATCTTGATGGCCAGGGAGCCTGGGGGGGGCGACACAGACGGCGGCTCAGCATCGTCTCGGAACGACAGGAGTGCAGCCCGTCTCCCATGACCCCCCCCCCCCCCCCGTGTGATGTGCCCTGTCTGCGAGTGGGGGCGTACTGGTCGTGTACTCGTCCTCCTCCTCCTCCTCCTCATCGTCGTCGCGGTACAGGATGGGTCCGTCGGAGTCGGAGTCGCTGACCTGGCTGTCCCTGGGCCTGTCGGGGATGACGGTGACCGCCGCCTCCTCCGTCCTCACGCTCAGGCCCTGAGGCCTCTCCGCCGGCCTCTCCTCCCGCCTGCAGGGGGGGGGGGGGGGGGGGGGGGGGGGCAACGACGCCACAATGAGCAGCGGCAGGTTTATTGTTATTTTGTGGGTTTTTTTTTTTTTAACCGCACAACAGTGGCTTGAAATCAAACCCCCCCCCCCTCTCCCCGCTCCGCTGTAATCTGCCGAGCGCGCCTCATGTGACTCCAGTGTGACCAGGCTTGCAGACGTACTGAGGAATGTCCCCCCTCCCCCACCCCCCCCCCCCACCACCCCAAACCTCATGTCTCTAGATAGATAGATAGATAGATAGATTTACCTCGGGCTGTTCTCCACAGCACACTCTGTTTGCTCTCCGTGCTGCTTCCCTGCCTCTTCTCCTCCCACCTCCTCCTCCTCCTCCTTCCCTCCCGCCGCGCTTTCCTCCTCCTCCTCCTTCTCCTCCTTCTCCGCCCCCTTCTCCTCCTCCTCCTCCTCCTCCTTGGAGCCGCCGTCCCTCTCGCCCTCCGCGGGGGCGGCGTCCTCCGGGACGCTGGGGATACGGAGGGGCTGGGCCGGGGCTCGGGGGGCGTCGTCTTTCTGGAACTCGTCTCCCTCGGGGGAGGCCTTGGGGGCGGGCTTGAACTCGGGGCCGGCCTGAGAGGCGGCCTGGGCCCCTTCCGTCCGCCTGGACGGGGGAGCGTCGGCGTCTGCGGGGAGCGGCAAGCTCTTCACGTCCCCGGGCTCCCTGGGAGTCTCTGCCGGGGCCTTCTTAGGCGGGGCGGAAGAGGAGGCCGCGGCGTCCGGCTTCCGGTTGGTTCTCGCGTCCGCAGCCTGGCCGGTGTCCTTAGCCGCCCGGGGACGCGGCGTGGAGGAGGAGGAGGAGGAGGAGGAGGCGCCGGCTTTAGCTGTGCACCCCGTCTTCTTCGGATGGGACGCCTTAGCTGCGGACCAGGGAACGGACACAAGTGAGAATTCAGTGCGAAACGTCCCATCCCTCCTTACCGAGTGACCCCTGAGGTGATGCTACCGACTGAAACAGACCTCTGAGTGTCTGAGGAGGGGGGGGGCGCCCCGGAGGTGGCAGTGAACTTGAGGTGTTGTTGAACACTCATGAAACGACTTCTGTTGCACTTCCCCAACCGCGGAGCCAAACGGAGCACGCACGTCACATGCAAAAAGAATTCCCCTTTGCTGCTGCTACAGGTTTAGCTGTAGGTTAAATACACACACACGCACGCATGCACGCACACGCACGCACAGGCACGCACATGCACGCAGGATGCAGGGTGACGGTCATGCTCTAGCATCATGCAGTCAATCAAAAAGAAAGAAAAATATCACATGATCTAGTCACAGCTCATTTCATGAAGGCCACGCTAGACCGAACACACTCACTCACACGCTCTCACACACACACACACACACACACACACACACACACACACACACACACACTCCATCAAAGCGCGTTTGGAGCTGTCCACACAAGTCTTCACTTCCGCTTTCTCAGAAAACAGAAAGGGTGACGGCGAAGCAGGAGGCTCCTCCAGTTCCTCGCGGGAAGCTGGAAGCTGGACCCCCCCAACCCCCCCACCCCACCCCCGACGAGGACAGCACGCCGTTCCAGAGGCGTGCAACAGACACTTGACTGGGGAGACGACCGGGTTGCGGGGCGGGGGGGGGGGATGCATGGAGGCGCCCCGCGCGTCCCCTCGCCCTCGGACGGCGAGGCGAGCGCGTCTTCCATGCAGGGGCGGGGGGGGGGGGGGGGACTTACCGATCCCACGGCTAGCGGCGTTAGCGCTCCGCGGGCTGGCTCTGGCCTGGCCGGACGAGCCCGCCTTGCCCGCGCCCTTAGCGCCCTTTTTAGCGGCCGGGCCGGCCTCCCTGTGCCTGGAGGCGGCGGCGGCGGCGGCGGCGGCGGAGGACGAGGCGGCGGCCGCGGCTTTCGAGGACGGGCCGGGCAGCCCGCCACCGCCGCCCGGCTCTCTCTTAGCCTGGCCGTCCCGGGGGGCTCGCGTCTGGTTGGCCGCCGCCCGGCCCTGCGGCTTAGCACGGGGCCTCTCTGTCGCCGGGCAGCGGGTTGGTGGAAGGAGGAGGAGCAGGAGGAGCAGGAGGAGGAGGAGGAGGAGGAGGCGGGAGGGAAGAGAAGAGTGTTTGCATTTGCAGGTTAAAAGAGGGGATCGCTGAGAGCGAGGGTTAGGGTTAGACGGAGGCACGGGTAAAGACGGAAAGGTGGCGGCGGCGAGGGCGTTTGATCTGTTTGTCTCTTCCTATCACAACACAGGGCTTGGGATTTGACAGATAAAACGCACCCATTAGCCTCCTCCACCCCCCCCCCCCCCCCCACCCCCACCCCCACCCCCCGTCCTCCGGTGTGAAGGTATGCGTGCTCGGCCATTGCATTTGCAGTGTTTGTTGGCCGGGCCCTTCTGATTATTGACAAATGAACAAAGAAATGGCGCCGAGTTCAATGCTAACAGGGTTGGGAGGAGAGCGGCACAACACTTAAGCAAACGGACGCTTCTGGGAGGCATTAGAGAGGGAGAGAGAGAGAGAGAGAGGGAGAGAGAGAGAGAGAGAGAGAGAGAGAGAGAGCCCGGTGCTCTTTGCAGGCTCCGCCGCAGGCCGGCGTAATGGGAAGATCTATTGGAACACATTAGGCCTCAGGTCCCGAGGTCCCACGTGGGGATTCAATGTCGGCCAGAGGACTGCAGCCGATGCGGACTTCAAAGCGTCGGGGGGGGGGGGGGGGGGGTCTAAAAAAAGCCGCCACGTTTGGTTCCGCCGTGTAAAGAGGAGGGGAGGCGGCCGTTCCTCACAGCGAGCGCGCGTCCGGAACATCGCCGTGTCCCCCTGGAGGGGAAGCTGAAAGTTTGGAGCGTGACGTTTCTGAGGCCCGAGGCGCGAAATGGTCTCACCGTGGTGAGAGAGCCTCTTTGTGACGAGGGGTCTTAATCGTCTTCACGTTTTCTGAATGGGAGTCGATCACGTCGGGGGGGGGGGGGGATCGAACCAGTTCTCCCACTGTCTCATCCACATTTGTGGATGAGACTGGCGGCCAGACCCTCACCCGCTTTGTCCTGGGAGCCGGCGGGCCCCGCGGCCCTGTCCCCGGCCGGGGGTTCGGCGGCCTCGATGTGAACCTCGACCTCCTCCGAGGTGGCGCCGGACGTGGCGTGGCCGTTCAGGGTCTCGCTGCCGACGGCCTCATCTGGAAAGTTGACAGGACGGCCGCCGTTAGAACGGAGCGGAGCAGAGCGCGGCCCCGCCTCCTCTCAGGGAGCATCCCTGAGCAGCTGCGGAAACGTGTGGAAAATGGGGACGAGGCGAACCTTGGTCGGGGATGAGCACTCCTTTCCTGATGAGCTCCTCTCTCGTCTGTCGGGTGGAGATTTTGCGCTCTAGAACTGAAACGGTAAGGGAAGAAAAAGAGGTCAAGAGGTCATCTGGTTCTGCTTTAACTGGTATTCTAGCTACAGCAAACACTGCACCCTATGTCATATGTATATATATGTATATATATATGTATGTGGAACCTGACCTTGATCAAATCTCTGTGGTTCACACTCCGGCCAAACGACTGTATATAGTCACAGCTCGAAAGATCAGCGAGTGATGTGAAATGTCGTGCTGGGGTTGATGTTCAGGTGTTTGGGTGCCTGTGCGTGTTGTTGCTGCTTCTGTGCTGCTCTCTCTCTCTCTCTCTCTCTCTGTCTCTCTCTCTCCTCAGCTGCAGCTGGAGGCCCCTCCCTCGGCGTGCAGCTGCCTCCGCGTGTGCAGCTGCTCTCATGCGGGCAGCCGACGGCACTTACCTGACCGGCAGCTGGGGCTGAGAAGGGAGGAGAGAGTCTCAAGGCTTTAGCACCATGCCGGAGGCCTGTGGACCTACCGTAGGCTCCCGTCATTGCCCATGAGCTAGGCTCCCCGATCGAGCGTGGCATCTGCCAGAATCTGCGGAACAGATTCATCCGACCCAGTCCAACACACTGAATCTATTTTTATAATGGCCAACGGAATGCAGACCGATTGAACGATCCCATTCTGTCATTTGGCCATATTATCCAGCATCTTTTGGTCAGTCCAAGGGCCTGTCTGTGTGGATGATGTGACGCGTGTGTGGGGGTTCTGTCCATGTGCTGCCATTTCCCCCACAGTCTAAGAGCATGCACCTTTAGGTCGTGGTGAGAGTGTGTGTGTGTGTGTGTGTGTGTGTGTGTGTGTGTGTGTGTTCCCTGGGATGGCCTGGGGACCTGTGCAGGTGTGCAGGGTGCGCCCCCCCCCCCCTCTGGTGTGTGCCAGAGATGAAGCCTTAACCAAACTCCGGGTTCGCTAGTTTCACATGTTCTAGGTGTGGCTCACCCCGGCTGCCTCCGGCCTCTGCTTTCCGAAAACATTTACTTAAAGGAATGTGTGTGGCCTCACACGCGGATAACAGCCTAGAGCGGAGCGCAGTGATGGAGGGAGGGGAGCGGACAACCCGCATGCAGTAAGATAACGGGGAGGAGGTCCGAGGCACCTGGCAGCCGTGAGAGGAGTCTCTCTCTCTCTCTCTCTCTCTCTGTGTCTTTACTTTCGATTCCCACGCTAAACTTGAGGACTGGATCGGGGGGAGAGCTGCTAACAGGCCGTCGACTGCCCAGCTCTGCTGGGGAGCAGCGCCGCTCTTGTTCTTATGTAACGTGCAGCCCTGATCCAAAACGCAGGCCGAGGGGGGTGGGGGGGTGACTACGGGGAGGAAAACGAGGAAGACTTTTGCTTCCTGCCTCGTGATGTAACGCGTCTCTGCGCAGGATGCCTCACCCTTGGACAGGACCTGGAAGTCCTCGCTGGTCTTCTTCTTCCTCCACTTCCAGGGCTTGAAGAGTTTGCCCAGCGAGGACAGCTTGCCTCGCTGCGGCCTCGACGGCGGCGCGCCCTGGGAGTTGGCGGCGCTGTCCACCACCACGTCACAGCCGGCCAGCGACGACGACTTCTCCAGCCCATCGACTGGAAGAGAGGCGAGAGCGGGAGAGCGCGGTGAGACGAGGGCAGGAGCCAGGCAGGCCAAGGTCAAGGGGCTCGCCCCCACGGCCTATAGACCGTAACCAGAAATGTCACGGTACACATTGATGGGCCTCCACATTTGATTTCCCGACATTTCTAAAGCATCGAAGTGACTCCACGGAGCCGACTGGGTGGAGCGAACCCTCACAACTTTGTGTGTCTTGGCCCGTCCCTCCGTCCCTCCTCCTCTTCCTCTGGAAGATAAGCGATGCTGCGAACTCTCTGGAAGGGACGGCGTGCGGATGGCGGATGAGTTCAATGTTCGGAGTGTGTGCGTGTGAGGAAGGCTCACAGAGGAAGGCTTTTCGTTTGTTCAGCTACGGAGCAGCTACTGCTGAACCCGCCCCAAATGTTCACAGCCCAGCAGGCATCTGCGTCTTCTTACCCTGTACGCATCTCATCATTTACGTCACGTATTTACTGAACCCGTTCCCTAAAAGCCGGACGGAGCGGAGGTCAGACCAGCACCCTCTCAATCCTTGTTATAACCTGGCTGGGACATTATCCACATAGGAGCTGCGCTGTGGAAATCAGCTGGGTTGAGGTTTCGCTGTTACATCAGAGCCGCCTCTGAATTCTCGGGTCCAGAGGTCAGCTACTCCTCGTCACTTCCAACCTCGCATCCGTGCGTAGTGGTGATGCAGGTCTCTAGGTGCAATTCAGAGTTTTACCAAGTAAACGTGTTTGTTGTTGGGGGTTTTTTTGACTTTGGGAGGAAACCACACGATTCGGGAACTAAAACCGTGACTTTTCTTCTGACTTTCCATATTCATGGATGTTTAAAATCAAGAGGTGGTCTCTTGCGACGTCAAACGGCAGCAGAACTTCCTCGTCCTTTTCCTTTCGCAACCGCCTGCAGAACAACAACCGGCGCTGGTCCCGAATCCGACGGCGCGGCATTTCCTCAAGTCTGCCTAAGAGGCTTATGTCAGCAAAAGAAAATCTCCCACGTTTCGCCGCGACCAAAGGTGAAGCTCGGCGCAGTCGGCCGGACGAGCCGGCCGGCGACATTACCAGCGGCGCCGGAGCGTGGCGCCGGAAACGGCGAGCTAACCCCTCATCGAGCGCGTCCGCTGGGGGGCAGATCCGCAACCCGGCCTTCGGCTCGACCGCCAACGGTCGATGGCGTGCCGATTGGCTGCCTGGGCTGATGTCAACACTGGACAGTGGCGACCATCTGGTGCTGAGGTCGGGAGCTGAGGCCTGGCGGACACCGACCGGCCCAGACTGGCGCCGACCGGCCGAGACGGGGCCGGACGTCCCGGCGAAAAAGCGCTCAGATTCGCTTGGATGCGGACAGAAGAGGGTCGCTACGCGCACATTACAATGGAGAGCATAGAAACCGAGAGTGAAGACATGGAAAAGTGCAGCGCGCAGTCCAGTACATGCTCTCCCCAGACGCTTGTTTAGCTCTCTCTCGCTCTCTCTCTCTCTCACACACACACGCACACGCACACACACAGTCATTTCCTGTTCCTGTGTTGATATCAAGTCGCAACAATAGGTGCATTTCAGCAGCTGCTTTGCGCGGCTAATGATGGGAAAATCAGTACGGGCGATTATCATCGCCATTAGCCCGACTATTAAACCTCTAGCGGGAACCAAATGGGGACAATGGATGGACGACTTGTTAAACGGGAGTGCAGAGAAGTGAGAGAGTGAGAGAGGGAGAGAGAGAGAGAGAGAGAGAGAGAGAGAGAGAGAGAGAGAGAGGTGGGGGGGTGGGAATGCAAAACGGTGCAGAGGGACGAAAGGTAGACTAAACTTCACTGGGGAGCGAGTGGAAAATAGCAAAAAAACACTGCCAAAAACGTCCGATCGTCTCGGTGGATCCTCACCGGGAGGTGTGACGAGCAAGTGTGAGAGAGAGAGAGAGAGAGAGTTGTCTCGACTCCGACGCGTCGCGAGGCAACACAGGAAGTCAATGTTTGTCAGCAGCGGCGCGTCGCCACAGTGCGCGCGCTCCACCACGGCTCCGTCGCCCGACCTCCCGCCGAGGAGCGGCTTCGGGTCCCACCGTTGGGCTGCTACTCTTTTTTTACGCACAGCCACTTCACCACGCGCTCGACGTTCCCCGGGCCTCGCCGCGGGCTCTCTTCCCCCTTTCCTCTGAGGATCCACTGACCGTGCCCTCGGGGCCCCGGGGGTCTCGTCGCGTTGTGTTTTGGGACGCCTGGTGCCCACATAAAACGCACAACCGGCCGACCGTTGAAGCCGGCCCTGAGGGCGTGCTGAAGTCACGCTCGAAGGAGCAAAAGAGGAAGTCGGTGACGACGGGGAGGAGGTCATAGTGAAACGAGGGTGAATGCAAAGCCGGTTTCCTGTTTCCAAAGGACACTGTGCTGACTCTCTTTTTGCCCGACTGCCTTGAGCATTTGCTCAAACGGCAAGCACAAAGGTCCTTGGGGCCGACTGCGTATTCGCCATAAGATCCCCGACCGATTCAGTTCTGTGTCAAAAGCCCAACCAAACCGTGACCACACCGTTGCCACTGTGAATCGGACAAACTGGTTGTCACGTTTTGACAAGTTCTCCCCTTGTGGATACAAAGTAAGGGACCATAGCGAGCAAGCCTGCAATCACAAAAGACAAACACGTTTTGTTCTGGGAAAGGGGAAACGAGAGCGTTCGGGGCTCGTTTCGGGTTTATCCCAGCCCTGTCCTAGAAAAGCGATGGATTTTCCCCAAAACATTACCGACTCTGGCGTTTTAACTGGAGCAATATGGCTCCGGCCCGCCTCGGGGGGGGCGGGGGGGGGGGGTGGCTTTTACACATCACCACTTGCTGACTCGACCCCGCGAAACGGACGACTCTGGATGCCGTGCTTGAAGGCTGAGTCAGGATTTGGATACACAGCAGCTGTGGGGACGAGCGGGATCATCCCAGAGCACTACACGAGACCCTGCGGTCCCTCGGAGAGGGGGGCGGTCGACTGTGACCCCCCCCCCCCACACACACACACACACACAAAGCGCTGTGCTTCGTAAGACTACGGCTTCCAGAGCCGTTTTGCGTGGCACCTCGCCGTAGGGTTTTCGAGGCTTCACTATTGTGACACGGCCTGCTTCTTTTTTTTTTTTTCCCTTCTTCTTTTTTCACAAGTTATAGCAGGAACATGTGTTGAGGAGGGGTGGGGGGGGCTTCCTTCCTCCACTGCGAGCACAGCGAAGAGGGAAGAGCCAGACGTCACCGGCAGAGGAAGAGGGATGGAAGGGGAGAAAGAGAAACAAAAGAGAGGACGGGACGAAAAAAAAAGCAGTGGAAACTGAAGCGGGGCAACAGAGAGAGTGGGGTGGAGGAGGAGAGCCGAGCAGAGGGGAAGGAAAGATGGAGAAAACAGAGCAAGGAGAGGTGTTGGATGGGAGCTAGGGAGGGGCAGCACTGGGCATTAGCTGCAGTTTTTAACACTTGGGTCATTTCTTCCAAACCTCTCTCTCTCTCTCTCTCTCTCTCTCTCTCTCTCTCTCTAGTGTAGGCCAGAGTAGTACAGTCCTGCTTGACTCATGATTCTCACAGGAGTTTGCAGCCTGTCTCACACTGGAAACAACACTTTCAGAGAGTTTTCATGGAGCCATAACTCTTCATGACCCAGGATTCTTGAATCTTATTTGTAATATATGTTAATAATCTTTCAAGAAAGTCTCGAGAGAGAGAGAGTCATTTCCCTATTCCTCTCTGGGTGCTGCAGATTCAGCATTCAAAGCGGGTTACGGCATCCCTACGTGAGGCCAGAACGCAGCCATGCCGATCGCTGTTGTAGCTTCAGGTCGACACGACTGCGGGTCCGCTCGGGAGCGCGCTCTGGACCGGCCAGACTCAACGGGCCACCTTGGATCTTGTACGCAAGGGCCTTAAACCCCGACCATACGAAAAGTAAACAACCGCTGACCCCGTGGCTGGGGCTCAAGACTCCTGGAGAACGTAATGTAGCTTGGTCCCATTCGAGAGGGAGGCGAGACGTACCGGACAAGATCGGAGAGAGATACAGAAAGTGAGGGGAGGGAGCCGCGAGTTGTCATTTGCCGGGCTGCTTTCAAATCACATGACATGGTTTTCCAAAGCAGGTGGAGTCATCGATGCGACAGCCGGGAAACGCCAGTCAGGCAAGGCACACTCAACGTGAAACTAACTAGTCTTGATCGGCCGACAAAATTCTGAGTTTAAACAGGAAACGTCCCATAAAAGAAAGGGGATGTGGAAGCGTTGGGTGCCAAGTCCAACAGGCTCGCTTCAGCGGGGACCTGAAAAAAAAAACGCAGAGGGTTCCTACCCACCCCCAAAAGCAGACGTGAGAGGTCACCGACGGGTCCCATCGACATGGAGGGCACCGCGTCGGCCAGGTCTCCATCCACCTGACAACCAGAGGGACAATCGGGACGCGCTCTGTGTTGCGGGCCCTGCATTTGACACTGAGATCTCATGGCCCAGTGGAAGGCGCCAGTCTTCTATGGTTAATATACAGAGGGAAAGAGCTGTATGATGGTCCGGCACGGGAGGAGTGGCCACTTTTGGAATCAGTGCCATATCCTTTGGTGCCAGACAAACGACTGCTGCTGATTCGTTAAAAAACAACAAAACACAGGGCAGAATAATGGTGAAAATCGATGGTGGAAATGGTGGTAGGCTGGCAGGCCCTGGGTTAGCAGCTGATTAACCCTGATTGACATGCAAATACATACGTTCCTGGTTCCCACGCTGCACTTGACAGACCACCGGGATGTGGGGAGCTGTCCCCTGACGTTTCACCAACTGGTGAACACACGCGCAACATCCAGGCAGGGAGGCCCGGCTCCCCGACGAGACAATGAGACAAAACACCTCAGCTGCGCGCCTCGATTGCGAGGCGATGAAATGCGCTCCATGAATGGACCCGGCCACACTTTTTTAGACGCGAGTGAACAGGTTCCTGCCAGTGAATGACACCTTAATCCACCGAGCCAGACTGGCTTCGCCCTCAGCCGGCCCCGTGCTCGATCCGTGGAAAACAAAGCGCTTGAGTGGAAAAAAAACAAAACAAACAGACTAAAGCTGCTCCCTCGGAGAACACACGAAGTGACCTCTCTCGGGAGAAAAAACTTTGGTGAAGTGCAGCTCGGTTACACAACACATCCTGCCGCTTTGATGTGACAACCAGCGGTACGTTTGGCAACGCTGAGACTCTCGGCTGCTCACTGTGGACCACTAACAGGCGGTAAAACAGCCTTTGAGCAGGTAGCGGAACGTACGCGTGTAGGTAAACACGCACACGCACGCACACACACACTTCCACGCAGACTCACCGCTGGCGGAGTGGGACACGGCGGACACGGCGGTCTGACCCATATCCTCCGGAGCCCGGAGCCCGGGCCGGTCCCGGAGCCAGCCCGGCCAGCAGCCCCTCTTCACGGCCTCCTCGCGCCCAGAGCAGCCGGGGAGCAGCCGCCCGCGGAGCTCATTTTAGAGACAAAGAGGGGGAAAGAGCGCGAGGGACGACCGAGCTTTCTCCGAAAACTTGTTGCAGCGACTCACTGCCTGCCTGCCTGCCTGCCTGCCTCTGTACATATTACGTCGTAACTTCCCCTCCCACCTCCTCCTCCTCCTCCTCCTCCCTCACCTCCCCCTCCTCCTCCTCATTCTTCCGCACAGATTAAAGGCTCTGCTGGGGTCAAAGGGTGCCAGGGTCTGACAGCCACAACACACACGGTAGTTTATACGAGGGTGGAGGACATCATATAAGTGGCTTTTAGGATTTGCTTTCACACTAGTATAGTCACCAATATAGACTCGGGTCCGGGTAGCACGGTGGATCGTGTAAGATGTCACACCTTCATTTCATTTTTATTTTTTAGTTCACTTTTGAGTCACTTTTGCAGAGTTTAACGGTGACCCAGAAGATTCTAGAGTCGACCCAGCTCAGATTTTAATCACAATACATCGTCATACAAACTCCTCATTAGTCTGGGGGATTTAGCACTGCAGAGAGTTACACATGACTGAGGTGGGAGTTTAAAGGGGACCCAGAATGAATGGATAGATAGATAGATAGATAGATAGATAGATAGATAGATAGATAGATAGATAGATAGATAGATAGATAGATAGATAGATAGATAGATAGATAGATAGATAGATAGATAGATAGATAGCAGCCTCGAGACACAAAAACACACTGCATGGTATAAAACCAAATGTATTAATACAATGATGCAAAAAGTACGCAACAGCAGCTAGAAACAGTGAAATATAAACGACTGAGGATAGGGAATAGGAATGTGGGTACAGCTGTTCCAAAAGCAGTGAGGCAGTGTGGAGGTAAATAAAGAGTGGAGGAGTGGCATGTTCATCCTTGTGGGGAAGGGTTAGGGAGCACCTGTCCTGACCAGCAGTTGAGGCAGATAAACCATCGGAGTACAGTATTGAATGCCTTTGTTGTGCCAAGCAGATTTTCTTCAGACATAGTTTAATATTCTGCACCTGTTTTATGAGACAATGGAAAGCCTTCTTGATATTATTTATTTTATAAATGTTATCTGGAGCATTGCTGGATGTACTGGACCCTGTACAAGCCCTTTAACAGCACCCAATTTCATAATATAATAGAGATATTTTTTTATAGGAGAGGACATGGACATTACTGCCACTTCAAAGCCAAAGTCCATTCTTGTGGACTATAGATGTTGACATTGACAAGATATTGTGTGTGACGTGAGTTCAACTCAGCTCATCTTTATTTATTTTAAGTGCCATTCATAGCAGATGTCATCTCAAGATACCTTACAAAGTGAGCAGCAATATATGGCGTTATAGAAGGGAGGAGAAGAAAGGCACAGAAAGATGAGCTTTTGGTTTTGGTTTCACTGTAATGGTCAGTGCTATAAAAACATTCAAGATTGTACTCGAAGCTTTGGCTTCAGAGAGTAGGGGTTTGGAGATTCTCTGTGACTCCAGGAAAAAGACAGTAGATTAGGGTTTACGACGGGTATGATTTATTTAGAAAGAAAGAAAAAGAAAGACCAAAAAAGAGAAGCAATGAACTTTGAACCAACAGTGGTTATGTGGGGGCAGGTACAGAAATCTGTCTGCACTCGTAAGCATTGCTTTTGGATAGCCCACGTAGTAGAACTGAACAAAAATAATGTCTGTTTAATATTAGACACTACGCTCACACCACTTCTCCATGACTTCAGCAAACAACACTCCTCCCTCAAAATGATGTCAAGAGTATGCGTATGTCTACATCTGTGTGTGTGCGTGTGTGAGTGTGTGTGTATGTGTGTATGTGTGTGTGTGTGTGTGTGTGTTTGTGTGGGAGGGGGGAAGCGTTATCTGTCAACACTGTCAACAAAGTGTTAGTTGATACGTTTCAGATCCAGCCTCCACAGAACTGAGCTGTCACAAGGCAGCCAGCAGCCACACACACACACACACACACGCACAAGCACACACAGAAGTGTTTGACTGTCCTTTAAGGCAAAGGCTGCCATCTAGTGTTATCTGCAGTACTCAGATAATGGCTTGCCAACTTAAGACACTAACAATAATTTGTCATTTTGAGTAATTACTGTTCATTCAGAGTGTCACACATTTGTGTCACTTCTTTTCTGCAAAAAGTGACAAACAGTCCTGATGTGTGCGTCGTAGAAAGAAGGCCTGCCCACGGTTTGAGTTTCAATGAAAATCAATGAAAAGTCAGGTTCTTTCATGCAGGCAAAATCAGGGTGATCGAAACAAAGCAGTTGTGAAAAAAAGTTGTGAGAAACAATTTCACAGTCTCACCCAGCACCTCTTAATACTGTTAACCGACATGTCAGAAATAAGTCAACAATACTTGGCAGCACTCTTGTACTTGTTGCCATGCCATTCACAAGATCATCTGATCTGTCAAACCACTGGAAAGCACCGAAAACATTTTTTTTAACAATCCGTAAAAAATGATGATCAATAAGTAATCACCATGGCACAGTGACTTAGGATCAGGGACAGAATGTTCAGGCTTATTGTGCCATCATAAACATGGATGGCAAATGTCATCGTGATTGAATTATTGAAAATGTTGTTGCCTTGCCGCTCTACTTCAACCCTCTACCTGTACTGATGAGAAACTCGTGGACTTCGCAGTAAACCAAACTATAAGCCCTGCAGAGATGCTGCTACACACACACACGCACTAGAAACATAGTAGCTGTACATCTAAAGCTGAAAAAAGGAAGAAAAAAAAAAACAATGTGCATTTGGCGCACATTTGGCATCATGCCGCCCGGGCTGATATCATATTCATTCCATCCTTCCATTTCATTCGTTGTCACTTTGCAAACAGTCAGTGTGAACATTCACACCTGGGAACCACCGCAGTCTTGTGGGACTGGCATTAGGGAATAAATTGGAAGTGGATAATTGAGGCAGGAAGGAAGTCAATGAAGAGGTGGGAGGGTGAGGCCGGCCAGGAGACTGGAAGTACTTAGCAAAGTTAACAGGGGAAAATGACTGTGTTAGCATTGATAGGGAGGTAAGGACATTAACTTGATGCTCCTGCATTGTATATTGAGACGTACCGATCCGGCACTATTTATGCCTCCACTGTTTAGCAACCAGATGTACACACAGGGCCTTGTTGAATTGGTTATAAGGATGAGCAAAACACCCGGGCAAAAGCTTTGGATCCTGCACTTCCCATGATGCAACTACATATATTTTTCATGACACTGTCCGCTGCATCTTTCAAAGCGGTTGACAGTTTTCGCTGCAAAAAAACAAGAGAGCACAACTCTTAACTTTGACAAAACGGACCGGAGGAAGTCTTGCCTTCCTACACAGAGCAACAACTACAAAATGTCATTTTGGAAAACAAAAAAATCCAGTCTGCCCACCTGGTAACTGAACAGCGCTGCGTGGGTCTGCTGTAACCTGTCCCAGCTTGCATATGGTGGCATATGCGAGTCACAGCTCATCACAGCTCATCACAGCTCAAAATGTACATAGAAAATTTCATTTAAAAATAAGGAATCAAACCAGCCTGAAAGTGAGTTAAAAACGGAGTTAAATGCTATAATATGCAGAGGAAACTTTAAGACTGAGATTTGGAAAAGGCAAATTTTCAGGAGGACAGTTTGTCTATGCTGAATATCCACAAATTATCTACTTGCAAACATCCGATTACAGTTTCAATACAGACCATCACTCACTGATCTTGTGCCTTAAAATGCAAGAAAAAGTTCCCTATGAAACTTATCTAAGATCGTCTAGATTTATAGATCTATCTTAGATCAGTCTGATGCCGTTTCTGTCATGAGTACGAGATTTCAACATCCACATTGAATCTTTAGGAATGTTTTACTCAAAGTCAACAAGATCCCTTTTTGGGCACGGCAATAATTTGCATGTCAAGGGCACACTAACTGGGGCCCGCCTTTCCTGACACTAAATGACAGAGATCAACCTCTTCATTGACCAGAATGGCCAAAGGAAAGATGGGAAAGGTGGAGGAGGAGAAGGGCCAGAAGAAAGGAAAGGAGTCATCAAATATTAAGTAGTAGCCTCAGCGGAACAAGGGGGTAATAATTGTTTAAGTGCTACTTTTCAGAGGCTTTCTCCCCCCCCCCTTGATTTATTTATTAAACTCTGCCGGGCCTCCTCATCAAAGTGTCATAGCCAAAGGACAGGGATCTTTGTGCATTTAAGTGTGTAAGGACGCACCCGTGTTTTTTTTCCATGCTATGAAGCCGCTAACCTTTTCAGCAGTCACGGACTGGACACAACGGTCTGAAAAAACCACAGCAAACCGTCATAACAGTCAAGTGTGACTCAGCACGGGGCGGCCTCCGCTCTACAAGCAGGCCGAGCCGGGGTGACAGGAGCAGGTCTCAGAAAGGTCTCGGGCGCACGGCTCCCATCGCGGCTTTCCCCTCCCTCTCCTCAACTTTTCTGCGCGCCACGTTAACCACGTGCACGAACTGAATCACGCACCGGGCGGGCTTTACGGGCGATACCCGGTTTCGCGAGATCAAATGAACGAATGCGAAACATGTCGTTAAATCGCTGCAGAGGACTAGGGACACTCGGATTAGACTCACTAGATCGGGAACAGAGGAAATCTGCCGTGGAACGTGGAACGTGGAACGTGTGATTTGTCTCTCTGCCTCAGAATCTGAAGAGGGCGACGGTCGGATGGTGACTGATTCCAAGAAGTCTGATGGTTTATTGGCTGACGTGATGTTGAGTGAACGCCTTACCTATTTATACCTGTTTGTGCGCGTCGCACAAAATGAATTGCCCTCTGTGTTTGACGGTGCTTTTATCTCGCTCACTCCCCAGGGCTGTGGTGAAAATTGAAATACCACATGTGAAAAAAGTCAAAATAGAAAAAATTCAAAGTCGAAATGGCTACACGTTTCATTCCTCTAGAGCTGTCTCTGGACCTTTTTGCTACGTGGATAATCTCATGATGAAATCGCACTTAAAAACTGATCCTTTAGTCCCTATTATTCAACATATCTACCCAATGTTTCTGTCCCTCTGTTGCTCTGTACCATCCAATTACTTTATGGCATTAACCGTAACCCTGCGCCTGTGTCACACCGTGACAATCCAGTAATGGTTACTGTCATCTCTCTTCCTCTCCTCAAATGCCAGCCAGCCTGTCTGAAACCCGATCTCCTGTTTGTTGTATTCTCTTTGGCACGAGCCCGTGAGCCGCCATCATAGCTAAAACGCTGGCTGTATAAATCAATAGTTGACATCCTGCCAGATGGGCGGCCCGGAGAGCTCCGGAGAAAACGAGAAAAAGAGGACGGAGCGAGGGAGAGAGAGACGCCGGCGCGAGCGGGACGCGGGGACGGACGAGGATGGGGGAGCGTTCGACGGGGCGGAGAGGGGTCTTTCGTAATCACCGTGGGGCGAGGGCAGAATTGGGCAGTTTCGTAAAGGATGTATGACTCATCGAGGCCCGAAGAGGACAGAGGATGGCAGACGTGACCAAACAAGGGGCAGGCGTCTGTCTCTGCGCCTTACATCCACGCCGCGCTCGAACTTTGCATCAAAGCCGCCTCCGAAAAACAAAAAACAAAAATAAACGTGCTTTCTAAGCATGTCAGTCATGTTGGCTGGGTTGGGTCACGGGGCTGTTAGTCACAGCGTCGCTGGGCGCTCGGCGCGGTGCATCTTCGAAGCAGACCGCCACTGGTTGCTTTCTGTGGCCAGGGTTTCAGCTCATCCTGTTCAGCTGCATTTCCTTTTCAGCAGAGAAAGGTGTGACTGAGCCCGTTGTCATCCTGGCATGAGCGTAAACCACTGCTGGCACCAAAACCGTCCGGCTCACTTTCACTGACACGTGGAGCTGTCGCCAGTGCACACGTGCACATGCCCGACGCCCGTGCGCGATTCCAAATGAGTTGCTGTCATCTTACCCGCACTCGATTCACCAACCCTTTTATTGCTTCGAGTGACCGTCTACGGCCATGAGGTCATTCGCTGCATTAACTCGAGGATGTAACTCTCAGATCCAGGTTTCCAGGTACATCTGGATACTTCTGCCAGACTAGAACAATGCTGCTCTTCCGGAGCGAGACGCATCGTAGTCACAGCCTGGAAATACCTACAGTGAGGGCATACGAAACTGGCACGGCCGCACGACTGAAGGTAGGGGGAATTCAGTGTGAAGGCGAAAACTACCAGTCGCGCCCACTGCAAACTCATAACGCGCACGCTCGCAGATGCTGCTTTGCCTTGCAAAATCCCGTCCGGCAGACCCGCTGTGGCGCTCATTTGCTGCGTGCTCGCCATTCAGCGGGCCCCATCTCCATCGGCACGGACAAACAGGCAGGCGCACACAAGGGGAGGCCCGGATCGGAGTGGACCCGTCGCTGCAAGGCTCACCCGCCAGAATAATGGCGGGGCAGGGAGAAGAGGGGAGACAGCGGGCGAAGCGTAAACGTCATCTCTGCCCTAAATCTCTGTCCGTCTTTATTAAAGCGCAGCGGCGGGGCAGGCTTCGCCCGCTGAACGCCGCGATGTGTTATGACAGGCTCCGCAAACAGTAATTAAACTATATTAGATAACAGGGGCCCGATATAGCCCCCGCGCCGGCGGGTGACACCGAGCGTCACGCTGCCGTTCAGTCCGACCGGGGCTGGAGAGCAGCCAAGCCCACCTGGGATTCGCAGGTCTGTTTTCTCTCCCACCGCCGAGACACTGACAGGGGAGCTATGGCCGGGGGCGGACCTACGAAACTAATAACAGCCTCTGCGGTTAGGCCCTCGCAGCAGTCCCCGTCGCCCCATGTGCGCCGCCAAGAGTGGCCCCCGCCGGAGCCTGGTTAAGCGACGACGCAGCCGACGTCGGCGTTATTAAGTGTTCCACTGGCAGCATTAGCATCTTATTAATATTGCAGCGCGGCGTTATAGTTGCTTGTTTCCTCGAAGAAGTGTTCCCGTGCATAATGCATGACCGTGTGCTGTCACTGCCGCATGTTTATTTTGGATTATAGGAAGTACTAGGGAGCCTCCAGCCCTGCAGAGACACGGCGGCTAGCCTCCCAGCCTCATGAGCACAGATGCTGACTAACAGCCCCCCCCCCCCCCCCCACCCACCCCCCTCCCCAACCACCCACCAACCCTTTAACCTCAGATGTTTTCACGACCCCCCTCCCCCCCCCCCCCCTAACTCCAAAGTAAACACCGGGTGCTCCGTAAGTGGTGCCACACAGGTTAGGGATTCATACTTGAGACAGAGATAAGAGGAGAAGAATAACAGGTGACAGGAGCAGAGGAAGACAAAACATGCAGCAAGAATGTCACGTACCAGAGGGAAACTCACCGTCATGTTCCATGACTTGACCTGGGGAATATTATCAGCAGTGTGAGCTGATCCTTGCCTCTTCCCGACACACCACCTCTCTGCCTCCCCTCCTCCCTCTCCTATAGTCTGCCTTCTTTTCCTACTCTCTCCCCTCCCCTTCTCTCTATTTCCCTCCTCCGTTGCTCAACCCTCCCTTCCTTGCTCCCTCACTGTCTGCTGCTCCCTCACCCTCCCTCCCTCCCTCCCTCCCTCCCTCCCTCCCTCCCGCCTCCCCAATAAAGAGCATTAAAACTTAATGTTTGTTTCCATCTCAGTTCCCCGTTCTCCCCCGCGATCTGCGTCTCCTCCTGCATTTATCTCCATCTCCCTGCCTGTCAGGTTCTCGTCCTCTCCATCCTCTGGCTATAACGTGTCTGGCTCCAGTCTCCCCACTGCGCTGAGATCCCACAGTGACAGAGGAAGCAAGGAGTGAGGGAGAGGCAGACAAGACAGGATGTAGATGAGGGTGAGTTAAGAACGGAGACAGAGGTGTCCTCCTGGTTTACAGTGAACTATTCCTTTTTCTGTGTTCTTCACTGAAAGTTTTGTTCAGTCATTGTACTAATCCATAAAATCAAACAAATTTGCAGGTGGTGCTCATAAAGAGCACACCAAAAACATACCAATTTCTACTATTATTATCGTTTCACATTAGGCTCAGGGTGTGATGGCAGCTGTTAGGTGGTTGTCTATCAGATGTGATAAAATAACCACACCCACACTGTGCTGTCTTCCCCGTGTTAACCTCTCTATACAACACCTATTTTGTTATCCAATCCCTACGTAATAATAAAAGCTCATAAAAATAACTTCCATCACAACGCTAAATAAATCAATAGGCATCAACCTGGAGCCAGAGGCAGACGTTTGGATTCTCTTTTGCTTTTTCACACACACACACACACAAACACACACACACACACACTCGTCAAGTGTTGCCAAGAGGAACTGAACATGGTACTGCGTCGTCTGTATATGTGAGTGGACGTGGCATCATGACAGCTATAGTGTCCCTTTAGATACGCACGGGCTTATACATTAACATTATAACGTGTGTCGAAAACGCTTGTTTTTGACTTGCCGACCTGTATTATATGTCTGTAAGTGGAGCAGGACACTGTAAAATGTGCTGATGGGCTGAGTGCTATGTCCTGTATTCTATACGTGTGTGTGTGTGTGCGTGCGTTTGTGTGCATGTAAGCGTGCGTGTGCGTAAGCCAAAGTAAACATGCTTACATGTCCACACGACCATTAGGTTATTGACTACATAAAAGCAGCTGACATGATGCCATATGGTGCCGCGCTCCTCTTCTTTCAGTGTGCTTTATTGCACATTACAAGGTCATTCTTTCCCTCCATGTTCAGATCTCGCCTTGTGTATCCATTCCCTGGAAGCCTCAAATGTAAAAAGAAACGATATGATGCCCAGTCTGTCGCTATCTCTTCCGTCATGTACACGGGTTAATGCATGTGCGCTGCATCATTAGGGGCGGCGCAGCGTCGGGCCGGCATCCTGGCCTTTTGCTGCTGAGGCGTTTCAACAAGTATTAATAGAGTTAAAGGCTTATAAAGTAACCGCGCGGAGTTACTGATAGACAGAGGGAGGGGAGGGGTGGCGAGAGAGCAGGGGAGAGCGCAGCCTGGACCTGTGCTGCGGCTCAGCGGGATGGGCTCACAGCATCAGAGGTTCACGAGCGAGAGGAAGAAAAACTATACGCGTACATAGCACTACGTCGAGCGTCCGGGACCGTTAAGGTGAAGTAGCTGTCGGGATGAAAAGACCCTGACCGCATGGTTAGGGGTCATGGAGGGACTGCGGTCACGGTTGAAGTAAAGCGACTGTAACCGTCAGCCAGAGGCAGGAAACGGGCCGCGGTCTCCTGCGCTCAGGTGCCCTGACCTAGCTAGCGCGAATCGTGACGACTGCGGCCGCCACAGGCCCTTTACGAAACCAGCAAGCAAGCCGTCTTCAGGGTCCGGGCCGCCCGACGCTGGCGGTTTGTAGGCGTAGGGCACACTCCCAGCGTGTTTCTGTGAAACGTGTTCAAGGCTCGTCCTGTGCTGCGGTGGGATGGCGAGAAGAAATGTCACGGCCACGTCCTGAGCAGAAAACGTTTTGCTCGCGCGTCCGCTTTGTTCGCGCGCCTTTGCCCAGCTTCGTTCCGTGAGCTGGGCTTCAATACGCGTCAGTTTAAGGGGTCGCTGGAGAGTCTCGCTTCGGGAAGCTGCTGGGGGGAGGTGAAGGAGCGTGACGACGGTTCGAACTGCGGCACAATTGCATCAGCGAGGGGGAGCCTTTCATTAGAGGAAAAAACAGACCTTTCTGGATATGTCAGCAGCTACAGCGGTGGCTGAAGATAGACTGCGTGTGGGCAGTGACGGGGGAAGGGCCGCGCACTGCGTTACTGTAGAACAAGTAGTTATCGCCGACAAGACGGGCCTGTAATCAATGTTATTTGGAGGCGAGCATGCAGGAGCGGAGGTCTCCCGACCTTTCCATCTGTTCTCCTCCCCTCCCTCTTAATCATCTCCATCCAGCGTCCCCATCCCGTCTCCTCCTCTCATCTCACGTCTCTGCCCTGTTTACTTTCGGCTTTTTGGCTTTTTTTTTTCTTCTTCACTCAGCCCTGACATTTCTCCCCCTTTTGTCTCCCCTCTCCTCTCATTTATTATTTTCTCTCCCTGTGTAATTATAGGACCAATATGTGCGGTGCCCTTCCGGAGGACAGCATGCTATTTGCACCGCTAAAACCAGCCCCGGCCCACGCAGCATCCCAAACCGTATCTCGTGCATCTGCAAATGCATCGACAGTGTGCGCAGGTTCACGGTTGGACCTTTTGACGATTTTAGGATTGCGAAAGACATCCAGTCAAACACAATTTATCATTGCAACCTTAACCAAATTGAGACAAAGCTACTAAATCGTTGTATATACATGCAAGTCCTTATCTAGAAATAACAGAGATAAATCATGGAGGAATCATCGACGCACACCATCCCACTTTGGCTGAAAGCAGAATACTTCTCTCTGTCTCTGTTTTCAGTTAGGTGAGTTTCCCGTGGCACAATTTCCAAGACACATTTCTCCTCAGTTTTTTTTCCTTTTGCGAAGAGACGTGATGTTTTAGATCAGTTCAGGCAGGAGAGTGAGGTGCCGGCTTTATAGCACATTCTCTCCGAAGAAGCCGGGTTAGCGCCCCCTGTCGTTCGTTTTGCGCATTACTCGGTTTCCTGGGCATCGCAGCATTTGAAGTGATTTGTCTGCTGTTACACCTGAAACTGTAGTCAACTGGACACAGGGCACTGATTGATGATAATAAATATTAATAATCGTCATAATAATAATAATAAGAATTAGAATTAGAGGAAGACGAAGAGGAAGTAGGAGAAGAAGAAGAAGAAAAACAGATCATGTGACAACTTTGTAGGGGAGGGGGTTGTTTCAAATGTCAATAATCTGACACTACAAGCGTGTCATTTTCCAGGCTGAGATGTCGAACCTCGGATCTCTCAAACCGTGAAGGTCAAAGTCTAAATTGGCAGAGGACATAGCCACCGCTGGACATCTCATTTCCTAACTGCTCCACTTCATGATTGCTTCCTGCAATTACGACTGCGCCATAAACACTGCACACTTCCGGTGGCTTTCGCAAGCCATGGCCGCAACGTCTCATACTAAACGGCCTCCTGTCTGCTACAATAAAAACGGCGAACAATAAGCTCGTAAACCCGACTGAACCGTACGGCGCGCACGCAGGCGAGCGACTGCCGTGAGTTGAAGACTTAAAATACAGACGATGGCAGAGAGGAAGTGGTTCCAACCGCTGAGAAAATGCATGAGCCTGACAGGCAGCAAACCTGTCACACTGACATTTAACTAAGACACTGGTGACATGGGGCTGGTTAACACTGTGGCCCGTGACGGGGTTTCATACACTTCCTCCGACCACCCCGCTTCATTGTTTCACACCTTTTCTTTTTTTTAGCGCCATTACACCTCATTAATACACACGCATCTGCAGAACCGGACACAAATTTGGGGCGTAATTCAAAAAAACAGTTGGCGTGAGTGCGTACTCATCACGCCTCCATTGCACAAAGGTGACGGCCATTCAAGGCGCCGCGTGGTTTGTAAAAGCAAATGGGTGCAGCGGAGGTGATTAGGTGTGTCGGAAAACAACAGGAGTAAATATCTGTGCGATTAGTAATTGCTTTTAACGACGAGCTGAAATGGCAAAGGAGAAGCCCGGAGGAAGAGAGGATGACCACAACCGGTGCAGATTCACTGCAAGAAAGAAAGAAAGAAAGAAAGAAAGAAAGAGAGAGAGAGAGAAAGAAAGAAAGAAAGAAAGAGAGAGAGAGAGAAAGAAAGAAAGAAAGAAAGAGAGAAAGAAAGAATGAAAGAGAGAAAGAAAAAGAGAGAGAAAGAAAGAAAGAAAGAGAGAATGAAAGAAAGAGAGAGAGAGAAAGAATGAGAGAGAAAGAAAGAACATTAGAAAATAAAAAATAACCAAAAAAAACTAAGTCCAAGCAAAAGTTAGAGTAACTAGCCCTGATCTAGAATACAAATGGCTAAATATTTGTCTAGTTTTAAGTACCTTAAATCCCCATAAGTTTAGATTTGTGTGTGTGTGTGTGTGTGTGTGGCGACCCACCTGAGCGTGCGCCCCTGAGCTTGCACATCACCCTGGCGCGAAACCCAGAGGTGTCACTCTTGGAGCGAGACCTGGGCAAAGGCCAGGGCAGAGGGAAATGTTTCATCTCGGTGTAAGTGTCCCCATCCTCCTCCATGGCGTCCCCCCTCGGTCCGAGCGCGGGAGACGACGGGGCCAGGAAGGCTGAGCTCTCACTTCGCCCTCACGCACGTCTGCCCGCCTGCTTCACTCAGACTGCTCCACCGCGGAGGCACACATGCAGGGTGAATGTCGGCGTGTGCGTGTGTGCGTGCGTGCGTGTGTGTTTTCCTGTGTACCGCCCATGGCCTCTCACAGACAGGTCGCCTTTGTAAACACTGTGTCTGACAGCTGTGTGAGAACCTGTTAGGATAGAATAACCCTTCACCTGTCTCACAATGGTGACATTTCAAGCCATATGTAATGACACAGTGACATGAATTATATATATATTATATATGTATATATGTATGTATGTTTGTATGTATGTATGTATGTATGTATGTATGTATATATGTATGTATGTATGTATGTATGTATATATATATATATATATATATATATATATATATATATATATATATATATATATATATATATAATTTGACAAGATAACAACAGCACCAATGCTTGAATGAGTGAGAGTTGAATGAATGATGGAATACATGCACATCTACATGGTATGTTCATTATCACGTGTCTGGTGCGGGTAGCAATGTTATAGATAGCTAGTTATAGCTAGTAGACGGACAGGCATTCGCGCTTTTGAGTGGAAATGAACCTGTGCGTCAGTGAAGTGCTAACCTCGGGTCAAAGTGTGACTTCACTCTGCGCTCTGCGGGGATTTTTCTCTTCCGAAATGTTCATATCGCAGGTCAGCGAAATGAACGTGGAGGGATCTAGCAGTGAGGGAAGTCCCGCACAAAGTTGAAGCGCTCGGCAGTCGGAGCAGTTTTTAGCGGCGTCGGCACACCCACGCCTCTCTCCGTCTCTGAACGGTAGGTGTCGCTAGACCCTCGCTGAGCCGCGCGGAATCCGGGCGTCCATGTGTTGACACCCTGTGCTCGGCTCGTACTTCTTTACCCAGGCAGAGATAGTGCCGAGAGGAGCTCTCACTCGCGGCACTATTCCACAGCATCCGGATCCGAAGCATTATGACTGCGCCGTCATACTGGTCGCTGGGCTCGCATCAGCGTGGATACGGCTATCCAGAGCGGTTATTAACTTGCAGTCACATGATACATGTTTCTCTAGTCTACATTCATCCACGACGCGTGATGAGGGGCGGGGGGTGACAGAGGAGGAGAGGAGACCCTGAACGGAGGAAGAATGCCGCCTGAGGACCACCAACGTGTTAATGATAGTGTCTGACTATCCATCGATTGATGGACCAATCAATCAACTGACCAGTCGACGACCAGTCGATGACCTACCGATTAACCGACTTAACGTGCAAACCTAGTCATCAGCAGTAGAAAGTAACAAACTGAATTTACTCATGTTTCTGTAATTGGGTAAGAACTTGTGCACTAGTACTATTTCAAGTCATTTCGCAATTTTACTTGCACTTCAGAATGTTTTTGGGAGTATTTGGACCTAAGGTTGAAATCACATCAGTTATTGAGTAAAAAATATATTGGCCTCAAAAATATTTATAAAATAATAATCTGAATTCAAATGGTCGTTTTGATTCAAGAAATAACTTGAATATACCCGGGTGAGCGAGTGAAATCCAAACACTTGTGAGCTTGACTCGTTTGATTGATACATTGTTATGGACCTACGTGTATTTTGTTTTATCAGCAGTTAAATTTGTAAAGGTTTGTATTCATTACAAAACATTTGTGTTCCCCAAAAGTGAGTGCGGAAGCATAGAATGGCCACATATAATTTCTATTTTACCGCCGTTAGAAACTAACCCTAACCCAGCGCTTTTTTTGTACTTTTTTGTCAACATTTTGTCAAAAAAGCCGTAGTTTTCCTCTTACTCCAGTAGAACTATTCGTTCCACCTTTGCTAGTTATCAACGTACTGACCTTCATGCTACAGTTGTGACGTTTACGAACGAACCGAATCTTTCGGTCTCTGCTTCACGCCTACGTCCCTGCCTCCCCAATTGTAAGCACTTTGCACCATACCTTGTTTTGTTTTTCTGAGCCATACTATGAACCCGGATATACAAGCAAACACCTGTATATACGGCTAGAACTCGTCCAGAATCCACCGGAATGAGCGGCAGTAGTTAGTCAGTAGATAGTTAGGTTATGTTAGTTTCCCCCGGGAGTGGTCCTCTTCGCCGAGCAGGATCTTTGTCGCGGTCAGCCCAGCAGCAGCGGCGGCGGCGGCGGCGGCAGCGGCAGCAGAGCTGGGTCTGTGTCCTGATTAGTGGAGATGGGCTGAGGCGAGAGGACAGCGCCCGCAACACCGACACTGATCACAGCCGTGGGGTAAGAAGAGCTCGAACACACCCGATCGAAACCTTTCAGACGTGCGAACACGGCCCCGGACTCCCGTCGCGCTCAAGCAGCCGGGCTGAATGTAACGAGGCTGTGGAGGACGAGTCCGACAGTGTTAGCTAGGTTAGGCTAAAACTTCCTAGCTTCGGGTCCACGGAGCTGCTAAAATAACTCCAGAATAGCACCTCTTAGCCGCGAGAGACATTTGATCAAGTGTGTATTTTTTGACAGTTTACGTCGGTGGGCTTTAAAGAGTGGTAATGGCAGAAGAAGATGAGCCCTGTATCTTGAGGCCAGAGTCACTGATGCTGTGGAAACTGCAGCTAGGTCCCACTGTATGACTCTCCGCAAAAGGTTAATCAACTGTAACTATTACGTTATCCCGTGCTGGTGGAGGCTCCCTGGTTATAAAGTGTCTTTTTGTGATCATGTACCGGCTAGCACTACCAGGGGGAGCACCAGCAGCGGAGCGCTCTAAAAACACAACTGGAGTTGACTAACTTGGGGATTTTGGAGGCCACAGCCCGTCCAACATGTTGTCCTTCTGCGGTGCTCTTAGAAGCCATGCTCTTGACTGTTCTCAGCTGAACCAGAATGACCTGTTCCACCTCTGACCTGTAAGAGAAACACTGGCTTTCCCCTGGTCACCAAGGGGCGACTTCCATTGCAAGAGCGCAATCTGACGCGCGGGGTAGAAGTTGAGAGTCGGCGAGACAATACGCGCTTCCCCTGTCTTTTTTTCTTTTTTTTTCTAAACTCGATTTCAGCCTGGGAGTGTGTCTAAAATGACTAAAAAGAAAAGTGGCGACCCGCCGTGGGGCTGTCCAGCCCTCGGTGGCCCTAAATGTTGTTTTATGGCTCGGCTTGTTTGACCAGTTGGCTGCCATGTGACCGGCAAGTCACTTTTGATTCATTCACTTTTCCTGGCTCATTACTAAGCTAGGAACCGTCCAATCTCAGTTGTCCTCGACGCCAACGTACTACAGGCGTCCGACACGGCCAAGTAGCCCCACGCGTCGGCCTGCCTTTAATATGTGGGCAATTATAGCCCGGGCCAAGGAGTTTTTGGTCGTCTTCACCTGCGGCAGACCCGGTGCTTTGAACTGTTCTTTTCTTGGTCTCCTGAGGGAAATCTCTTGACCCCCGTCGCGGCCAAATCCTCCGGCACGTTGGGCAGCTGGTCGCCCGGTGCATTTGTCCGCTGTCGAGTGCCGAGTAGGTGGCGTGACAGGTGTGGAAGGGGTGCTTGGGGGGAGGCGAAGCGGAGTCTCCGGCCGGGCCCGCGTTTCCTTTCCAAGAGGGCGGGTGCGGTGGACGGGTCCAAAGTGCGAAGGAGCGGCAGACCCCGTTCACATCGTTATCTCGTTGTGACCCGGGAGCCTCTGTCGACTGGTTTTTGAATGTTTCGCGTGTCGTTGGGGTGACGGTCCAGCCTGCCCGCCAATGCTAACGTGCGCGCCGTTGGTGCCACGCCCTATACCCGACCTGGACCGGGCCCGCGGGTGCATACGTGCGCGCGGCGCCTCGTTTCCGTGCCCGCCAGCCCTCCACGGAGATGCCTCTCACCCTGGCACGACAATCGGCGTTTGTCTGCGAGCCCCCCCCCGACAGCGTCGCTCCCCTCTCGTGCCTGCGCGTCAAATCGGATGACTCGGGTCCGATGCCGAGGCTAACTGAGATGCTCTCAGCTCCCCGGCCCGTGCACAACAACCGGGCCTATTGTCCCCCCTGGCTTTGCTCCCCCTCCCTCCCTCCCTCCCCCCCTCGCCCTACCCTCTACCCCATCCATCCATCCGCCCACACACACACACACACAGTGGCTCATAATGTCCCGGAGAAAGAGCGTCTTTATATCTGCTCTTCCAAAGACTCCCGTATTTCAGGCGCGGCCCAGAAAGACGACGGGGGCCCAGGCCGGCCCTTTCCGAAAAGCCGTGCCGGCGGTACGGCGGCTCCTGACAGTCGGATGCATGCGCCCCGGGGGTGCCTTCGCGTCACAGGTCTCAGGTCTGTGTCAGACCTCGGCCGCTCAGACGCTGCACGTCGCCGAGCCCGCCGCACTTTTTTTTCCTCCCCATGCTTGAGCGGAGCGGAGGCGGAGAGGGAGGGGAGGCGGGAGGGAGGGAGCGAGGGAGGAGACGGGGGAAGGGGGCCGGCCAGAGGCTTGCCAAATGGGATGAGAGAGCGGTCGGGAGGGGAGAGAGCACGGGAGGAGGGAGAGGGAGAGAGAGAGGACACGCGAGAAGGAGAGAGGAGAGGAGAGGAGAGGAGAGGAGGGAAGGTAGGTGGAGGAGAGGGTGACGGCACTCAGACTTGGAGAGGCTGCTCCGAAGGCGTACAGGCGGGGTTGTGGTGTGTGTGTGTGTGTGTGTGTGTGTGTGTGTGTGTGTGTGTGTGTGTGTGTGTGTGTGTGTGTGTGTGTGTGTGTGTGTGTGTGTGTGTGTGTGTGTGTGTGTGTCACATGATCCCCCTGGCAGGCTGTAGCCCAGTGAGCTCCAGGTGGCACAGCCGGCACACACACACACCCACACACACACACACAGTGGCACCACAAAGACGACCAACACTTCCTAATTCATTCCCGCCCCTCCCTTTTCTCTCTGTCCGTGTCCTCCAGGGGTTCTCTCCTCCGGTCCCCACTTAACCTCGGCATCACCTCAACCCCCCCCCCACCACCACACACACACACACACACACACACACACACACACCTCCCCTCCCGATCGCTCCCGGCCCCGGCAGGCCAGGGAATGTCCCGGCGGCGCGATGCCTTACGTGGACCGACAGAACCGCATCTGTGGCTTCCTGGACATCGAGGAGAACGAGAGCAGCGGCAAGTTCCTGCGCCGCTACTTCATCCTGGACACGCAGCAGGGCAGCCTGGTGTGGTTCATGGACAACCCGCAGGTACGTGCACGCCACCTCACGACGGGCGCCACCTGTACGGCCGGTCTGCAGGATACAGTACTTCCCGTCAAGGCGTCCCGACTGCTTTAGTCCAGGTTAAAAGAGAGAGAGAGGATGCGTCCCCCCCCCCCCCCTCCTCCTGGCGCCGGCCCGGAAACGCCTACTACTTGTACGCGCGCCGTCCCATGAAGTATTCATGGGTCGCGTGGCGCAGGAGGGATCCTGAATAATTGAGCGCGTCCCTTTTCTTTTTATAGGCCCGAAAAGAGCTGAAACTTTAATGACGCCAAATCTGGATCCTCCTCGGCGTGAAACCCAAATCGGCTCCCACGGAGCTCAATCGAGCGATGACCTTTCGGCTAAAGCTTTCTCTCTCTCTCTCTCTCTCTCTCTCTCTCTCTCTCCCCCCCCCCCCAATCCGTCTCGTCCGCCCCAGAACCTTCCCATTGGTGCGGACTGCGTTGGATCCCTCAAGCTCACCTACATCTCTAAGGTAAAAAAAAGCGAGCACCGAAGCTTTCCTCTCACGGGAACAATGGCGCCTCCACGTCTCCACGTCCGATCGGGAGGATGGTAACGGTCGGCTCTGTCCGCCCCCAGGTCAGCGACGCCACCAAGCTCAGGCCCAAGGCGGAGTTCTGCTTCGGTAAGAACCCACCGGTGGGGGGAGGGGGGGGGGTGTGGTCCCAAGTCCCAAGTCCCAAGTCCCAAGTCCCAAGTCCCCGCAGTGCTTCGCAAACATGGCCGCCGCCTGTTGACAGAGCCCAGGCGGGAATGTTTGCCGTCCCTGTGTGCCCTCTGAACCCGGTCAGCGCGCGCGGTCCCCCCCCCCCCCCCCCCAGCCGCCGGGCCGACCGGGCTGGGGTTAGCCCGCGTGTTTAGTCAACACGCACAGGTGCGGGAGGCCACAGCATGGCGGACGGGGCTTGCCTCCGTCTGGAGGATGGAAGGCCCCGGGTAGGCCCCCCAGATGCGGTCCGTCCTGCAGCTCTGACCCCAGACGAGCTCGCGTGTAATGTAACAGCGTCGTGTCGGATTCGTTTGAGTTCGGTCGATTTTTGGAGGAAGTGACTCTCATCTTAGTTCAGAACGAGAGTGGAGTAGGAATGAAAGGCCAACAGCGGTAGATGGGAGGATGGGGACGGCGGCATTGCAGCGGACGGACTCATTCCGGTTCCAGCTCCCAGTTTAGCCTGATGTGCCCTTTCACCTGGACAATCCTGGAAGATGTTGCATAAACATGAACCAGGAGGCAGCCTCCATTCCCTCCTCATTGTTTATGACAGCCTCTCTCTCTCTCTGTCTC
>CM055200.1:2177674-2185174 GCA_029224185.1 Karalla daura
ATCCATCCCAGGGTGCACACACTCTCGGGGATGGGTGTTCCTTATAGAACCAGGAGGTTGTTTTTATCCGCGGACTTTCCCACCATGTCTCGTCTACATGCCCTTGTGATCCCACGTAATGTGTCCGACGATGCTTTACAGCCTGCATTTAAATCATATCAAACGTGTGTGTGTCTGTGTGTGTGTGTATACACATAATTCGGGAATGCGAAGTTATGCTTTGAACTCTCATAGGTATTTATTTTGCTATTTTTTCACGTTTCACCACAGTAGTGCACTTTAGTGCTGTGCTCACACCCACAACAAGAAGGTCCCAGGTTCCACGGGTCAGAACGAGGGCCTATCCTGTGTGGACTTTGCATGTGCATGGGTACGTGTGGGGGTTTTCTCCATGTACTCTGGTCTCCCATCACATCCGAAAACATGCGTCTTTAGGTCGACCGGAGACTGTAAATTGCCCCTAGGTGTGAGAGTTAGAGTGAATAGATTGTGTGTGTGTGTGTGCAGAGGTCTGGTGACCTGTCCAGGGTGTATTCCCTGCCTTCCCTCTATGTGGGCTGGGACCATTAAGGATCAAAGTGGGTAAGATGGATGGACAATCACCCTGCCATGAATTCTGGGTTACAGGTCTAACACTGTTAACGGGCCTCCATCCCGCTCTAATTGCCCCTGGATACAGAGGCTTGTGTTACCCCCCAGCTCTGGCCCACCACAGGGGGTCCCATTCCTCCGGTCCTGACCGCCAGCTCTGCAGGAGGCTCTGCTTGGCCGGTCACACCAGCCACACCACTGACTCGGGCCTGTGTCCAGGGTCAATCACACTGTATCGAGGTGTTATACGCCCCTCTGGTCGTTGCTGGATTCTGTTTTACGGCCCGCCACAGACGTCTAAAAGCAAACACAGATTTGTTGTTGACCACCACTATAATTTGGTCCCTTGAAGCTCAGTAGCATGTGTAGAAATTTGTGGTCTGAATGGTGGGGAAAGAAATATTTAGATTAGTTTTTGACTGATTTACACTTGGGAGGCAATGATTATTTTTTTGCAGCTTTCCCCAGTAGATGTTGTTTATCTTTGTGCCAGCTGGAAGCCGGGACAAGATTGTAATAAATGCATTAATGATGTCCTCCTGTAATTTTCCAATTAGAGCAAATTTGGCTGTTTACGAGGGCTGCGTGAAAGCAGCGCATTAGCGCCACACATCCCGCAATCCACCCAGTTTTTGACATGATTTTTTTTTCTCGAGGTAGCCATAAGGTTTGTGCGGATGCCAGCGGTGACTAATGCCTGGAGTGAGTAGTAAAAAAAACAACACACAGGAAATAGGCCTGGGCAGCATGGAGTAGAACATCTGGAGTCGAACCACAACTTCTTCTACTTCTGGAGGGGCTTAATTCTCTGTTTACATGCGCCGACGGATAATTTAATCAGGGTTAATGTCGGCTGACTGCGAAATATAGATCTGTTTGTGTGTGTCTAATCAGGAGAGAAATTAAGTTTACTGCATAACTGGCATAATGTTGGATGTAAGTAAGAGTGAGAGAAAAAAAGGTTTTTACACCCATTTCTCACGTCATTGTTGAGACACACAAATGAGAAAGTTTATCTTATCTCGTATCTTATCATATCGCATCGTCCCATGTTGTATCGTGCCATGTTGTCTCAATACATCGATACGTATCGTATCGTGTCGTATCATAGCAGTGAAATGTATTGCATTGCAAACTATCATACCATGCCACACCATATTATAAGGTATTGTACTAAATCATATTGAATCATACGGTATATATCATGCTGCACCGTACCATGCCAAATGAATCGTATCGGATTGTACCATATCGTATCGTATCGTATCCTGTCGTATCGTGTCGTATCGTGTCAGATCGTATCATATCGTCCCGTATCGTATCGTATTCCACCATATTGTATTCTATCGCATCCTACCAAGGTGTTAAGTTTAAAGATAGTATCACAGGCCATGAATTCAGTATACATGTGAACAAAACACAAAACTTTGTCTCTTTTTATTCTGCTGCTGTTTTTAGTGCATTATTCTATTCTGTTGTTTTAGTGCATTTTTAGTACTATTCATCGTTCTAATCGCCCCAACTAAGCTCCATCTAGTCACGTCGGCGTCGCAGCCTCTCGACAGACGTCACATCACAGCCACCAATCACAGGCCTTGTTGTGACCGTCCACAGTGTGCATCAGCAAAAAAAAAAAAAAAAAAGCTAAAGAAAAGGCAAACGTCAAGTCGCGTAATTGGCTCTGAGTGGAGTGCGAGTTAAAGAGCGGTGCAGCTGCGGGTCCTCCCCCCTGTAACTCCCAGCGCCTCTCTCTCCCTCTCTCTCTCTCTCTCTCTCTGTCCCTCTCCTTCTCCCTCATCCCTGCCTGTGTATCCCTCTCCCGGCGCACTATCGCCCCGCTTCTCAACTTCTCCAACTTTCCCCGCTCCACTCACCGACCATGCTCTGGTGGCTGTGCGTCCTCGGGGTGCTGGCAGCTGACGCGCAGCTGTCGGGCCGATACCTGATCGGCTGTCCGTCCCGCTGCGACAAGTCCATGTGTCCCCGGGTCCCGGCGGACTGCCCCGCGGGCCAGGGGCTGGACGCCTGCGGCTGCTGCTCGGTGTGCTCCTCCGGGGAGGGCGAGGCGTGCGGCGGCAGCGGCAAGCTGGGGGACCCGCAGTGCGGGGACGGCCTGGAGTGCTCGGTGCCCGGCGGAGGGGTGGCCTACACGGGCACGGTGCGCCGCAGGAGCAAGAGCGGGACGTGCGTGTGCAAAGCCTCGGAGCCGGTGTGCGGCAGCGACGGGGTGTCCTACCGGAACATCTGCGAGCTGAAGAGGGTGAGCCGCAGGGCGCAGAAGCTGCTGCAGCCACCTGTCCTCTTCATCCAGAGGGGAGCCTGCGGAAAAGGTATGGGCACCACGTACTGGACACTGATGATGATGGAGGGGGATGAGGACGCTCAGGGTGCATGCCAGGAGTCAACTCTTCCGTGTGGCGCATGAACGATTTCTTGCTGGTCATCTGTCTATCTGTGATAAGTGATAAAAACTCGGATTGCTTAGTGCCTTAGCCATGCCGGTGACCCCAAGGTACCACCTGGGAAATCAGAACTGAAGAAGCCTCTAGGATGAGAGGCTAAAGGGTTTCGAGTTTATTTGAGCTAAGTGTTTTTATCAGTTGTGATTGCACCTTTGGGAGAGCTTTTCCCTTAGAGGAACAAACACTCAGGTGCAGACAGAGTGGATGGAAGGATGGATAGACAGATGTGAAGGAAGGTTGGTAGGTAGACAGGTAGCTCTGCTCTGAACTAACACAGTGACCTACTTTCTTCACCGAGTGCCCTCTACCAGTGTGATACTGGCCATGCTGGTAGATTTGATATCGATTAAGCTTCTTTATTACAATCAGCTGCTGCTGACCAGCAAGTAAAGTTCATGTGCCACACAGAGGCAAGGACAGACAGACAGACAGACAGACAGACAGACAGACAGACAGACAGACAGACAGACAGACAGGCAGACAGATATCCATCTGTTTACTACCAAACTTAAACTGAGTCAGATAAGGCAAACTGTTTTTAGATGGGGTCACACTCCCTTTCCTCCCTCTCCTCTTCCCTTTCTCCTGTTTTTTAACTTCCATTTCAGGATCTGAAACTTTTACATGACTGAGGATGTGGTACATGGGTATAAACTGTCATTACTCTGCCAGACCAAGGTAAAATCATCCCCAACGACACCTCCAAATAAAACAAGCTACAAAAACTAGCAACACAGGCTCATGCCACCCCGGAGCAGATTATGTCTCGATGTGAGATCCACTGTCTGTCCTTGTTTTTTTTTCTGCTGTCAGTCAGAGCCCCAGCTTCCTCAGAGTAAATCTCTACATTTTCTTGTTTTGTGTCATTTCACCTTCACGACTCGCTCCTCCCTGCAGCTTGGCAGCCCTGGCTGCGGTTTTGCAGTTCACACAGATGTTAAAGCCGCCTTCAGTGGCACACAATCCCCATGTGTTCACGATAACAACGGCCACCATTCAAGCGCGTTTCCCTCCTGTCCCTGCATTACAATTAGACTTGATCACAGAGCCGTTTTCAGTGAAGTCACGGAGCAGCCCGGACCCTCTGCCTGCCTGCCTCCCTCTCTGGCTCGACGTAAAGCCCTGACGAGCTTTCGGACTTTCCCTTTGCGTGCGCGACTCCGCTCCTTAATCCGTAATTGTTCTCATGCAGCGTGGCGGTCCATGCCGGGGCGGCCTGCATTAGCTGGACACAAAGGCATTTCATCAGAGTGTGATACTGGCCGCTTGCGTGGCGTTTGCAGTGGCAGGGGTGCGCGGGCCGCGCTTCATCAAGGCATCGTGTGAGCCGCAGTTCCGCCCTAATCAGCGGGGGCTCGCTAATAAACAGCCATCACTCCTCGCGTCCGCCGCCGCGCTATGAAACAGAGCAGCCGCATGCGCGTTTAATCAGTGACTCATTCATCATCATTAGCGCTGCGTGCGGTTCACTGTGAGTGTGTGTAAGAAACCGGGAGAGAGAGAGAGAGGGGGAGAGGGATGTGTCCTGAAACAACAGATGAAATCTCCAGGAATGAAGAGAGGGTCAGATTCAGACACACACGGAGCACATGTGAGGATACAGGTGGAAAAGACATTGTATCATTCTCCAGGTTTCAGTCGCCTTTTTCTATCCGTGTGTGTGTGTGTGTATACCTGCACACGTTTGCACACGACGAGCTCTGAATGAAGAGCTTCAACACCTGTTGCCTCAAAGACCTATAACTTACCTCAAAGCCTGGAAATTTACCCCCTTGCCACCGACCCTCCGCACGCACACACACACACGCGCACTTCCACTTCCAGCCTGCCTCCCCTCTCCCCCAGCGCCTCAGCCTCTCTCTCTCTGTGTTTTCTGTTGTCGCTCGTAAATCACGCTCAACAGTCACATGAAGGAATGCCTGGCGCCGATTCAGAGCCATAATTCCTCCTCCGTCGAGGAGACGGTTCAGAGCAGGCAGGGAGACGCAAAATTAGCAACCGGCATTTTGGGGGAAAGGTTTACATGCGCTTCAGAAAGTGTGCGGGCGGCGGCGGGGCAGACTGCATCGCCACATTTGTTTGTCGGTCGTGTAAGCAGCCGGCGCGGGCCAAGGCATTCCCAGGCCGCGGACCACGTCTGAAACACGGCGAGGGCCGTGGCCGGGGGGGGGGGGGCACGATTGATTTTCCGAGGCCGCCTAGACAAAAATTTCCACGGCCGCGACAAGGCGAGCCACGTTCCGTCCGGTTTCGTTTTGAAGCGTCGCAGGGGTGCTTCCTCTTCAAATGGACTTTTCGGGGAGGTGTCCTCGAGGCTGCGAGGCGAAAAAAAGACACTGCAGGAATGTTGGGAAGCAACATTTAGCCGAGTGCTGTACTTACTGTAAGTGCAGCCCCGGGACGCTTGTACTTGACCTGTGTTTCCGTACGACGTGGAAACCTCTCCGCCACTTAGATTCCAAGTCATCGCGTAAAACACAATCACGTGGATGTCACTGAAGGCGCCCCTGATCCCGCGGGATTGCTGAGGGCGGTTAAAGTGACCCCACTGCCTCCGTCAGGTAATGCGCATCAGTAATCGATCATCCTGATCCGATGATGCAGTGTGAGTTGCTCCTAAATGGAGCACTCGGCATGGGGAGTAGTTTTAGTAAACGCTTTACTACCTAACTTTAAGTGCCCGAAAACATCGAAATGCATGGACTCTTGACCCCTTGCAGGTTTCGAACGTTGGGAGTCCTCTGGCTCTACTTCCGTACAAGGCTCGAACAGAAAGCTGCCCCCCTCCCCACCCTCCCCAGCACCTTGAACCACCCCACGGCTTGGCTTGAGAAAACATATGCACAGTGCGCTCCGCATGATGTCATTCAAATGTCTGGACGGCAAAAAAAAACTGTTTGTTCACTTTGGCCCAGAAAACCGGGTCAAATTTGTCTGCGACAGCGACGTCATATTTGTTTAAAAGGGGAGGGGGGGGGGGGGGGGGGGGGGGGGGGGGGGGGGGAGTTTGTTTTTGTTCGCGATAATGAGAGACGGACGGCCCCGGAGGAGCGAGCGAGAGATCCAGAAGGAGGTCGGCCCAGATTCGGAAACCCAACCCCGTACGGATACGTGCAGCTTAGGTCGGAGTGAATCGGCTCGTGGGCGCGCACGCCGAGGACGTTTATGGCGCTTGCACAATCGTCTGTTTTGATTTTCCAATTTCTGTTTTTTCTCCCCTGGTCTGAAACGGCTCCACGGTTCGAGGCGAGCGCGCTGCCAGCTGATGCTGCAGAATGCACTCGGTGACTCCGCCGATGACGTGCTGAATGTGCACATTCTTCACCCCCCCCTCACCCCCTCCCCGCACCACCACCGCCACCCGCCACCACCTCCTCTCTGCCGCTCGCTGATGTTAGAAGCCTGCCCGCGTCTCCTCCTTTGCTGCGTCGCCCTGCCGCTCCGTCTCTCTCTCTCTCTCTCTCTCTCTCTCTCTGCGCGTCTGCTTTCCTCATCTTTCCTCGTCCCTCCGTCCTGTAACTCTCTCTCACTCTTCTGCTGCGGCCCGAGCCCCGACGCGGACATGTCATGTCTGCGCGTCCCCGTTGTCACCCCCCCTCCCTGTCCGCTCCCCGTGCCCTCCGCAAAATGTCGCAATCGCAATCTCCTCGCCCTCCGGCGCCTAGGAGCAATCTGCGTTCTCCACGTACCGTACGTGAGGAAAGCCCGCGCGGGCATGAGCAGAACATGCTCAACTCCACACTCCGACCAAAGCGCGGCCCTGGGACCGCGCACAATCCCCTGACGCCGCAGTGTGTGGGATCGGTGATGGGTTTCCTGCCACTGTCCCCTGACTCACTCTCCCCCCCGCCCCCCCCCCCCCCCCCCCAGGCTGCGGCCTGGGATGGAAAGACACAAAGTTGTGTGAGCGCATCGGAACTGAAACGGGAACGGGCAGAAACGGGGACGGAAAGAAGAAGTCACCTGCTGCAGCGTCATTGTGTCCTCATGGACGGTGGGACGAAGCTCAAACTGTTCCGCCGGAGCTCCCTGCCAATGCGCCGCCAGGGAGTGCCGCTCTGGCGGCCGCTGCGCCGACTCCGCTTTGCTTCCGAAGAGGCGCTGACCTTCCCGTACTCACGCTGGGCTTCCTCTTGTGTGGGGAGGGGAGAGCGAGCGGCCCTCCGCCTGCGGGCGCCAGCGAAACAGTGGGCACTATGTATGGGAAAAGCGGCAAAGAAAAGAAGCCCGGGATGTGGAGCGGGGGACCCTCGCGGTGAAGGTCAATGCGCGGAGGGGGGAGGGGGGGGGGTGATGGATATAGGGGACGAGGGAGCGGGAGAGAGAGGGGGAAAGGGAAAGAAAGCCGTAGCCTCCGTTTGAACTCTGCTTTGATAAAAAAAAAAGTTTTTGGGACATCTGATTACCATTAGCCGATGCCTGATGCGATCGACTCCCTAGTCACGGT